>OY744519.1:120782075-120784575 GCA_963556195.1 Sepiola atlantica | reverse complement strand
TCAAATTATATTGATCTCAACTAACATTTTATATATTATTTCATGTATACACATATAATATTATAAGGAGATATAATATATTATTTATATATTTTTAGTATTTACTTCAACAGGACTCAATATGCGAGTAGAGCTCCGTAATAAAGTATGGAAATATATTTATGGCAATTAAGCTACACAGAAGCGCCCGCGGTTCACCCCCCGTAGGGAATCGTCAAGCTTTTAACTTACTATATATATATATATTTACAAATAAATATTAAATTATTTATACCTACATACGCTGGCGTGTCAATATATATATATATTGTTACATATATTGTGTAGGAACACACACGCATATCTCTTTATATTTGTATATCTCTCTCTCTTTATATATATATATATATATATATATATATATATATATATATATATATATATATATATATATATATATATATATATATAACATAGATCCATGTAAACACTTTAATATGATCAATTTTTGTTCCAGGAAATCAATAAACAATAGAATAGTGTACGATCGTTTCAGAGACCATGTATTTTCATTTTCGCTGTATGCTAACATCGTCAGCACCGGGTATAGACACCAAATGAAATGCATATTTATAGCATCAATGGAAAAGCATACCAACAACATTATTTACAAAGCAAGTTTGAATATACATATACAATATGTTTCCTGGCCGAAAATAGTGAATTTATTTACATTTAAAAATAAAATAAATCTTTAAGAAACTATAAAATATGTAAATTATAAATGTGAATATAATTTTAATTTTTCGAACAGCCCTCTGTCCTTTATCAAAATACATAAAAAATGAATGAATATAGCACTTTTCTAGATGACTATCCATTAGATATATTTAAGAGTGTTTTTTTTTCTTTTTCTTTTATCGTCCCGTCTGCTTTTTTTTTCTAAAACTATTAACAACATTTATTTTAATTGTCTTTTTATGGATCTTTCGTGTTTACACGTGTCTGGTGGTTTTACGTTTTAATTACAAAACGAATTCCTCCTTATTAAAATTAACATAACGTCTTTAAAAAGTTGTAAATATGAGATCTTTCTCCCTCGGTACAAAAAATATGAATCTCAAAAACCTTCATGTCGGAGTTCAAACGTGATTTATGTGTGTTTTGTTTTAATATCCATTTTCATTTCTTTTTTACTTTGCATGCATTTGTCTATTAGTGTGTATTTGATATTATTCAATGTATGCATTTTAGCCGAGAACACATTTTGAAATTATAACTAAAAAAGACGTGGATTAAACATCTGGACTAAAAAAGCATGCTATTATATGAAAAATCAAAACAAACAAAACAAACAATGTTTATATATATATATATTTGGCAATATATAGATAATGCTGCTTGAAAAGTCCAAAATATAATAAACAAAAGAAGTGAGTTTCGGTTAATTTTCTTTAATTGCTTTGTTTTCCATTATTTATTTCCTACAATAATACACATACAGCCCCCAATATATATATATATATATATATATATATATATATATATATATATATATATATATATATATATATATATATATATATATATATGAAGCAATCCAATAAAAGATAGAAGCGTCAACTAATATTTTATAATTAGTGAAACATCCGGATAAAAACTGAAGCTCAATATACTGGATAGAGCATTAATATTATAATATAAAATGAAGTAATAAAATAAGGTGTCAATCAAATTTCATTAGAATTCAAAGTTCAAGCAAAGTATACTTTAAGATACTTTGCTTGAACTTTGAATTCTAATGAAATTTGATTGACAACCTTATTTTTTACTTCATTTTATATTATAACATATATATGAGGATAAAATGCACGGTATATCATAAAATAAAATGCCGTGAAAGAAAAGATGTGTGAATAAGATAAACGAAAAAAAAATTTCAATACAGGAACAATCATCAAGAAACGAGAGATTTTACCGGTTTCGTTCAGATCAACGAACGTTTTTAGAAAAAGATTTTAAATTTTACCGTTATTAAGATTTTACCGTTATCGAATAAATTTCAAATCTTTACTTTTTCTGAAGAAGTTCGTTGATCCGAACGAAACCTGTAAATCTCTCGTTTGCTGATGATTTTTCCCTGCATTTACTTTGTTTTTTTCCGTTTGTCTTTAACGCACACACACAGACACACACATACACACACGCACACACATATTTTTTTTATGTATATATATATATATATATATATAATTAATAGTCAAACTTTAAAGGTTAAAGCTCGACGGATGTTATTTTATTTCACTTGATAATTCTCTTTATTAACTTAAGGCTATTTTCCGACACGGCATTTAACTAAGTTAGAAGTACTCTTTCCAAGCTCTGTTCATATAAAAGATGGCGTCAATAAACTATTAGGAAACACACGTCCCTTGGAATTGTATTTTATGCATATTATCCTATATTAATGTAAGTATTCATTTCTTCGTTTTTTTTTCCTGTTAATTCTGGCCACAATTTT
>OY744519.1:120692075-120777075 GCA_963556195.1 Sepiola atlantica | reverse complement strand
TAATCGAGAATTAGTCATTTATTTGCTCGGTTTTTAATTTATAAATGTTTATCCTCTTCAAATTTAATATTAATTATATTTGTATATTATGGAAGCGTATGTGCTCCGATGTATCTGTGTTTATCTCTATATATATCCAACTGAATAAATGTGAATGTTTTCCCACCTTTCATAACTAGATTGACATCAAAACGGCTAAACTAAAAGTGATGTAAAACTATTCTGTTTGGGGAATTATTTTTTTTCGTTCTGGGACGGGTATTCCTCTAGTATCTATATAAAGTTATATGTGTTTATATCTTTATATATTTGTTTCGGAATTTTTGAGATGGGGGTTGACAATTTGTAGAATTTGGTATACTCGGACTACTGTTCTCATCTTGGGTGTTTTTATCACAACGTTTCGGCCGATGTAACCTTCGACTTTCTTCAGGTGTACTTTGTCGAACTTGGGAATCTTTCTGTCGAACTCTGGAATCTGGACGGAATTTCGAACGGAACCCTTTATTAAGTCCACGAGGGTAGCATGCTCTCGTTCACACTGCCATGACTGGGAAGAAGTCTTCAGTAATTCGAAATTCTTCGCATCGCCCGCACTGAGGATTGAACTTTCAACCTTCAGATGACAGTCACTTATAACTGAATTGAAGAAGGTCGGAGGTTACATCGGCCGAAACGTTGTGATAAAAACACCCAAGATGAGAAAAGTAGTCAGAGTATACCAAATTCTACACACACACACACACACACACACACACACACACACACACACACACATATATATATATATATATATATATATATATATATATATATAAAGTTAAGACGATTTTTCCCCCGTACCTTTTTGAAAAATAGGAAAATAACCACATGCATCACAGACTACTAAACTCACCACTATATTACGCTTATTCACTCGAGCGTATTGTAGTAAATTTGTTATTATTTTTCTCCATCTAACACTAAATATTACTTTTAGCCCACCATCTTCGACTCTCCTCAAAACATACTCCATATAGGTGGCAGCGGAAACTTTTCCCCGTAACAGTTCAGTATTAACACTCTCCCCAACGACACCGGAAACTAATAAACAACGTCTACTTTTCAAAAAAGTGTCTGCTATGTCTGCTATTAATTTACTACATAATACAAACCATTACTCACACATTTAATGGACTCTCCCGCTGATTTTCGAGAATATCGGATTACGTTATTTCTACCTATTACATATACATTTATACCCATTCCGGTTTTTAGAGAATGCAATTAACGAACATAGTTCCTAGCAGTGTTTCCTTAATAAACATGACGGTTACAATTTCTTCAGCGACTCTACTTCCGAATTAAGTCAATATATACGTCAAGCTACTCAACTGAATGCATAAAGTTGACATTTTTTAATCCTACACCTTTCACACGCATAATATCCAAAAATTGGAAAAACATTGATTTCTTCATATAGAAATGACCCAAAACGTGTGGCTGGTGGACCCTACGTTTGGTCCTACTTTGGCGGACCGTAATATAAAACGCATGCCAGCTACATGCTTAGTTTAACTCACCTATTTTCCATCATAATTTCTACTAGCTTTCGTGACTGAGTCGTTATCGCCGTAAATCCAAAGCCTAGAGGTTTAGAGTTCGGTCCAAGTTGACTCACACAATTTTATTTTTTTTAAACATTGTTAAACTTTTGGCCTACAAGTTAGGGGATGGAGGTGGATTTAAAAAAATTTTCAACATTATCATTTAGTAATTTGAAAAGAAATCAATGTAATAGGTAGTACTTTAACTATTGTGAATATCATCATTTGTCTTCGTACGCACATGGTTTGTTAGTGCTCTGCAGGCCCCCTTAATTATATTTGTGTGTGTGTCATTAGTGCTCAGGAGACATACTCATTTTTTTTTCATTTTTTTCCTCACAAAAATGGAATTTCTAAATAAAGATAACAGGACGGAATTGGATTTAATATGGCTCTGTAGGCCTCTTTAATTTTAAAAGTGCCCATTATCATAGATAGAGCGGGTGTTCGGGAAGTACCGGTATTGTGGGATGGGCAGGAGGTATCCTACAACCGCGTATCCTTCCTTGATTCATTCCTTTTTCTTCCTTTCACCCTTCAACAATTCCAAACCGAAACTTATTCTAAACATTAACATTGTCCGATGTGACCTATTTGTGTTCTCTCAGATGTTGACATATTTCAATTCATTCTTTTATATTTCTCCCGGGTAACGCCGGAGGATGGGTCGAGCTAGTATATATATATATATATATATATATATATATATATATATATATATATATATATATATATATATATATATGTTTGTCCTCTCTTTGACAATTGCCTTACCGGATCTTGCTTTCCCGAGAGCTGGAAAATTGCCTCTGCGATAGCAATTTTCCAGAACTGTGGTGAAAGAACTGACCCGCAAAAATATCGCCCTATAAGTTTCCTCCCTACTTTCGTTAAAATATTTGAACTATTAACAAATATCTTGCTGCACAACTTCCCACTTAGGATGTAACATATAAATCTGGCTAATCATAGTAGTCCTTACATCTCAGTGGTAATATATCTTATTTGGTGTGAATAACAGTTGGCCAAGATCAAAGTGTAGTATCTGTTCCGATGGATACTACACCTTATAGACCGGTATCATCTTGGCCTTCGGGCCTTAATTCCGCCGGTCTGTGGGTTTGTCCTGTGCAGTTCTAGGAGGTCCACCCTCACAGGCTTTGCCTCCCCTCTTTGGGTGGAGTAAATTTATCGCTTACTGCCTGAGGTGCCCCTACGGGGGAATGCCGACGGGGCGGCTCAGGCATTTTTTGTAGGCCAGAGTGCTCATCTTCTCGGGTGCTGGCTTTTCAAATCCCACTTTCCCGACCTTGTGTCACATCTTACCTTGTGGGAGGAAGATAAATAAAACAGCTGAAAAAAAATGGTCACCGGTTGTTTTTTAGATTCTTGTTCAGTTTGTGCAGCACCAATTTGTCGAGGTTCTTTGATGTTTTCAAGAGTGTCGAATGACTTACGCCTAACTTTTCACCAAGTTCCAGAACAGTATTGAAGTTACAAACTTCACTCGAACGACCACAACCTTCTTCACTACCGGCAACAGCACCTTTATTTATTTATTTATTTATTTATTTATTTATTAAGAAGTTGAAATTTTCTTAAAGGCGGGGCCAATGCAATTTAGTTGATAACACTGTTTGATACAAGCCAATAGTAAACAGATGAAATGACAGTATTGAAGAATTCAATAATTTTCAATTATATATTTATTTACCAACGTAGTGTATCGAATCAGGATGATATAGTATGGTGTCATACTTCTTGTCTTTTTTATTGTCGAGGTATACCTTCTTTTCAAAAAGAAATCTCCACTCGATCACACTTGTGGCAGTTTCGCAGAAATTAGTACGTTTATTACTTACTTATTATTTGTTGTAAATGATTATTCCTATTTCTTTCTTGTTTAGTATTAAGTCATTTGATCTGTTTACTGTTGTCTCGTATCATACGGTGTTTTCAAACAAATTGCATTGAGATCGCCTCAAAGAAAATTCAATTTCTTACAAACTACGCACAATGCTTCAAGCAAACTACAACATCCCTTTTATTCATTTATTTTAATTTTATTTTTATTCACCCCAAATATGGTACATTGCCATTGAGACACAATGTGCTACTATAATGGAAGACAGATTTATAGGAGACAACCTAAGGGGGGAGTTGGGAAGGAAGATATTTGTTCACATTACATTTAAATTTAAGCATGTTCGTACGATCGGGAAAACAGGGAACAGGGATGTAATTCCAAAGGCAAATGGTCCGAGGAAGGAAGCTATTCGAGTAGAAAGTTTTCCGGTATCTAGGGACCTCTACAGTGAAGAGGTGGGATTTTGCTGCTAGTCGTGTGGGTCGGAGGTATGTTCGTTAACGGGGTAAAAGTTCAGTAAATTAATCGGAGCACATTCCGTGGAAGTACGTGTAAAACAAGGACAGGGATGCAGCACTGCGGCGATGTGACAGGTAATATAACTTTGCAGACAGTGCGGGACCTATTAAGTTAGAGATTCTTTTTCGCACCTTGTTCAAAAGGGTGAAGCTAGTGGTTGGTGCATCAGCTTAGATGTGTCATAAATACTCTATCCATGGATGAATAGTGTTTCTTTTAGGGATATAGAATACTGGCAGATGTGAGAAGTGTTCTAGCCCTGTAGAGGGAGGACATCTTTGCAGCAGACTTGGCAGTATCTTCTATGTATTTATTCACATTCATGTTGCTTGAGAAGGGGTTTGAACGTTAGACTTACGGGAAGGGTGGCTATCGACCATGGTTATCGGTCTGTTGATGTTTAGAGCTGCCTTTGTTCCTTTTTAGACCAAGTTTGAACTCATGCAATAGATTTGCTCGTATTTGCCGTTTATGCATAATTGTTCTAAAAAAACCGAATTTACAACAAATTACATAAACATTTTATCGAATTAAAGATAATTTTTCGCTTTAAAATGGTGTTTTAAATAAGCAAATTAAAACAATTACAAAATAAAACATTATTCTATTAATCTAATAATAGGTAAGTTGAGAAAGAGAGAGAGAGAGAGAAAGGAAGAGATAGAAAGGGAGAGAGAGAATGGGGGTGTGCATACGTGTATGTACGAAATAGAGACAGGCAGAAAGAGAGAGAAAGAGATAGATAGAGAGAGAGAGAGATAGAAAAAGGAAAGAATTGGTGTGTGCATACGTGTATGTTCGAAAGAGAGCAGGGGACAGAAAAAAGAGTACGAGAGAGAGAGAGAGAGACAGAAATAAAGAAAGAAAGAGAGAATGGGTAAGGTGTGTGCTTACGTGTATATATATATATATATATATATATATATATATATATATATAGAGAGAGAGAGAGAGAGAGAGAGGGATGAGATTAGTGAGATTTGTATGTATGCGTGTACGTGTGTACACGTGTATGTTTGAAAGAGAGATACAGAATGAGTGTGTATGTGTGTGTGTTCACGTCTGTTAAAGTGATGGAGAGAGAATACGGGAGATGTGTATGTATGGTCGTGTGTGTGTATGCAAGAGAAATAGAGAATGCGTGAGATGTGCGTTTACGGATATGGAGAGAGAGAGAGAGAGAGAGAGAGAGAGAGAGAGAGAGAGAGAGGGGGGGGAAACAGAAAGCTCGTGTGTGTGAGAAAGAAATAGATAGAGACAGGGAGAGAGATGGGGAGTGAGAGGGAGAGAGAGTAAGAGAGCGAGAAAGTGAAATGTGTCTGAAAGAGAAAGGGAGGAGAGAGAGAGATGGAGAGAGGAAGGGAGAAAGTGCGTGTGAGTCTGAGTGGAATGTGTCTGAAAGCGAGAGAGAGAGAGAGAGAGAGAGAGAGAGAGAGAGAGAGAGAGAGAGAGAGAGAGAGAGAGAGAGAGAATCGAAACTATTATTTTTCCTCAATATGTCCATAATTCTTTCTTGATTTCAAAATGGCCGACCATATTCTCTTCTGATTTCATTCCCCACTGTCAAGTAAACATTTTAAAGTTTATTTCAATCACTTGTAAATATTTATCAGCATTTCTTTCTGTCCGATTATCGCCAAGCAAATTAATTAGCAAAGGGTGAACATGAATAGGAAATGTATAACCGAACTTTCTTTTTTTTTTCCAATGAAATACCTTCCTGGTTATAAAAATAATCAATTAATTATTTTATGGAAATCGCTCCAGACAAAGCATGAAGCCTTGATATAACGAGTTAAAAAAGTACTACTTCAAGGTAAAAAATAGCCAATAAGTGTTATATGGATAGATTCCGACCCAGAAAACAGCAATTCTTCCCCCTTTTGTCAGAAACATCGCTCATGGAATATGAGAACTAAAGGAAAAAAAATAAAGGAAGCAAGAGTTACGAGACTGCCGAAAGTAAACTCAAGGTCCACTTTCTACTCTCATTACTAAGTACTAAGTAATAAGATAATTTTCTGATTTATGGTTAATTTAATTTTAATTTTAGCGTATGTTATTTATGCCATGGATAATCCAATCACCAGAAGTGCATTGTGTGACACGGTGGGCCCTGAGCGTCGTTGTTTGTCTTGAGGCAATGTTGAAAATCGTCTTACACCCATAAAAAGGGTCAATCTGCTATGAGTCTTGCCGCTCCCTAAAGCACGAATAACAGATTGTCAGTCATTTTCCGATCTGAAAGTCACGAAGTACAGATGGGTTAAAAGAGCCAGAAAGGTTGAACTTATCAACGTCACTTTGACCCGTAGACGTGTCGGCTACCGGGCGATGAGAGGAGAGGATGTTGTTAAATGTCAGCCATTGCGTGAATTTCCTTCTTTCTCTTTTTCTGTTCTCCTTTTCTCTCTTTTTTGTAGCGAGGAGGAAAAATTAAGTTTTGCTCGCTTTTTTTAAAACTGGAAACGGACGTGTTTGCCAGCGGGCATGAACTCGTAGTTGGAATCGAACGAATTGATTTGTGAAATTGAATGAAGAAATAAAACATATTTTTTAAAGACAAGAATGCCTTCTCCATTTATTATAAAACATTTTTTTCAGTCGCAGAATTTCAAACTCCTGACCCCGACTTATGCTCCAGTCCTGGGGGAATTAACTGTAACAGAACACCAACTTACCCACACGTCCGGACAACATTTCCAAAGAATGAGAAGTCTTATTTACAGCGTGAGCTCAAGACAATGGACAAGTGCTGCCCCGAACGGGAATGTGACTATTATTCCTCAGGATCTGGAGGCGTCGTACCAAAGGAAAATTTCACGGCACAGCCACATCAAGATGCATCCACGGCCACGATACCAGTAAAACGTAATGCATTTGTATTCAAATGTATAACACGTTTAGAAGTTTATTAATGCATTTTCGATAATTTGATAATCCATGAAACTGCAGTAAAGTCATACGGTTAGCCACATTTGTTAGTCGTTATTGTTAGAAAGCTTTATCTGAAAGATATCGAACTTGGTTCCTATTTGGAGATGTTATACATTTATAAAATAATGTATAGGCAGTTGTTTCGCCATATCACGACTCATCAGTGTGGCTAGACATAACGAGTGTTTCAAGATGAGATGCGAAATGCCACCGTTAGTAAAGTAGCCAGCAATCTTACCCCTAAGCCACCTCGCACACTACGAAAGTAAGAGAAATCATAACGTTTTTATATAATGTTTACATTACCGGTTTCTGAATTAACTCTATTCAAATTACGTAAAATAATGCACACACACACACACACACACACACACACACACACACACACACACACACATATATATATATATATATATATATATATATATATATATATATATATATATATATATATACATATATATATATAAGTCAAGCAACGTTGAGCTTGGCCAGTACTAAATGAGTGATCATTTGGAAACACCAGGTGCTGTAACTAGCCTGGAGAGGATATGGATACTACCAGGTTCTAGCATACCTACAGAAATGTTAGGACAGATAGAGTATCTGCCTGACTCCCCGAGGAAGTTCCTCAGACGTTATGCGTAAACAACAAGAACAACAAGAAGGGAAATAATATGTTCATCGATGTTACGTCTCTATTCAAAGACTTTCTCAAGATGACTGAGTTGAAGAAAAACGTAGAATTCAATATTTGAAAATATGTGGTGCGTCTATGAGGTGGAAAGAGCGTATTTTCACATTTTGACTTCTATGTTTTTTTTCGAATCAGTCCTCTTGAGAAAGTCTTTGGATAAAGACGAAACGTCGCTGAACATATAACTAATTTTTGGTTTTCCTGTTTTTATTACGTTCCATAATTATCATTATCTTATCTTATATATATATATATATATATATATATATATATATATATATATATATATATATATATATATATATATATATCTGCCATAACAAACTTGGCGATGGCCAGTGAACCGGTGGTAAGTGCTAGGAAGAATAATAATATAAGACAAATACAGCATCTACTTGACTCGAACACAAACAAGACTTGTTCGAAAGCTGGGAAAAGTAATATAAAAATAATGAAAAATAAATATCACATCTTTTGCAGCTTACGTTCTTAATAAAACATAATTTCATGAATTTCTATGAAAACTTTGGCACAAATAATTGCATATGAAGAAAATGTCTGGTTGCTTTATGGTGCTATAAAAATAAGGTAAATAAATGATTCGTTTAATATGTATTATAAATACGTATTAAACGAATCATTTATTTACCTTATTTTTATAGCACCATAAAGCAACCAGACATTTTCTTCATTACATTTTCTTATACTCTTGTCTACATGCAATAACATAAGCGGCATTTTAGTCTCTTTTATAGCCCTATTATTCCTGATTACGGTAAGTCTATCTATCAAGTAATTCAAAATATAAGGAGAGATCAAACACAATATGAGAAGAGATCAAACAAAATATGAAGAGAGATGAAAAAATAATTATTTGAGAACTTTTTCGTTTACAGACAAAAATAATCAGCAGTGGAAATACATTAAATAACATTATTTTTATTCTTTTAACGTTATTAGCCAGTAGGAAGCAACATGATTTAGACTCGGAGTGGATGCAGCTTTTTCTTGGGGTGAGGTTAGTGGGTGTAACTCAATGATAAAAACTACTTTAAAAAGAGTGAAGTAAAATACAAAATTTTTAAGGGATTAAGCGAAAGAAAATTGATAGTAAAAAGACTCCCGAGTAACGCCGGGGGATACAGCTAGAACACACACACACGCACACACGCACACACACACACACACACACACACACACACACACACACACACACACACACACACACACAAAACGCGTGTGCGCGCACACACAAATGCGAACATAACGAGAGTCGTGCAACATTCATTGATGTGGACATTGCTCTATAAATTATTTGGTATTGAATTTTCGACTAAAAAAATGCGGTAGCCAACGAGAAAATAATTATTTCTTTCTTTTTAACAAAATAGTTAGTAACTTGCAAACTTTTAACACCAAGTAAATACAAACATTTTTCTTGATATTTTTTAGTTCTTTTTTTATTTAGTTACACTCTATTCCACTTATTTTAATTATTTAACACTGTTTTAGGATACTGATATTGGCTCGGTAAACTCCAGCAAAAACTTATCACAACGGCCGAATGGTACTACACAAAATTAAACTCGGTGTTATAATACAGCGTACGAAAAATATATTTTGCTATAATGTAACAAAAACAAAATTCAATGAAAAGAAATCGCCGATTGAGATATTTTTCGACAAAGACAAATTTTTGTATGAAGCAAAGTTGATCTTTATTTAAGAACTAGCGGGGCTACCCGGCGTTGCTCGGGGTCATAAAAACATATATTTGAAGAAAGTTCGTGTGTGTAACATCTTTATATTCAAACTTCTATGTCCGCCCCCTCTCTCTATAGCCGTCTCTTTATCTGCTACCTTTCTCCTCCCTGGTCGCCCCATTTCGCCGCTACTTTCTAATTTTGCCTTTTGCAAAAGCTGTTTCTTCCCCACCATTTCTCCTATTGCCCAGGGTAATAGTATGACATATTTCTATAAAAAGTAACACCTCTATCTGCGCCTTCTATATAGGTACTTATCTCCACCCCGGTGTTCATACTATATACGTATCTATCATCACCCCGGTGCGCATACTATATAGTACCTATCGCCGCCCCAGTGCACATACTATATACGTACCTATCGCCGCCCCGGTGCAGATACTATTTAAGTACCTATCGCCGCCCCGTTGCGAATGCTAAATAGTACCTATCGTTGCCCCGGTGTGAATGCTAAATACATACCTATTGCGCCCCGGTGTGCATGCTACATAAGTACCTATCGCTGCCCTAGTGCGAATAATTAATATGTACATATTGCCGCTTTGGTGTGAATGCTAAATACGTACCTATCGCCGCCCCGTTGCGAATGCTAAATAGTACCTATCGTTGCCCCGGTGTGAATGCTAAATACATACCTATTGCGCCCCGGTGTGCATGCTACATAAGTACCTATCGCTGCCCTAGTGCGAATAATTAATATGTACATATTGCCGCTTTGGTGTGAATGCTAAATACGTACCTATCGCCGGCCCAGTGCGAATGCTAAATACATACCTATAGCCGCCCTGGTGCGAATGCTAAATACGTACCTATAGCCGCCCCAGTGCGAATGCTAAATACGTACCTATCACCACTACGGTGCGAATGCGAAATACATACCTTTCGCCGCCCCAGTGCGCGTGCAATATATGTACTGATCGCCGCCGCAGAGCGCATGCTATGTACGTACTTATTGCTGCCCATGTGTACATGCTATATACGTAGCTATCGCCACCCCTGAATTCTGAATACGTACCTATCGCCGCCCTGGTGTGGAAGCTAAATACGTACATATCGCCGCCCCGGTGCGAATGCTAAATACATACCTATCGCCGCCCCGGTGTGAATTCTAAATACGTACCTATCGCCGCCCCGGTGTGAATTCTAAATACGTACCTATCGCCGCCCCGGTGCGGAAGCTAAATACGTACATATCGCCACCCCGGTGCGAATGCTAAATACATACCTATCGCTGCCCCGGTGTGAATGCTAAATACATACCTATCCCCGCCCCGGTGTGAATGCTAAATACGTACCTATCGCCGCCCCGGTGTGAATTTAAAATATGTACCTTTCGCCGCCCGGTGTGAATTTTAAATATGTACATTTCGCCGCCCCTGTGCGCGTGCTATATACGTACCTATTGCCGCCCCGGTGCGCGTGCTATATATGAACCGATCGCTGCCTCAGTGCGCATGCTAAATACATAACTATAACTGCCCCGGTGTGCATACTATATACGTACTTATTACCGCCCATGTGCACATGCTATATAAGTACCTATCACCACCGCTGAATGCTAAATAAGTACCTATCGCCGCCCCGGTGTGGAAGCTAAATACGTACATATCGCAACCCCTAAATTTAGGCGGACCCCTAAAAAATTTGGCCTGACCCCTAAAATTTTCCCCGTCCCCTAAATCTCTCCAGCCCCTAATTTTTCACTCTCCCCCAACCATGAGAAATATTTTGACTTCAAAACAAAAAAAAACAAAAAAACTTGGCCTGACCCCTAAAAAGTTCCGCCTGACCCCTAAAATTTTCCCGACCCTAAATGTCTCCAGCCCCCTAATTTTTCACTCTCCCCCAACCATGAGAAATATTTTGACTTCAAAACAAAAAAAAACAAAAAAAGTTGGCCTGACCCTAAAAAGTTCGTCCTGACCCCTAAAATTTTCCCCGACCCCTGAATCTCTCCAGCCCCCTAATTTTTCACTCTCCCCTAACGATGAGAAATATTTTGACTTCAAAACAAAAAAAAACAAAAAAATTTGGCATGACCCCTAAAAAGTTCGTCCTGACCCCTAAAATTTTCCCCGACCCCTAAATCTCTCAAGCCCCCTAATTTTTCACTCTCCCCCAACCCTGAGAAATATTTTGACTTCAAAACAAAAAAAAACAAAAAAATTTGGCCTGACCCCTAAAATTTTCCCCGACCCCTACATCTCTCCAGCCCTCTAATTTTTCACTCTCCTCCAACCATGAGAAATATTTTGACTTCAAAACAAAAAAAAACAAAAAAATTTGGCCTGACCCCTAAAAAGTTCGTCCTGACCCCTAAAATTTTCCCCGTCCCCTAAATCTCTCCAGCCCCTAATTTTTCACTCTCCCCCAACCATGAGAAATATTTTGACTTCAAAACAAAAAAAAACAAAAAAATTTGGCCTGACCCCTAAAAAGTTCGTCCTGACCCCTAAAATTTTCCCCGTCCCCTAAATGTCTCCAGCCCCCTAATTTTTCACTCTCCCCCAACCATGAGAAATATTTTGACTTCAAAACAAAAAAAAAGAAAAAAATTTGGCCTGACCCTTAAAAGTTCCGCCTGACCCCTAAAATTTTCCCCGACCCCTGAATCTCTCAAGCCCCCTAATTGTTCACTCTCCCCTAACGATGAGAAATATTTTGACTTCAAAACAAAAATAAACAAAAAAATTTGGCCTGACCCCTAAAAAGTTCGTCCTGACCCCTAAAATTTTCCCACGACCCCTAAATCTCTCAAGCCCCCTAATTTTTCACTCTCCCCCAACCCTGAGAAATATTTTGACTTCAAAAAAAAAAAAAAAAAAAAATTTGGCCTGACCCCTAAAATTTTCCCCGACCCCTAAATCTCTCCAGCCCTCTAATTTTTCACTCTGATCCAACCATGAGAAATATTTTGACTTCAAAACAAAAAAAAACAAAAAAATTTGGCCTGACCCCTAAAAAGTTCGTCCTGACCCCTAAAATTTTCCCCGTCCCCATAATCTCTCCAGCCCCTAATTTTTCACTCTCCCCCAACCATGAGAAATATTTTGACTTCAAAGCAAAAAAAAACAAAAAAATTTGGCCTGACCCCTAAAAAGTTCGTCCTGACCCCTAAAATTTTCCCCGTCCCCTAAATGTCTCCAGCCCCCTAATTTTTCACTCTCCCCCAACCATGAGAAATATTTTGACTTCAAAACAAAAAAAAGAAAAAAATTTGGCCTGACCCTTAAAAGTTCCGCCTGACCCCTAAAATTTTCCCCGACCCCTGAATCTCTCCAGCCCCCTAATTTTTCACTCTCCCCTAACGATCGGAAATATTTTGACTTCAAAACAAAAAAAAAGAAAAAAATTTAGCCTGACCCCTAAAAAGTTCCACCTGACCCCTAAAATTTTCCCCGACCCCTAAATCTCTCCAGCCCCCTAATTGTTCACTCTCCCCTAACCATGAGAAATATTTTCAGTTCAAAACAAAAAAAAACAAAAAAATTTGGCCTGACCCCTAAAAAGTTCGTCCTGACCCCATAAATTTTCCCCGACCCCTAAATCTCTTCAGCCCCCTAATTGTTCACTCTCCCTCAACCATGAGAAATATTTTCAGTTCAAAACAAAAAAAAACAATAATCCACTGTTTTTTAAATTAGCAAAAACATTAATTTAAAGTAAAATGTATGTATATAATATTATATATAAATATAATAATCCATATATATATATATATATATATATATATATATATATATATATATATATATATATAACTTTTATCTATAAATGTATTACAGAAGACCAGAACACTCTCTATTTCCTAAGTGTTAAATATAAAATAAGTAAACAATTCAGCCAATTAATAGATGAACACTTTACACCATCTAATAGGTTTCACATACTCCTCAACAGAAATACCTTCAAAACAAATTATTCTTTTCGTCATTATTTAAGATCACTACTAGCCTCAAAACTCACAACTCCAATAAATCCCCGTAACCCCCACTGCGTATAGAAAAGAGGGAAAGTTTGCCCCTAGGAGGAGGTTTCACTATCAGATCTATAGTGCACGAAGTCAAAGTCATATCCGTCGTCAACTTCAAGAAGGAAGAAATTTACATCGCAATGACCGAACGAACTTTAAAACAGAGGTTCTACGCCCACAATAACACTTTAAAATATCCGGGACAAAGAGGCATCACCCCCTAGCAACCACAATATAGAATCTCAAAGAGTTCAGTACTCTCTATTAAATTAGATGGAGCCTTATAGTTCTACCCCCAGGAATTGCCCACGATGGACCACATAACAAAAATCAGGATTATACAGTAGATTAATAACCCTGTTTGAACATTAAAGCTGAGATCTTCAAAATATGCACACACATAAGAAAATTTACACTCACATCTCCATGTTCTCTACCAATCAGAAATAACATAAATTAATATATACCTCATCATATTCTAATACTTTAAGGTTTTAAATATCTTACAAAATCTCACTAGCTAAATACCTTGAAATATATTTATCGTATACCCTTAAACTATATATATATATATATATATATATATATATATATATATATATATATATATATATATATATATATATATATATATATATATATATATATATATATATATATATATATAACCAAGATATAAACCTAACCGATACACTTTCTATTATAGACGTAATTAGATAAAAGTTAACAGAAGTAATTAAAATACAAGGACACCGCATGATCTCATACAGGTACCCCCACATATATTACGGAGATAGCAACCTGTAATGGCTTGCTTGATTTTTGATTTGATACGCTTTTGGACAGCATTTTTCACTGATAATAACACCCCTCCTCTATTAGACACCAAACCCTACCTTAGCTAATAAAGTACAATTATGATAACAATTTTATACTCAAATATAAGCACCCTTTCTAAAAATAAATATAAACATAAATATAACACATAAACCCTTTAATGACAGTAAATTCTTACACACCATAATTTAACCCACTCGTCGATCAATAAATTACACTACACACAATTACCTCTACATGTGAATACGTCATAGAAACAGACAATTGAATTATTTTAATTAAAATTACGATTAAGGCCCATATAGCTATATAAACCGCCCCCGTTAACCTGGCACTTTCACTTGAGCGAATTCACCGGACGATGAAACCGGCCATCGTCGAATTCCATTTATCGAACTGTCTTCATTTCGTGAGTCGCCGAAGATTTGAGATGAATTGCATTCGACTTCAACCTTGGAGATCTTCTGAAAAACACGAGCGTGTGAAACCATGGTATCGGTACAAACACAAACACCCCCTCCCCCACACTCACACTCACACTCACACACACACATATGAGTATATGTGTGTATCTACATTTAATAAAATATGTTTTCTTTAATTAAAAGTAGAATTGAGATTATTTACTTATTTAAAAGATGAACAAAAAATACAAAATAAATAAATAATATATGTGTATTATGATACTAAAACTGACTTAATCAACGTTTGCTTCCCTCAGATATTTTCCTATATATCTTAATCGCACAGAATACATTTTAAAAGATTCCTCAAGTCCAGGATAGGGTTATGTTTTTAACATGTTTAATTTTATTTTGTCTAATTAGCCATGAATTGCAATTAACCGACAAAGTGATCTCTCTCTCTCTCTCTAAAGTTCCGTCACTTTCTAACTCTAGCATTGTTCTGTTGTTTTACCTATTAATTTATAGTCTCCTATTCCACCTTCTTTCCCTCTTGCGTGTTCATCTCTATCCTCTGTAACTGTAGTAATAGTTAAATGTAATAAATAAAGGAAATAATAACAATATTAGAATAGTCTACTATAAACAAAAAGGAATATCACTACAAGTAGCAATGCAATTTAACCCTTAACTGAAGGGGTGAGAGAAACAAGAGGGAAAGAGATAGATATATAAATAGATAAAGAGAGAGAGAGAGAGAGAGAGAGAAAAGGGAGAGAGATGAGAGAGAGAACGAGAGAGAGAGAGAGAGAGCTGGCCTTTTAAACTTACTTTTCCTGATTCAAGCAATCTAACACGAGCTCAATGAGTAACCCAACATGGCACATTTTTTTCGCAAATAAATAAATATATGCACGGGGATACTTATGGACTAGTAAAAATTAGGACACAAATACAACTTTAAAGCTGAACCAAGATATTTCGGTCGATTCGTTCGACTATATTCATTTAGTATATGATACTAAATAAATATGGTCGAAGGAATCGATCGAAATATCTTGATTCAGCTTTAAAGATGTGTTTGTGCCCTTATTTTTACTAGACTTTTAACATGCTTAGCCACTATTCCATAAACTAATATTCCATTATTAATAGATATAGAAGTATTATCATATAGCTATTTAATAAGACTGTAAGCAATGCGGAAAAACCAAAACAGGATTTCTTTCCCACCATATAATGTTTAATTAAAAACATTATGTGAAAGATTTACTGAAATGAAATAGATAAGTTTTGAAGAAAAAATATCGCATTATTTGTTTTTGTTCATTTCCTCTTTCATCGTTTCGTTTGTTTGTCGCATTACAAACAACATTATTAAATACATATATACTTTTTGCCAGCAATGCTTGAGGAAAACTACCATACGCTTTGAGAAGTATTATTCTTTATTATTCTTATAGAGAAGTAAAGAGACTTATGTGTGTGTATGCATGTAATAAAACTGTTTTTAATAATTTAAAGTTGGAATGAGATTATTGATTAAAATAGGAGACGTCTAAAAGTGAATAAATAAATAAATACATCTGCGAGAACAGATAAACATTATCCAGGTTCAGTGGAGTAAGAGAAGTCGTGGTGAGGCAGAAGATTATACTTAACAGATAAACCTTTGTGTTTCATTTTCTATTAAAGACTTTACGAAACACACTCCCAATAATTCACAACGGCAAACTTGACGTGGGTCTTTAAGAAGAACAAAGGGCACATGTTCGTCTTTTCTCACAGTCCGTTTTTCACAACTTTTTAATGACCAGTTTTTTTTTCTTTTTTCGGTGTACACTTACCTATCAGGCTGCTAGAGAATTCCGGGGTTTTTGGAAAAAAATTTCAAATATTTTACATTTTAGGAGCGGGGATCAGTTTCCAATGTTAATTCAACGTAGACTGATCCCCCACTTTTTGACCATCTCAATTTTTTTAAAAGTCTTTTTCGGTGTACAATTACCTATCATGTCAGTAGAGAATTCCGGAGTTTTTGGAAAGAAATTTCAGAAAATTTAGATTTTAAGACGGGGGATCAGTTTTCAATGTAAATTCAACGTAGACTGATCCCCCTCTTTTTGACCATCTCAAATCTTTAAAATTCTTCTTCTGCTTACAATAACCTATCATGTCGCGAGAGAATTCCGGAGTTTTGGGGAAAAAAATTAACAAAATTTACATTTTAAGACGGGGGATCAGTCTTCTTCGTCTTTTCCCACAGTCCGTTTTTCACAACCTTTTAGGTCTTAAAATCTCAATTTTTTGAAATTTCTTTCCAAAAACCCCGAAATTCTCTCGCGACATGATAGGTAATTGTAAGCAGAAGAAGAATTTTTAAAATTTGAGATGGTCAAAAAGAGGGGGATCAGTCTACGTTGAATTTACATTGAAAACTGATCCCCCGTCTTAAAATCTAAATTTTCTGAAATTTCTTTCCAAAAACTCTGGAATTCTCTACTGACATGATAGGTAATTGTACACCGAAAAAGAGTTTAAAAAAAATTGAGATGGTCAAAAAGTGGGGGATCAGTCTACGTTGAATTAATATTGGAAACTGATCCCCGCTCCTAAAATGTAAATTATTTGAATTTTTTTTCCAAAAAACCCGGAATTCTCTAGCAGCCTGATAGGTAAGTGTACACCGAAAAAAGAAAAAAAAACTGGTCATTAAAAAGTTGTGAAAAACGGACTGTGAGAAAAGACGAACATGTGCCGAACAAAGTGTTTTGAACTCATATTTAGCGTCAAGATTAATAGATTATGTGAAAGCGCAACTAACCCCCTGTTTGTTCAAAAAAATCTGAATTACCCATTTGTCTATCTGTTCGCCATCGTCAAAAGCTATGGCAAGTTGATCTAAATCAGGAAAGATCAAGATTATTTTAAAGTTTTGCTGACTATTCCTTATTCAGTTTGTGAATCAATTTGGATAATTCGAAATCTAGTTCGACGCAGTACAAACACAGACAGACATGGCAGAAGTAAATGTATATATATATATATATATATATATATATATATATATATATATATATATATATATATATATATATATATATATATATATATTGAAAAATACGAACATGAAAAATGATATTCTTGAGATTACATATTGGATACGTACAGGACAAGTTATTACTTTTAGTAAAGTAAAGAAATAAGAAGTTGTTTTTTTATATCTATGCAGACAAGCTAACTGTCTATGGCGGCACCTCAAAGAGCATTGGTGATAAAAATCTTGTTGATTTTCTCTCTTCTGATATGGAGCACGTGGTGAAATGGGGAAAACGTTTCTTGTTACATCTCTCAAATCAAGCCTCTTCTCTTTCACCATCAACGCCCGGTTCTTGTTTTCCTCCAATCGAAATGAATGTCTCTTTCCTCGAGGAAGATCCTTTTTTGATAAGCTCCTAGAACTGACTTACTCGAGATAAAAAATGGATAACATATATCCAATTCTACCGCTCTAGAAAGTACCTGATCCCGATACAATTTCCTACCTGTATAAGAGTCAGATACGTCTTAAGATAGAGTACTTTTGCCACATCTGTGGAGGTGCTGCTCAGAGCACACTTTACTACATTTACAGAGTACAAAATCGACTTCAAAATCTAGTGGGGTATGTGCTCTTCTCTTCTCTACAGCCTTTTTCTCACGGAAGAGACGTTAGTGTCTTTCTCCACTTTATCGTTATTTACATAGAAGAACTCTTCTTTCCTAGCACAACTGAAAAAAACACTTTCCATTCTTTTTCCCTCTTCCTATAGCAATATCAACAAATGCTTGGTCATATGTAGTCCTAATAAGTAATCAAAATTTGTACATCACATTAATCATTTTTAATCCTCTCATGATATTATTCATCATTAAACCGACAGTGCACCTATGTAATAAACCCTTATCCTCAATTGGCCTTGCCCTTGACAAGTGGTGACTCATTAGTAATAAATCAGCAATTGAACATGGTTTATAGTTATTAAATTGTTTTTATGGAAATCCGTGAAAAGTACTTACTCAACGCTCAACCATTTGCAAATAATGCCGCTTGTATCATTATTGTAAACAATCTAAATAGTTGTCATAAATGAGATGTGTTTACGTACTATTATGATAGTCAAATTATTTAAAGAAATAAATAGGCTAATATATATTGAAAACAAATATAATCGTTTATCTGATTGCTGAAATAGAGCAAATGTGAAAACTGTTTTTCTTATTAATAACCTTAGCTGATATGTGTTTTTAGGTCATAATTAGATTTTTCCTTTAACTGGTCTTCTAGGCCGGAATTAGTATTTTTTTTAAAAAGAAAATGAAATGCGTTTTTATTTCGAAAAACATGGTAAAACAATAATAAATAAAATTTGGCTAGTCAAAATAAAATATAGATTCGTTAGATGTAATGCTATTTTGTTTTATAGTCGAGAATAAAACATCTCTCTCTCTCTCTCTCTCTCTCTCTCTCTCTCTCTCTCTCTCTCTCTCTATATATATATATATATATATATATATATATATATATATATATATATATATATATATATATATATATATACTAGCAGAACCCGTACCACGGCGTTTCCCGGGGGAATATAAAAGAATTATTGAATTATGAAAAATATCCGCAAAAAAGGAATTTCAAAATTTTAAACAATATTTAGCCTTAGAGTAGGGGATCATTTTCATAAAAACAATTAACGTAAATGAGATGGAGGTATGTGTGTGTTCACTAAGCTTATATTTTTATTTTATTTATTTTTTTGGGGAAGAGGATTTTTTCTTACAGAAAATAAAGTGCGAACACAATATTAAATGTTTTAGGATATATTTTTCGACCCCCCTTTTTATGTGTGTATGAGGGCAGGGTAAATTTTTGTGCTTTTTAGGAATACGTATCCAGAAATCTGCAGTCGTGGTGTAAGCAGTTTAGACTTTCTAGAGAAAGCCAAATCAAGTTCCGATGTTTCTACATAATACGAACTGAACAAAACCGGTTTTGCAAACTAAAACTAAAACTTAGTTTAGGGTTAGGTTAGGTTAGAGTTATTTTAGTGTTAGATTATGGTTAGTTTAGGGTTAGGTTAGGGTAAAATAGAATTTGACGCATTTGAGAGGTTAAACTGAAATGAGTATCGTATTTACTCTCAAACAACTTAAAGTCATAGCAAGTTTAATCGTACACGTGAAACTCCGAAATAAAAAAAATTCTGTATCATTTTTCGCATTTCTATCAGGAGATGTGTTCGCTTAACAAAAACAAAAAAAAACTTTATCTCGAAATAGAAGGTCAATTAAGTATTTTATTGGCTGGCAGTTGCGTATTTGTTTTTATTAAAAATTATATATAAAAGAAATTGTAAAAACTAACTAATAGAAATATAAATAAGTTTATAAAACGTATCCAAGAACGGAATAATCGCGAAGAATTGTTTTATTTATTCGCGTATGAAGAAATCCTTCTTGAGCAAGGCAATGTTTAATGCAAATAATATTGTAATTAAAAAAAAGCAAACAGCCATTTATATTCGGAAATGTAATATTTTATTCTCTGACAAATAATGCAAGTAAACATTTATGTTTAGTAATAATATTTAATGTTTTTATTTATTAGAATGGTTGTGTTATTGTATTTTTATCATCGTAAGATGCAATACTAAATATTTCCGAAAGAAAATAATGTTATTCGGTCTACGAAGAAATCACACTGTTTATTTTCTTGCGAGAGCATGAATTACCTTACGCCGTAACTGCATAACTAAGTAAATTTGAGCTAAATATATATTCGGAAATAAGTAATAAAAATAGAAATTGAAAATATCAACATTCCAAATATACTTGCCTGTGAACTGAAACATGGCCGGAGTCGAAGGTGTTCGTTTAAACTGAATGCGGATACCAAAAAAGTATAATTATAATGCAGCCAGAATTACAGAATAGAATTCCCATAATCATGGAATCTACTGGTGCAGTAACAGTCTGCCACCTCGATATACAAATGACCCGGTGTAGAATGGTGACGTATTAGTAGTAAATTTATAGTGAGGGAATATAGTTGCTCTCTCTGTTTCGAAGAGGTTTTTGAGAGAAGCAGAAATCTCGGTATAAATGTAATAACTTTTATAATTATTAAAAATGTAAAAATATTTTAGTGAAACATACTGTACAAAGTGCTGTTGGTGTTGAGTGGAAACGATTTGCATAGGAAGTGTTCGGTTATTTTATTATAATGGCTAAATTTACTAGGGAAAAATAGAAATTACTTCATATACATAGATATGCTTCAAAAGGGTTATTTATTTCAACTGGACATACTGATATTGGAACTGTAGTTCTGTGTCGAAGAGCAAGGTTATTTACGGCGAATCAGAGTTTGACTAATGCAGCGTTTTTTTTGCATCCTCCGATCTTAACTCCGTTTTTAAAAATACGTTATAATCTAATTGGTCCGTGGTCGATATCTATAAGTCTAATTTTGAGGTGATGCTTTTTCCATCTTTCCTAACATAGCAGTTGCAATTGCAAAAGAACTGGAAATTTTAGTGTGACGTAATTGAACAGAGGTGATTATATCTATAAAAGTTGCTGGATTTTTTTTAGAAAGAAGGAATCTAGCTGGCCACTGGAAAAGATGTCCTGACTGTTAAATAGGGGCCCAGAGCGGGGACAAATGAGAAAGATTAATTTTTCACTAGTATCTTTCTATGTTACAAAATACGAACTCTACGGATTGTGCCAAGAAATGTAAATTAAAAAAAATAAAAGTTGTTAATTGTTAATAGCACAGTGTTGTCCCTTATGGTGTTCCAGCATCAACACAACCTGTATTGAAATCAAACACACAAAACGAAGACGATCACGCACCGACCTAAATTAGATACTATGTCGGCGACGCATACGACCACTTATGGCGCACGTTTCGGACAGCTCGACCAATAAGATGCTATGATAGCGAGGCACTCAACAGCATGTGACCCGCGTAATGACCTGCCACACAATACAGACAACTTAAATATATTAAGATGTGAGTTTGTACAGTACAAAAATTCGTTCAACGTAGTCTTGTTGGTCAAGTAGCTTAAAAAGATATCACTTACAGGATGGCCCCGTAGAATAAATAATCATCTATTTAATAACGGTATTACCTATACGAAAATAGTGTCTAACAGCAGATATATATATATATATATATATAATTATTTATAAATAAATATTATTTTTAAAATTAAGCCATATACACATGTGTTTCATGCCAAACACCTGCAATCATCAGTATGTGAGGAGACAATCCCTGCCGGTCACACGGTTGGAACCCGATACAAAAGTCATGTTCGACTTAGTAGCCGGGGTGTATACCAATGCTCCACCACGCATTGTCTAAAAGTTGGAAGTAAATTAACATCGAAATAGCAAATACGGCAGCTATCTGACAAGCAGTTCAGAACACTCAATAGGCGGGTCCTATAGCTATGCATTACGCTGAATGACAGCTTGTTGTCAACATTACTTAAAGCGTTTATCTTGCGAGAGCTTTGAATAATTATTTATAAATAAATATCGTTTTCAATATATATATATATATATATATATATATATATATATATATATATATATATATATATATATATATATATATTTTTGTATATATATATATATATATATATATATATATATATATATATATATATATATATATATATATATATATATATATATACTAGCAAATATTTGCTCCGCTCCCGGTCGCATATTTTTGCACGCCTCGCAGAATAGTATAATGGTAAACGAACATATACTACACTGACCTTTAAAGGAGGAGGTAAAGACAAAGAGGAGTGTATCATGACGAACGAACACTAGAGCCCCCACCAAACAGGAAGAGTTAATGCCTGATGATATCATGACACCAGAACAAATACAACACTATCACCTCCTCCCCAAAAGAGGAGGTAATCCTGGAAGGATGGTATCATGAGGAACAAAGATATACTATACTGCTTCCACAAAAGACGATGTAATCCCTGAAATGAATGTATCATGACGAATAAAAATATACTACACTAGCCCCAAAGAAGGAGGTAAAGCCTGGGAGAATCCCCCCAAAGGAGGAGGTAATACCTGGTTGGATGGTATAATGAAAACAGAACAAATACTACATTAGCTTTCCGAAATGGAGGAGGCAATACTAAGGCGTATCCTCTACCCGGGGAGTTTATTATTTTTATAAACTTTACTATATACAATTTTTTACGTACATGAAAGGAATCCATGGACACGTGTTTCTGGCTCACAGCCGTCATCAGCATGGCTAACTTACACAGAGACCGAACCCTCGATGTTGATGTCTATAGTCCAGCGTTCTACCACATGTCCAAGACGCTCTGTGTAGAAATACGTACGATTTTGATCACCCAAGTATGTAATGATTTCTATGCAATAATTTTTTATAGGTGATTTTCAGCTCGTTGTTATTGAGCTTACTATTATTTTTAATTGTTTCACTTCCTAAGTGCTTAAGATGCAGAAACACACACACACACACACACACACACACACACACACACACATATATATATATATATATATATATATATATATATATATGTGCGTGTGTGTGTGTTTGTGTGTGTGTGTGTGTGTGTCTGTTTGATATACTTATTCAATTAGTACTAAGCCTGGCGCGATACATTAACGCCTAGTTTGTCAATAAAACCACGAACAGATATTCTTAAGATGCGTCCATCGCATTTACACGTCTAGCGATCAAAATGCTATTACAAACTGAAGCGTGACAGACCAACGGATCGACTGACTGATCCTCTGTCTCATAGACATGCAAGGGCACATCTAAAAATCAAAAGAAGTGTTGTTGTTTTTTTTAATGAAAAGTAGTTGCAAACTTTTGCGCATGAGACAAATAAATTACTTTGAGCGGTGAGGTCCCAATTCGGGAGTTTTGGGGAGTGGAGAATAATCCGTTAGTTATTACTACTCCCAGGTCCACTCTGACCCGGAGTGGTAGTACCTGTCAGGGCACCATCTATAGGTTAAATATTCGAATCTATTCGAATATATGAATCAGCATGGTACAACTGTGTTTGCCGGCTCAATTCTGTAATTGGCATTGATTTCTTTGATCCTAGAAAAAAATTGGAGAAACAAACAGCAACAAGCGAAAAAACGGCAAAAGAAGTCGTATGCTGATTCATACGAATATACTTTTTTTCTTCTAGGAAGATTTAAAATAAATTTTTGGACGAAACTACTACTACTACTACTACTACTACTACTACTACTACTACTACTACTACTACTACTGCTACTGATGATACTGATGCTACTGAATCTACTGCTATAAATATATTACAAATGGAGATTTTGTATCTGTCTGTCTTAAGTTGAAACTATACTATTACTCCCATTACTAAAGGGGATTTGGTATCTGCCCGTCTGAGATCGAAGCTATATTATTACTTCTATTACTAATGAAGATTTGGTATTTGTCTCTCTGAATCCGAAACTATACTATTGCAATATTTTAATCCACAATTCAAGGTGTAGTATAGTATCTGTTCTCTTGTCATGAGACAATCCTCCCAGGCATTATATCCTCTTTTTGAGGAGTAATATATGTTTTGTTGTGATGAGATGATACTATCTTCCCAGGAATTACCTTATACTTTATCATTATCATTATTATTATTTTTGTTTGGGGGGTAGTATAGTATTTGTTCTTTTGTCGAGGGCCATCCTCCCAGGAATTACCTCCTTATTTTGAGGGTTAGTATAGTATCTGTTCTGTTTTCAAGAGACCATCCTCTCAGACATTACCTCATTATTTGGGGAGGGATGAGATAGTATATGCTCGTTCGTCATAATACCATCCTCCCAGTAATTACCTCCCCCAGTGTAGTATATGTCCGTTCGTCATATAAACTAGCAGTATTAATAATAATCGTTGCTGGTGCAAGAGTACTTGGCGCCCCAGACTAGCGTGTGAAAATGGGCGCCCCCAGTAATTTTGATAAGCTGGCGCAGGAAGTCTAATTTCTATTGATTATTCTAAGAACTTGAAAAGAAACCTTATCAAACGAAACGAAAACAACTGATAACGTTTATAATTTCACCGCGTGTGCGCAGTGTACATTAGAAACGGATTATTGTAATCACATCGCAGCGATGAAAATCCCCCACTCTATAATAAAGACCAATGTGCATTTATTCGTATATACAGGGTCTTGAAAAAAAATCATCATCCATTTAAAAAGTTTAATAACATCAAAACTGTATTCATCAAAATAACAACACTTATATCCAATGAACAATACATATTAAAGATGTATATCATTTAACTGAATGCACCCTATTTGCCACACATTTCTGCAAAAAGCTCACAAATTATTGCATCTCATTTTCAAAAATTTCACGAGTTATTCTCAAAATCTCCTTTCAATAAATGATTTTAATTGATTAATTGTGTGTTTCTTCTGAAAACTTGATTTTTTAAAGAAATCTCACAAGAAAATAAAAACTCAGAACGTGCCAAATCCGTTGGGCGTGCAGGTCATTGTAACGGGTCATTTCGCCCTATGCAACGTCTAAGTAAAGCGAAAACAAGATGGCGTAGAACAAGATGGTGCAATAGAAATGATGCAGTAAAACAATTTGTAATGTTTATTTCTTTTTTAGTGAATAAGTTATTATCAGAAATAAAGTTTTGCAATTAAAATTTTAAATATATATATATATATATATATATATATATATATATATATATATATATATATATATATATATATATATATATATATATCCATCCCATCACATGGAAGTTAGAGAATAAAAAAGTGCTAGACGAAACCATTTTAAATATTTATGGCAGGGAGAAAGAAAATAGCAAGTCAGACACGCCGCTCACTCCGCCGTCTGAAATTAATACGGAAAAAGTCCTCCACTCTATTTCCATAATGAGAAGTTTTCTTTTTTCTTCTTCTCTTCTTTCTATAGCGATTGATACGCTTTTTCTTTCTTTTTTCTTTTTTTAACTTTCGAGTTAGCAATTTTTTCCTTCTTTTCTTATCTATTTATTTTTAATTTTACCGATTGAGACGTTATTTTATGTGAATATGAATATTTAATTTTCAAGCTACGGGTAAAATAGTATTACTACTCATGGTCATATTCTCTTTTCTTTGTAATAGGATATTTCAATCTTTTTATACATCCCCTTCTTAATTATTTTTGACTGTTAATAAACAGAGAGAGAAAAAGAGGGAGAGAGAGAGATAGACCATATAAAATAAGAGCAGGTGGGTGGGGGTTAACAACATACAGTGAGAAAGAGTGAGAGTGATAGATATAAATTTAGTTAGAGATGGGTCACTTGGTTAATTAATTACTGATTGAAGCTAATTAGAAAAGTTAAAATGGAAGTTTTTCCCAATATAACTCAATCCCAAATCTGAGGAATATATTAGCATGTGCGAGTAACCAATATAGGAAAAGGCCTTAGGGAAACAAACGTTGATTAACTCAGCTTTAGTATGATAATAGATACGTCATCATAGCTTAAGTCACATGGTGGATTCATTCTTGAACTAAGATAAAGGATGGTATTACAACGTATGGGAAAGTGCATTTGACTCGATGGGAGTTACTTTGGGGTAGGAAACTATGTAGTATGTTGCTTTGAACTGAAATTGATTGTTTGGGAAATCAGTCCCGTTACTTTTCAGACAAACCTGTATATCACGTGGACGATTAGCGACGCATGTTTGTTATATTCTTGCTGCCCTTAAAAGAATGACAACAGCACTGATGTATAAAAATATAATGATACATCTTCATTGTCGATGGCAGTGAACGAGTGAGGGTTAGTGAGGAAGGTATTGGATCCACAGTGTTAGTTAAGTTATAATAAAGTATATTTTATAAAGAACAAACATGTATCCAAGTGTTGTGTTTCTGCTGTGCTTAAAATAATGACGACAAACACTGATATATAAAAATATAATAATATATCTTTATTGTCGGTGGCGGTGATGGAGTGTGGGTGAGCGAACAAGGAAGACGCACTAAAATTTGATGGCGTCGTTTTCTCGGGACCAATCGCCAGTCGACTGACGACCTTAATTTCGAGTTGATATTAGATAACAATATGTGATACACACGCAGCCTCCTGCAAATGTCCATTGTGGAATTTCGCCTTCGTTGTCAATGTAGCCAAGGAAAATATGAATCGCTGACCTTGAAAAAAATCTGGTTCGCGCCCCCAGGGGGTCAAAAGCCCCCAAAATTGCAAAAATGACCCGTTTGATCCATCCATTCAATTCTTCAGAAACTTGGCCAAAATGTAGAGGCAATTGTTCCGGATATAAAATGAGCATCCTTGACCTCAGACAAATTCTGGTTCGCGCCCCCAGGGGGTCAAGGGGGGGGGGTAAAAATGCCCCAAATTGCCCAAATTTATTGCATATTACACTCGCCACATCGACTCACATACAGAGGGGGACCACGCACGCGCGGCTTGTTTATTTAAAGAATATTCAGGTGACAATTACATTTATTTTTACCGAATAAAAAAGAGTAAATTAAAAAAAATAGTATTTGCCCTAACAGACATTTATTAATTCAAAAGAAATATTATTAACAGTAAATTATACAGATTGATGTAGAAAACACAGTGGAATGTTCCGCTAATTAAAGGATATTGTATATATTTTTGACACACGGGAAGATGAATTACCCTAGTGTAGGTAGAATAGATTAGAATATTTCACTAAATGTCATAGAGAAATAAAAAATGTCACTGATGACACCAGAGTTCGAACTTGAATCTCTAGATAATGAACTGAACGCCGCCATTTAATATAGAGATGCCGTGCTCAATACGGGGTTGACTATTGTGTTAAGCCGGATATTAAAGTCGAGTGTTATCTGTTCCATTTCGATTGAGTACACTTAGTACTTCTTGGTAACTCTATGCATAACATGTATTATCTTATAAGTAACCAATAATTGCTCGTTGACTTTTACCTTCTGTTGTGTAATGTATTTTATTTGCAATTCGTATTTTCTTATTTAAAATTTATTCAATAATTAACAACAAATAATAGTTAATTAGTAAAATGCCATTTTTCAAAACCAATATGTAAATATCTGGAAGTTTTCTCGAATGTTCTGCTGTTTTAGCAGGCCGATAGCAGGTTCAAGGAGTTTCCATGAATAGCGGCAATGAAGAGGCGCTTGTAAAGCCGAATCAATTCACGATGGCCATCGGTGTGGCACATCATTCGTAATTTAATATTTTTATACATTGATTTTTAAAAATTTGATTACTTGTATTATGTTCGTTTAACCTCACAAAAATGTGAAATTATAAACGTTCGCATTTCTGTATCTGCTTTTACATCGGCTTTGCTTCGAGGAGAAGTTTTTTTTTTAATGCAAAGAATCAATTAATAGTTTATTTTTAAAAAAGGAAGACTTAATTTTCTTCCTGGGTAAATATCAAACTCAAAACTCATACAAATATTTCATTTCTCGCTATGTCTTTATTTGAAGAGTTCGAATACAAAACGCAATAAACGCCATTTTGAAAATTACGAAACTATCACTACAAAAACGTGTCGCATTTAAACACTCGACCACATCATGTTTTACATAATATTGTACCAGCATAGTTTTTCTCTGCTTTCAATAATTGTTTCGTTATCGTTTTAATTTTTGTTTGTATAATGCATCTTAATTGCATTTCGTAATTTAATACGTATTATTCCACATTTGAGTTTATTCTTTTAATTAATTGTATTCTGTCTGTGTAACTTCTCAAAATTAAGTAATTAAAAAAAAGAATTAAAAGTAAATTTAAAAGCCTTTTTCTTTATCCATAACGATTAACACATCGTAGATATGGCAACGCACTGGGCCATACAAGTAAAGAAACGGCGCAGTTTTTCATAGTGGTTATGCACTAGACCAGACCAATTATTTAATGATATTACTCATGTGGCGTGGTGCATAACATATTGTCGGAAATAAATATTAATGTTTACTTTATATCAAGTTCATCGTACATCGCTACTTGAAGCAAATTCAGAAGAGATATGGTTTATAATGAAAATAAAAACAAACAAATATCAACCACAAAAGCGATAGAGATTAATTATCCATATAAACCCAGCTTTCACTAACTTCCTTAAACGTTATGCTTGTTAGCTAAGTGGCTAGAACGACACCTGAGAGGGATGGCCCCTATTCGTAAGCACAGGTTTAAATCTTGTAGAAGTCTCATTATTATTTTCTATGCTTATTTCAGCCAAGCGTGTTAAAATAACCGTTTATTTAAGGGTATTACCCATAGAAAAAAGTACACACACTCACGCACACACATGCACGCACACACACCCATATATATATATATATATATATATATATATATATATATGCATATATCTTTGGAATAATATGTTTTACTATTACTAAATTACTATTAATTTATCTATTGCTCTGATGATTAGTAATGTTAACTAAAGACTATATATTTCTCTTGACTTCGTTGTGAATCGCGCGTAAGATATAGAGAAGGTATTAAAGTTGAAAAAATTGTTTTGTTTGTGAGACGAAGAAAAAATAAAGAAATTATAAGAATAAATAAAAATTATTGTTTTGGATTGATTTTTCCTATAGTCATGGGATGTGTATATATATATATATATATATATATATATATATATATATATATATATAGAGAGAGAGAGAGAGAGAGAGAGAGAGAAAGAGTAAGATAATACTTTAAAGGTATAGATAATATCTTAAACCAGTAGACTATCAGGATAAAAACAAAGCTCAATATAGTGTATAGAGCAATAATATTAAGTCATGAGATGTATATATATATATATATATATATATATATATATATATATATATATATATATATATATATATATATATATATATATATATAAAATGTATTAGAAGAACACACGTCCCAGAACAGATAAAAATAATTTCCCGAACAGAACTGTTTGCACAACTCTTATGTCACCTTACAAAGATATAAAACAAGATATAATGCTACTAAACTTAATGTATAGAATAGTTATTCCAACTTTGATTAAAATCCATTACATGGTTTTAATTTTATTCTAAAATTTAAGGGTTAAACTTAAGGAGTCTTAAGAAGAAAATTGAAATTTAGAGAATCTAGCTTAATTGATGTCTTATAACTATGAGTCAAATTAAATGCAAATCTGAAATATTGGAATTTTTAAATGAGAGGTAGTGATCATATTATGTACCCCAACATCTCTATAAATACTAAAAAGAAACTGAAATTCAAAAAAATATTTTAATGTCCAATTCTCGAAAAATCTACCAAAAATCGGAGGTACCTGAATTTTCATGAAGGGCTTCCATCCCCTCTTTGCTCCGTTTGCTCTGTTTGCATAAAACTAAATTAAAGTAAATATAAACCACATTACATAGCAGCTGTTTGTTTGTTTAGAGGTGAATACTATAGATAGAAATATATAAGCATACAAATATCTAACCATATATATATATATATATATATATATGTAAGAATTGGATTTATTTTAATTCTTTTAATTTAATATAGAGCATAGGTAAAATAAAATTTAATTTAACTCAACCTCTACTCCGAATACAGAAAAAATGCCCGATGGTTTCATTTTTAGACTTGTTTTTCAAAACCTATTTTAAAAAAGGGGGCAATACTTTGAATAATTACCATGTTAGAATAAATTCTTGGAACGAAGTATCCACAAGTAAGCGATTAAAAATATAATTTATTTAAGGCATTTCGATTGTTAGCGCCAGAAGCTCTGTTAGAAATGTGCAAAATTTACCCCTTTATATATATATATATATATATATATATATATATATATATATATATATATATATATATAGTAACTCAATAGAATACACAATTTATGACATAACAACTTTTGTAATTATATTCTGAAAAAAATTGAATTTAGTATAGAATGTAGGAAGCCAAATAACGATTTTCCTAAAAAATAAACACATTTATTTACTTTTTTCCGTTTTACGCGTCCGAAACATTATATTCTGTTTACTTTTTTTTTTTTTTTGGGTGTGTGTGGATGAGCTATGCATTGTTTCATATCTTTCTTTGAGAAAGGATAGCGTTGAAAAAGATATAGAGATAAAAGCAAATATGGCGTCGATTACACATGTGATTTTCGGCATAAAATCGATCTAAATAAATGCTTTCTAAAGTAAGTTTCGATGTTTTGGTGATATTTTATGATTTGTCCTATGAATCAACGTTCTAGAAGATTCAGGATGATTTGGTTGATCCCCAAAGAAACATTGATTGTTTAGACAATTGAAGAAACTGTTAAGATGGATTTCTTTGCTGGGAAATAAAGATATGGTCGTTGGAATCTGTTTTTCTATTCTCCCTCCTCTCTCTTTCCCCCTCTCTCTCTCTCTCTCTCTCTCTGTATATATATATATATATATATATATATATATATATATATATATATATATATATATATATATATATATATATATATATATATATATATATGCTAATTTTATTTACACAGATATGTACAAAATCTGCGACACTGGCATGTCGATGTTATCGATCAACAGTTACTATAAACTGAGATCTCATCCGGCAGAGTTAGAATCCGATCTTAACCTCAGATCATATTTGGAGAGAACCTCTCCAAATATGGAGGTTCTCTCCAAATATGATCTGAGGTTCTCTCCAAATATGATCTGAAGTTCTCTCCAAATATGATCTGAGGTTAAGATCGGATTCTAACTCTCCCTGATGAGATCTCAGTTTATAATAACAGTGAATGAATGAGATTTAGTTGATTGTCGAGTTAGTCTAGTGAATTTACGCAAATATGGTTGCTTAGTAAACGATGTCTGATTAAGCAGTTATTTTGTAGGTGACAAAGTGCGCGAATTCTACAGTTTAAGATTTTTGCTTCGTTATTAACTTTCTTATTTATATCTGAGTATTAGGGTTTGGATTATTACTACTTCTAGTTGTAATATTATTGTTCTACTAAGTGTTATTGTTATTATATATATCGTATTTTATTTTTTATTTTTTCTGTATTACTCTCGTTTTGGATTTCGTAATTGTGTGCTTTAATTATGATTTCTAAGTTTTCGCAGCAATGTAGGACAGTTTAAGTTGGTTTTTTTTATTGAATCTTTTGTGCAAGGAGGTTACGGGGAAGTGTTTTTCGATAAGACTAGGAATTTTTTGCGAGGTTTACTTTTTACCGTCTGGTTATAGGGAAGCGTAAACCAGATGGTATTTTTCTTTCTTCTATTTTTCTTTTAATTATAATTATTGGTATCGTGTTGTGAATATTAAATCTCGATATTATACCCACTATTTTTAAGCGCTGTGTTGTAAATGTTGCTTGACTTCTTGAATACATTTTCATCACTGATCACCGATAGTACAAGGAATATGTTTCATGATTGATTAGGGTGAATGGACTTTGGGTTCACGTATATATATATATATATATATATATATATATATATATATATATATATATATATATATATTTAAAGAAGAAAAGATGAAGATAAAAAATTGCATAAAATTACATAAAATTGATACAAATTTTATTACATCGAAACTTCAGATGCAAAGAATTGCACTAATCCTTAAACCATGGTTTTTCAAAGATACAATCCTCTTTGTCAGAGGATAACATTCATGGAACAGGTAATATCTATTTATTATAATACCACATTACCGAATTTTATCCTCTGACGAGAAGAGTTTTATCTTTGAAAAACTATGGTTTAAGGATTAGTGCAACTCCTTGCATCTGAACTTTCGATGTAATAAAATTTGTATCAATTTTATGTAATTTTATGCAATTTTTTATCTTCATCTTTCCTTCTTTAAAATTGATTGCTCTACTCAACGTATTGAACTTTACTTTATCACGATAGATCACTTTACGATACTTCACTTATCGTTAATTCTATTATATATATATATATATATATATATATATATATATATATATATATATATATATATATATATATATATATATATAATGCCTTAATATAGTCGTGAGAGTTACTCATTTATATGAATTGAGAAATAGACCCAACAACTTTCTTACCAATAACCCGGAAACGTATTAAGACGTATTGTTCCGCATTGATTGTTATTTTCTTTAATCAAAAAGAAAATATTTTCTAAATGAAATAAAACCGGAAACAAAAGTAATAAAGCTTAACACGCTTGCAATTGTTTTCTTTTAATCTTAGGACATTTACCTACTTCCAGACTGGGAAAGAAAGATGAGGAAAAAGATGGATAAACCGGTGAACCTGATTAAGATTGATAGATCTGAATAGGTTTAGATAAATAGGCTGCTGTATTATTACATATTATTATATTGAAGCTCAGTTCTTCAACGTTTGTTTCTCTATGGTTTTCCCCCATATACTTCAATGATACAAGGTACATACTAAAGTAGTTTTTACTTCTGGGATCGCATTATGTGTCAAAAAAGTCCATCTTGATTCCTTGATTAGCCGCACTTTGCAATTAACTCACCAATAATCCATCTTTTATCTAGCTGGTGATACCAGATCAGTCTGTCTGACGATGTCGGCTTCCTGACCCAAAATGCACCAAACATTGATGTTTTATTGCCCCTTTTTCTCTTTGCAAAACTCAATCATGTTCTGCAAAATCCAAAACAAAAAGACAACAATTACCGTTCACCCCTCCCCCTTTCATCCTCTTTCCCTTCCCCTCTCTCCATCCCTCCCCTTTTTTCACTCAACTAAACACCATGAATAAATACTTGAACATATAAAGAACTTGAAGCATAAAAACCTTTACCAAAATGACCGAATTCAGCATTAAATCACCCGAAAAGAGGTGATATGCCGTAAAACAACCAAACTAAACACCACGAATAAATACTTGAACATATAAAGAACTCGAAGCATAAAAGCTTTTACACAAAATGAGCGTATTCAGTATTAAATAATCCGAAAAGTGTTGATATGCTGTAAAACAAAAAAAAACAAAACATATTTCACCAAGCTATCTATGCCCTACTCTCGCCCTTCTATCTAATAGTTGTTATGTCTCTGTTAGCATTTACAAAAATGAGTGATTCTCTCTTTTCAGCTAATTTACATAGCGCGTTCGTACACACCGTAAACACGTATGTAAATTAGATAGCAACATAATAAAGCTAAATCTTTTTGAGTCTCTTTCTCTCTGAGAGAGAGAGAGAGAGAGAGTTTTTTTTTCTTTCTCTCTCTCTATCTTTCCCATTTCCAGACAATGCATGGTGCGCACATCAGTACGCGCTCCGACTACTAAGTCAGATATGACTTTCGTATTGGGGTTGTAACCGTGCGATCGGCAGGGATTGTGTCCTCTTATGCTGATGATTGCATGTTTGGCATGACACACATGTATATATAGGTTAATTTGAAAATATTGATCATAAATAATTATATATATATATATATATATATATATATATATATATATATATAGAGAGAGAGAGAGATATAGAGAGAGTTTTTCCTAATATGAATATCTGAGTGAAAGATCAGACTTGTTTTTCCTCCTGATGAGATCTTAGTTTCTAATAACTATTGATCGATAACATCGACATGCCAGTGTACCGTCTTTTTGTACATGTCTGTATAAATAAAAATAATCATTTACAAATTCACTAACACTCCCGATTATGTAATTTTATGCAATTTTTTGTCTTCATCTTTCCTTCTTTAAAATATATATATATATATATATATATATATATATACGTGAACCCAAAGTCCATTCACCCTAATCCATCATGAAACATATTCCTTGTTTATGAATTCTCGAATGAAATCTAATGGGAACAAATAATGGTAGTGCTTTTCACCCAACGAGATTGACAGACTAGCAAATACATGCACACAGAGAGCCCTAATATATTTGTCTAGTATTAATTCTACCTAGTATTCAGAAAATAAAAATATGAGAATATAAAATAATATTTTGAGAACTATGACGTAATTTTGGTTACAGACACGCAGATACAAAATCTCGTTCATATTTTTCTTATTTATTTTAATATTTAAAAAAATATTATGTACACATTTATAAAATTAGAAAATATTATTTGTAAATGTTCATCAATTCGCTAAAAAGTGAGGTAAAATATTTTATTTACTCTGTGAACTGGAAATTGAATTCGTTACTTAATCTAAAGGAAAGAATATTACATTGAGTAAAAAGTATTTTATTTACTCTGTGAACCGACAATTGACATTGAAAAATTAATTATATTTTTTATTAACTTGAATTATGGGTCATACGGGTCTAAATTCTAGAATATATTAAATGTTAAATTTTTTAACGCCAATACGTTGTTAACGCAAAATAAGTTGTTTTTGAATATTAAAGTAATTTCGATCTCTATTGATAATGTTTACCCCTTCATTTATTTAATTTTTATTAGTGCTTATATTTGAATTCATCTTTTGAAACTTGATGTAAATCATAAATTAATTCATGTTTTGAAACTTGACGTGAATCATAAATCGATAACGTCACGCCAAAGCTATAATTATTTTGTTATGGTAATATTTTAAGTTCTTTTTATAAGAAAGTCCAACTTAGAAGAATCTGAGACTGAAAATCTCAAGGTCTTAATTCCGATTTCCGGTCATGGCATCCGCTTTATTTGTTAAGAATTAATTATTTACTATTAATGTAATATTTTTCATTTCTAAAAGTAGTTAATATCTTTGATATTTCGAAATGAGAGAAATTCCGTTTAAAAATCTTGTGAGTGACGGAAACTTGTGACTAACGGACTGACAAACTCTATTTATACAAGATAAAATTAAAATAAATAATCAAATTTATATTATTCTTGATTGTTTTATCGTGTTTTATTTTTAAACTTCCCTCATTATTTTATTGGCTAATCGGAACGAACGACTTATTTCTGCCACGTTGTATGTTTTGTTATGGTGGAAAACGGAATATAAAGGGGAAAACAATGATGAAGAAACGGTGGAATTTACATACATACATACATACATACATACATACATACATACATACATACATACATACATACATACATACATACATACATACATACATATCACACACACGCACATGCACACCCCTCACCCTCTCACACACACAGACACATATATATATATATATATATCCTTGCCCAGGTTAGCTATGCTGATGACGGCTGATAGCCAGAAACACGTGTCAATCGATTCTTTTATGTGTGTAAAAAATAATTTATATATATATATATATATATATATATATATATATATATATATATATATATATATATATATATATATATATATATATATATAAATCCATTTAGATCTCACAAAAAAGGTTTATCAAAAACAAACATAATAATAGACATAATAACATATGATAAATGAAAGGATTTGAAAGTAACAGACGTAGGTACTAACGAAAGAGTTCACGTTAATAGTTCCTAAACACAATCGAAATAAACATGACTTGTAAGGGCAAACAGATTATAGATAATGCACTGGGTGTTGTAATTATACGGCATAATCACGTTGACACACCTGTTTCCGTTAGATCACCAAAGTTAAGCAACGTTGAGCCTGGTCAGTACTAAATGGGTGACCATTTATGAATACCAGGTGCTGTATATGCTCTCCACTTATCTCGACATTGTTTCGAGTAGTCCTGGACTTCTCTTTGACACTCGAATCAAGCAGTACCGATTCAGGAGAAGTGTTGTTATGATTGAGCCACCATTGCTTCACAATTACATGCGTGGGTTCGACTCACTTATATATTTTCTGGGAACTATTCTGAGAACGAATACTGTGGCCAGTAGAAAAGAGACATGCTAAGATGGCTAGCTCTCTGTGAGTCTCGTCTAAACTGTGACCAGAAGCGAGATGGCGCCATATGTGTGAAAAACATGAAAAAGGTAGAGCTAGGCGTAATACGTCCACCTAGTTTAAAGCCCAAAAGAAGACAAGACCCATTTTGAATCTTACGCATGCGTGGGGCGAGACTTTTTGTACTTTCGGATAGAAGATTTAATTTTCGTTTTTGTCGAGTAGAATTCAGGGAAGGAAACTTGAATGTGATTCAAGAGAAATAACTCCTGGATAGACTGAGCCGACATTTTTAACATATACACATGATTGGAACAGATAGATTTGAATAGACGGATTGATATATATATATATATATATATATATATATATATATATATATATATATATAGCGAGAGAGAGAGAATCAATATCTTTATATAAATATTTATTATTATTACCTACAGACACCAGTGTTTCATGCTAAGAATTCGAACCCAGTTACAAAGTCACCTTTGATTTTGAAGTCTGATATCCTAACCTAGTCCACTATTGATCAGCACAGAAAAGAAGTGAATTTAAACTCTATATAATTTCAAATTAAGGGGAACATGTCAGATAGTGTTCAACTGTAAGAGCAGGAACATCGCATTTCGCCTGGTGTGATTGCTTGTTTATAAATTTACCTAGGGCCCCAACCTTTGTTTTTAAGGGAGCGATAACAATATTTTTATATAAATATTTATTACTATTACCTGTGTTTCATGATTATGCAATCATAATGGCCGGTTGAAGGATTCGAACCCAGTTACAAAGTCACATTTGACTATATATATATATATATATATATATATATATATATATATATATATATATATATATATATATAGGCAAGTCAGTCTTGAAAACTAAGTGGATTTATTGCCGATGAACTGAATTTCCATGACAGCCATACTAATATTACTCTGTATAAAAAAATAAGCATGAAGTCGAACAGTCGAACCAATTACATTATGTGCGAATGTTATTTTTAAAAGTCGTGACTTGTTTCGCAGTCTAGGCGTGCTGTCGTTTGAATTGACGGCCCAGCTTGATCTAAAAGGTTTGCATATTCCGTGATCGTACACGACAATCGGTGTAAGCGAAATTTCCCTATTTTGTAAAAAATAAAAACACCATCAAAACAAACAATTGCATTCTGTGCTGCTGATTGCTCATGATCTAAAGTCGTATTCTTCTTTACTTTATGTACTAACGAGTCACCGCTTATCAAGACCCAAAGGCTACTCGAGTTTGTCAGGAAGATGGTCAAATAACACCGACCGTGAGGATTGGTAACGATAGTTAAAATTGTGCCGAATTTGATTATTTAAGAGGACGGCTCAACATGAATTTGTTAACATTGGACTTGAAAACGACACTGTTGTAGTCAGCTGGGAAGCAGCCCTGTGGTATTGTGTTTCCCAGACGCAAGTAGTTCTTGGAAAGAAAATCTGCTCATGGAAGTTCCGTCTAGTTCTTGGTACACAGGGGAAGAAAGGAAAATTATTTATAGTGGTTGTAGCTAGATAAGATTTTGTTGTGAATCCTTTACAGGGGGAACCATAGATGAGAGCTCAGTTGAGCACCTACCATGAAAATAACGATAGAGTAGAAAAAGACTAGTAACTTCCTTTCTGTGAGAATAATAGTCCAGTATCTGTCCAGTATTTACTGATCTCCTATGTTATCCGGAAAATACTTACATTTTTGTCAGTGTCCGTAATTCCGTTATTTTCGTGTTCCGTTATTTTCGTGTTCCGTTATTCCATTAATTTTCTGATTTTCTCAAAATTTCCTTTTTTTAGTTTTTCACGAAATGTTGCATAAAATTATGATGACCACGAACGCAGAAAACTAACTAAGCCAGATTTTTCGAGAACATTCTGGCTTGTACCTAAATGCTCTATCATTAGTGGACAGCTTTCACTTCCATACATTCTAAGCATAACAGCAAACGTTTTCCGTCCCGTATACATAACTCTGAGTATGCTATCCAAGTAACAATCCTTATCTTAAAAAAGTATCGTACGCCTGGAACGTGATCAAAGGTTGGCAACCAGAACAGTGACGAGATTCTTCAGGCTTACTTACAAAGTAGGGCTTCAAAGACTAAATCTGTTCTCACTTGATCAACGGAGGATACGAGTAGACCTGATTCTGGCATACAACATTATCACCGGGAATGTAAATCTAACTAGTTGCGATTTCCGCGGCCACCCGCAGAAAATGTATCATTGTCGCTTTCGTCTCAATAGAAGAAAGATAGCATTCCTTGTCCGCGTTTCTGCTCCTTGGAACAACCTATCAGAAGAGGTTGTGATGATACCTAACTTATCCAGGTTTAAAGTCGCCTTGGACAAACATTGAAACAGCATGTAGATGCAATATCTCCTAATTGTCTTTTTACATGGCTTGCTGCATTTTTAAATTTATTTTGCCAATAAAATTGATTGAAATGATTGATTGATTGATTATAACATTGCGTACACATGCCTGCTAGACGTCTCTATTGGTCGACAGTGGTAATGCTCTGCTGTTTAGTAATGGTAGAAATTCCCTGAACTTACTCCATCGACTCCTAACTAACCCTTGCAACCACTTCAGCACCAGATCCTCCGTGTACTTCAGTGGTATCACCACGGAAACCAAACTTCTGAACAACCTCAATATAATTTCTTCACATCTAAGTTCTCATCTATCTCAATTGACTTAAATTTCTTGCACACAAACTGGTTATCATCTCTCAGCCTACCTAATTTTACTGCACTTTTTGCGTACTGAATGCTTACAAGTAAAATAGAAGATGAGTTGTACCCAACTTGTTTTCCATAAACTAAGCAGGGGAACTTTCCTCTTTTTGAGAGGGCTTTCCAACGCTACAGCCACTTATCATCACTTTGGTGCTTGCAACATTCACTCTCAGACCTTTACTGTCCATGGCATTCCTTAACTTAACAAGTAAACCTTCCATTGTTTCACAGCCAAGCACTAAATCATCAGTATAAAGTATTTCTTCCGGACAACCTGTAGGAAACTCCCATGTCAGAGCTTCTAAGACACAAATCAAAAGCAACAGGCTCAGTACAAAACACTGACGTACTCCCCAGTTTATAATTACAGTTGTAATTAAATTTGATGTTAATTCTTACACGACTTTGACCATTTCTGTAAATTGCTTGAACAACCTTCGCCAACCATTCGTTTTCCCCTAATTTACGTAAAGCTCAACAGAAAAATCTTTTGGCACTCATACTTCAAAAACTTCCCTCAGATTCATAAATGTAAAATACAATTTTTTTTCTTACTAACATACTCCTTTTGTATCTGCCCCAGGATAAATATAGCATTAGTACTACTTTTCCTAGGCATAAACCAAACTGCATTTGATCTATGCTTATCTGACTTTTTATTTGCTGCTCAATTATTCTCTCAGTAACTTTCAGGACCTGATCTATCAAATTTAAATCTTTGTAATTACCTCTATCCAAAGCTCCTACTTCACCCTTGTAACCGTTAACAATTGTACTAAGTTCCCAGTCTTTCGAAACAATAACTTCTTTTATGATCTGATTTATCAAGTCTGTTATCATTTCAATGCCTGTTTCACCCGCAGCTTTCAACATTTCTGTAATAACACCTGATAATCTGCTATGGGAACTTGGTGAAGTGTGGGGTCACTTTTTAATTGCCATTACTCTAAGACTGATTCAGACTCGGAGTGATAGTGCTTGCAAGGGATCCATACATGGCTTAAATAAAATATATTGTTTACAGTCGATTTATTTATAAAATATATGCCTAAAAACAAATAAATCTACAAACCAATTATATACAAAACTACGCGCGATTTCGGCATAAAATAACCTAAAAAGAATTAACATGCCGTAAAAAACAACAATCAACTCAATTTTAGGTGGAGGAGTAATTTTTTTTCTAAAGTCGCTTAATAGGTGACTATTCCTTCATTTTTTTTTTGATAAAAATAATTTTAGATTCAAAACATAAAAAATGCCCCATTTAAAGGATTAATAATACACGTTTTGTGTTATATAATACAAAGGTAACGCCGTGTAGCCCTGCTGGTATTATTTACCGTTTCTCTTCTTTAATAGTGTTGTATATCCTCTTTTTAGGGGGATGAGGGTTCTTTCTTCATGTGTAACAGCCATCATGCGGGTTCACGAGGTAGTAGAGTGAGGGTTTCGCCGTGTGTCGTTCATCGGGGATGTGACCCACAGCGTTCCGATTAAAGAAGGAATCTTGTTATTTCTGTGCGAGGACAAGAGTCCACTTATACAAATGACCATTGTTTTGCATGGGCGAATTCTCGTTTAAATAAAAAGAGGAGAAACTTTCCTTTCCGCGTGTGTCGATAACATTCAGTTGCCGTCATGTCACGGACATACCGCTCGAGATTCTGATCTCGACAATCAGTCCGGCAGAAACTGGGGCACTTCGATGCCCTTTTATCTGTCTGACTAAGGTATTCGTCCTTGGTAGTCCTAGGAGTTTTACCTTCCCAGGCCTTGTCATCCCTCTTTAGACTGGAGTAAGTTTATTGCTTACTTCCTGAGGTGCCCTAACCGGGGAATTCAGACAGAGCTTCACAGGCATTTTTTAAAAGGTAAGCGTGTTCCTTCTTTTGGGGCGCTGGCTTGACCCTCCCCCACTTTCCGGCCTTGTGCACCATCTTTCTGCGGTGGGAAGGAAGTAAATACCATGATTATAACATTATGATACGTCGAGTGTTAAGCGAGAAAAGGAGAAAGAAGTTGAATTGGCGTTTTGTTACTCGATTGACGAGAGTCGTGTTTTGAAGCATTTTTACTTACAATTCTAGGGTCAGATTCTTTGAGAGTTGACGTCGTCGTTTTTTGAAGAATTGTCAGTACAACTCGAGTATCGGACTTTTTTTTGCGTGTGCGCGTTTTTTATTTATTTTTTCAACTTTCACTTCTACATTAGGTAGGATCGTTCTGGAATATGGTGCTTGTTATTTGTTGTTTATTAAGCGAGTCAGACTTCTGCATAGAGCTCACAAAGATAGTGCCTCAGGATTATCTGGTCTGCATGAAGTTCTCCTCGTTGGTTGCAGCTATTTATTAACCTGCAGAATTGCAGATTCCCCCCCCCCCCAACGTTGTTATTTCCACTTTATTGATTTGTGGTTCTGCGCATGACACGTATTTGCTTGCCATACGGAGGGGCAGAGACGACCAAAAAACAGATGCTGATACCGACTCCTTCTGGATTTTCACCAAGACCCTGTTAACCGGGTTGTGGCCGTAATACCGCTTAGTGCCAAGCTTGTCCGCTATTGGTGGCCCTGCCAGGAACTGAAGTTCTAGACGTCATAGCTCTGACACTAAAACTTTGCCACTGCCTTACCACGGCAAGTAAGGGTTGGACTTTAGGGGGTTATGATGCTGTTCATAATGACTGTCTAGTGGCTACTCTTGAGGAATGTGAACTCTTAAGGAATGTGGACCTGCTGGCCAAAACACACCCGGTCGTTGTTAATTTCAATTAATTAACACGGAAGATTTTAATACCTACATTTTATTTCTTAAACCTCATTTAATAATCACCGAAAGTTGGTAAAACGGAAAAATATAATTTAAGTTCCTTTCCTGTTTTAACTTTATTTTATTTAATACATATCGGTCTGCTTCTATTTCTGTTCTACTCTAAAAACGTTCCATGAACCACGTATTCCTTATTACTGTCTCTAATACAACGAGGATTAATTCTTTAGTTGCAGAAGATTAATCAGACAGCGATGCATCACGTAGGAAGCTTGAGTTTCGTTGTATAGACGAAACGCAGCAGCGGTTCGTTTTCGCTCATCTTCTTTTTCGTTGTTTTTTGTTGTAATGCGTAAATAATGACAACACAAATTCGTTGGGGGTTTACCTCGCTCTCAGTTTTTATTTTTTAATAAATATTTATTAGTATTACCTACAGATACCAGTGTTTCATACTTATGCAACCTTCAGAGTAAGAGTTGCTAATTATTGTCGGTCGAAGGATTGGAACCTAGATTCAAAGTCACCTTTGACCCTGCAGTCATATATTCAACCCCTATGTCATCATCAATCAACATGGGGGATGAAGAGAACGTGCAATCTATATAATGTAAAATCAGCGGACATATACAGTCATATAGTGTTCAGCAGCAGAGGACGAACCATCGCTTTACGCCTAGTGTAACTGTTTAGTATAAATTTTCATAGAGGCCCAATCATTTTTAAGGGTATATATATATATATATATATATATATATATATATATATATATATATATATATATATATATATGTATATATATATATATATATAATCAGATATAAACCAAAAGTAAACTTTTAGTAGATAGAACCTATAGTGAAAAGGTTAAGCTCAATATACGAGATAGAGCAATTATAAAGATAGAAGAAATAAGAGTGATAAACATGTACGAATGTCCAAATTTATTTCCAATTTCGATTGTTCAATGCAAGGTGTATTCTGTAATAAACTAGTGTTTATTATTCTTTCCTTAAGCCAAGGCTTTTCAAAGATTGATATCTTATCATCAGAGGAGAAATACAGAGAGATAAGTTGGCTGTGGAAAAGCCAAAGTTCAACACGAACTTTTTTTTACTCCATTTTTAATAATATTTTTCAAATGTTTCCGAAATTAATAAGATACAAGTAAGAGAAAAAAAAATGTGTCTTGCATTGTAAAGGGCTTTTATTGTCATTTTGTAATACTTATCATTCAGTGCTTATAAAAAAAGAACGACCAATATTTAAAATAAAATACCAGCGTACCCGGCACTTCCGTTCTACTCATAAATGCGAATTACATCACAGCGGACAATACGTCGTATCAACACAAGGACGTCTTATCGATAAACAAAACTAAAAGTTTGTTTATTTTTATAAAAAAAAGAGAAAAAAATCTCTGAAGATGAAAATGTCTCCGAAATTAATAAGATAAAAGTAAGAAAAAAAAAGGAAATAAATTTGTCTTGCATTGTAAAGGGCTTTTATTGTCATTTTGTAATACTTATCATTCAATGCTTATAAAAAAAAGAACGACCAATATTTAAAATAAAATACCAGCGTACCCGGCACTTCCGTTCTACTCATAACCGCGAATTACATCACAGCGGACAATACGTCGTATCAACACAAGGACGTCTTATCGATAAACAAAACTAAAAGTTTGTTCATCGTTATAAAAAAAAAGAGAAAACAAAATCTCTGAAGATTGAGAATGTCTCCGAAATTAATAAGATACAAGTAAGAAAAAAAAGAAAGAAATTTGTCTTGCATTGTAAAGGGCGTTTATTGTCATTTTGTAATATATATATATATATATATATATATATATATATATATATATATATATATATATATATATATATACTCCCGATTGATCCATATAGGCGAATGGGAGCAGCTGTCCCCAAACCCGACCGCTTTCCCTCACGGTTTACAAAAAAAAAAAAGATCTGATCAGCGTATTCGTTACATATCACTACCGACTTCCTGTGTGTGACACAATATTCTGACATATAGTTCTTACTCTAAATTTTTCATTTTTAATATAATTTTTCATTATTCTAACCGTATGCAGAAAATACCTCGTCTAATATCGCTACACTCATCTCCTTACTTCCGCCTCTCTATTCTCACACATGTCAAAATCGACCCATTGAACCGCCTGGCAATCATTTCCTGATGGCTATATGTCCTTTAGTGAATCCAAGGCCATTCAATATGTTAAAATAATATCTCGCTTCGTACTCGTAGTGTTTGTCAACAAAACGACTCGTGAACCGATCGGATAAATTACGAACAGACGGAGATGACTGACTAGATAATAAAAAAGAAACTGCCGGCGATCGATAGCTGAAAAGTAAAGATTTTTTTCTGACGTCTTTCTGCTGTGTTTATATTTAGAATTAATTTCCAACGTCGTTCGTAATTAAAGTGTGTGAACACTCGCCGACGCAAATGTTTATTTTTATTTTCAAATCCTTTTAATCAGCACAGAGAGAAATTGAGATTTTCTCCAGCCGAGACGCCATCTTGCTTTTCTCACTCTAGCGCCCTTTCCGAGAGTCCAACGTTTAAACTCCTCGGCCTCGACCTGACATTCTCATGTAACATGAAGTGAATAGAAGATGTTACCAAGTCTGCTGCAAAGAAGGTAGGCTCTCTCTAACGGACAAGAACACTTCTCACCCATGACAGTATCCTATATCTCTATAAAGCCACTATTCGCCCATGTATGGAGTATTGTTGCTGCTGCACCAACCACTAGCCCTTTCGTCTTGGAAAGGGGTAAAAAAAGAATTTGTAACCTAATAGGTTCCGCACTGTCTGCTAAGCTCCAGCCACTGTTGTATCACCGAAGAGTTGCATCCCTGCACTTATTTTACAAGTACTTCCACAGAATGTGCTCTGATTACCTGACTGTAAAAATACCCTGACACACTCGACTACCTGCGAAATCCCTCCCTTTCACTGTAGAGGTCCTCAAATTCCGGATGATTTCTACTCTAAAAGCTTGTTTACTCGGACTAATTGCCTTTGGAATTCCTTTTCTGTTCCTTTTTTTCCTTAACCGTACCAATACGCAGACATTTAAATGTAATGTGAAACAAGCAGCTTTCTGCCCAACTCCCACCCATATTGCCCCTATAAATCTGGCATCTATCAATAAGCCTTGTTTGGAGTGAACAAAGGTAAATAAATAAATAAATTAAATAAAACGAACGTTTTTATCATCATTTCATTCATATTTCTTTTGTTTTCGTTTTCTTTTGTTTAGTTTGATCTGTCTGTGTTTTATGCCATTCATCGAGGAAACAGGAAATTCTTTCCCGAGCCCCGGTGAGATATGATTCGAACATTGGTCTAGTGATAACGGACACCAACGCCAGCCGAGACGACGACTCGTGTGATGTCTCTATTCTAAATATCCGAGACATCGAGACGTTTTGTATAACCAATGATATGTAAACATCCCTGCCAGCAAATCGAGTTATTTAATGAGTCGTTTTCAAGGTCAATAAAAAGAGGAATAATTTACCATTCGGCATTGTGTTTCTCGACTTGATGCTGTTAAGATCAGAGTTCAAGAGAAAGTTTTTACGGTGTATGTGTGGCCGAGTCCCGGTTTAACCGTGGTTCTTTCCTTCCGTGTCTGCTGGCAGTTTGAAGAGCTTGTACATTTTGTCGAGATTTTTCCTCTCAATATTCTGACAAAATCGCAAGAGACCTTTGGATTTTTGTAGAACCTATTCGTGATCTCGTTGAAAGCCAAGATGCACGTGGTGCCCTTAACTCCCCTTCTTTTTTAGGTTATTTAATGACCATATGAATATGTGCGAGAGGGAGTGTTTGTGTGACAGTGAAATTAATGAATGAGTGGATTTAAGAGACATGGTCAAATCTTGGCTCGCTTTCTTCTGACAGTTGCAAACACAGATGGGGCGGAATTCCATTGCTTGACATGTTATGTCATATGATCAATGGAGTTTATGAATAAAAGATAATGTTTCTAATACAATAAAGTTTAAAAATAAAAACAGTTGCGATTTTTTGGGTTCCCACAAACCTCAGCAATTTTGTTTATGAAGATTTGAAACAAAAATTGAAACATTATTTGCACCGCCACGTGCCGTCTAAAAAAGGCACTCATCCATATTCGTTTCATAAACACCGAACCGACAACACCAAAAAACGAGATGAGGACTAAAAAAAAAGGTATTTTATATATCTTTATTTTGAAATTCAGAAATTCTGATGATGAAGTATATCTTCGAAAATTAAATTGGAGAAAAAAAAGAAGTTAATAAAATTAAAATGCATTGTATGGCGTTCTAATTGCTCATTATTATTTTTAATAATTAATATTACCATATAAACAATGCTTTCTAAAACAAGGACAACATTTCTTATTATTTATTAAAAATAAGTTGTACAATTGTAACATTTTCGTTAGTTCAAGATGTGTAAAATATGCAAAAGTCGCCGTGATACATGCACTAACATCCTAAATTAACGTTGGTATTGGTCCTTATCACAACGCTCGAAACACCACTATCAAAACAGTTCTCAACCCTGCCTGTGTTCCGACATTTTTATAGCCTGTTGGGCCAGACCGTAGCGACGGAAACGACCAGACGAAGTGACCGTCTTTCCAGGCAGTAGAAGAAAATATTTAGAAATGTTTGGAAAATTATAGCACATTATTTCTTTTCATCACTAACGCTTCAACCGCAACTGAAAGTTCACTTTAAATCCCTTCTATGTCACATGATTAAATTAATGTACATCGTATATGTGGCTACAGGCGAGGTAGACTCCTATCATTAACCATAACGCATTTAGCAAATTGTATCTTCCTTACTTCAAAACCCTATTACAGCTAAGTGACATGTAAGAACTAGGCATGTAGATAAGAAACAAATAAAACGCTAAAGGAGACGATTGAGAATAACTTCCCGTATATGCGACGACCCTGTCAATCATACCTATTAACCACATGCTTTAGGTAAATCAAATCGCAAGTGCATATTTCTTGTAACATGACGGGAATTCACGTGATTCACTTTGGATAATTTGGGTTATTCTGACTACTATTTTCATCTTGGTTGTTATTTTCACACTATTTCGGTCGATGTAACCTGTGAACTTCTTAAACGTTTCAAACTTGGAAATCATTATGTTCAACTCGGGAACCTATACAGAATTTCGAACTAAACACTTTAGTTGATCTACGAGAACGATTGTTCTCGTTCCGTCAACCATGACCGGTAGAAGTGTTAATTTTTACGTTATTCTTACTTATTATCGCCTGTAGTAAAGATTGAACCTTCAGAAGAGACTGAAACTTAGAACTGATTGTCAACCAACGTACTTAACCGTTACGCCACAGTTCTATGTGAACAATTTGTTGGGAATTAAAAACCTAATCCTGCATAGATCTGTAGAATGAAACTTGCTATTGGAACAGTAGCAGAAACTCTCTATGAAGCGAGCGGACAACAGAAGATATTGTTGTTCGGAAGAAACAGCTTACCTATTGATGTCTCCTCGGATTTTTTCACTCGTGGAATAGTTCATTTTGGCATCCAGATAATGTCGGGTCATCAGGAGAGACTATGCACCGTTTCAGGGCCTTCCTCTCGACAGTTTTTTTCGCGTATCGCCCCTCTCACTGATGTGAAACCCCATTATTTGAATTGCATTTCAGTCAAATTAACTGTTCAATAAAATCAAAACAACTGAACGTTTAACGGCTTAGCGTGTTACGTATCGTTTAATGGCTGAGCGTCTCACGTATTCGTTGCGTGAAAACGTGCTCTAACCGAAAAATATTTTTTTCTCTCACATTACTACTTATTACTCTAGAATGACTATTATGTTTTTAATTATGTTATCTTTTATTATTACTTATATTTCGATATTCCTACTGGTGTTTTAATATAATGTTTATAGAGATTCATTTTGTATCAAAATACACATTTGCAACATTTGTCGAATTCGTGAATCTGTACAGAATTTCAAACAGAACTCTTTATTAAATTCACGAGGGTAGCTTGTTCTCGTTTCGTCACCTACGACCGGGTAGAAGTCTTAAGCAATTCGTAATTGTATTCTTAGTATCGCCAGTACTAAGGATTGAACCTTCAACATTCCGAAGACTGTCACTTAGAACTGATTATTACTTAGCATTTATATCCGTTGCACCACGGGTCCTTGCAGATTGCCGAGTTCGATGAGACGCGCCTAAAGAAGGTCGGACGTTATATCGACCGAAACATCGTGAGAATAACATTCAAGATAAGAACATTAGTCTGAATAGTTTTTGGAGGACCCCTTTTTAGGGTTCCAGTTTTGGGGGAAAGATTTTGAGAGAGCCGAGTTTTATAGAAACATTTTAAAGAAAAACAGTGTAATATTCAAATGTGTGAGAGAGCGAGAAAATCTATATGATAAACAAACAAAATGAAGAGTACAAAAGCACAAGTTCACAAAGAAATATTTTATATATGTTTAAAATGGAAGTCTACAAAAATAGGAAAACATAGGATAATTGTTCATATTTTAGTGTCCTTGCTGAACAAGGGGAATTCATTAATTGAGATATCGAGGAAGCCTGAGTCGATAATTTAAGGGCTGTGAATTATTCACGAGTCTGTAAAATCGTAATCAAAACTTCTTCACTCAATTACATTAATTACATTTCATTGAAAGTTATTGAATAGAGTCAATCATCATTTGTTTTCATATTAGAAAGTTTAGTGAAAAATGTATGAAGTATTAAAATGGTTAAATTTATAAATTTGTTTTCAATCGGCAGACGACATTGAAAGGGGGTTCAAGCAGAGTGTGTGTATGTGTCGCCTTTAGTGTGCGTGTGCGTAAGACAGTGAAAGAGTTAATGCATTGTGTATGTGTGTGCGTTGATGACAGTGTGGCTATGTATGTTAGTTTATAAAAGGCATTTTTCAGCTTTCCCAAGGCTCGTCAGAGGGACGATGGGGCTGGTGAAACTCTCTGGTGGATTTGGGCTAAACATCCTGTTGAAAGAAAACTATGGGTTTATATGCATTCCGGGTGAATCAAAACAGCAAATTTTATAAATCCAGAGAAATGTATATGATTGGCTTAACCTCTTTTTATTTGTTTTTATTAATTCAAGCGAACGCGTGCGTCTAGTCGATTGCGCAGAGACGAGTTTAAGCATGTTCATTTTTGGCACTGAAGGGTAAACCTCGTCTCTACAAATTCAAACAATACGAGATTACTGATCTTTTAAAGATGGAAGAAATTCCGGTTGCCATGGATACAAATCAAGAAAGACGTTGAAACGTAATGAAATCCAATTTTATTCTACATTATTAAATACACATATTAAAGAAAGTAGTTCGAATAAATGCTCATCTGTTATTTAACACTTTAGAAAGCTTTTGTGAGCCGTAAAACGTATTAATAAACTCAGAGAGCGCCAAATATTCGGTCGGGATTGTTATTTATGAAACAGAAGAATAGATGAGATATTTCTGTATAGCGATGTAGTAAAGTGAAAGCCAGGCGATAAACCAGTTCAGGTAAAAAAAATAATACAATCTTCACTCCATAGACAAAAAGATTCACTAGTCATCTCTCTATTTCCTCCTTAGAATAGAGCACATAATAATACAACATAACTTTTACATTTCTTTTACCTGGTTATCATACTTGTATCAGTTCAATGTGTAACTCAAACGACATTTTGAGCTTAATTTTAAGAGATCATTTCCTGGTGTCTTTCTTGTCTCAGTGCTGAGTTATTGTTTATGAGTTCTTGTTGCTGAGTTCTTTTATTATTACATAACAAAAAACAAACAAAAACACACAGGAGGCGACTCTGTTACGATCGAATGCAAAATACATTTAAAACATTACATTAAACAATATATAAAACGTAAACACAACATTAAAGATATAAATAATATACACAGTTAAGGTATTCATATATAGAGGTGGTTCTCGTGACGTTCTTTAAGTTTAGGTAAGGTTACACATACCCAAACGTATTTCTTTTTCTACCACGTTTATCCAACTAAGCGGGACTGACTTTTTCCACATATATTTGATTGACCCTGTTATACTCTGACGAATGAGTCACACCATCCGTCGCCATTGTGGACGAAGTATCAGAGCTAACACATTTATTGACGGCATTTACAAGGATGAAGGTGGATAAGCCATTGAGTGCACAATAAATCCCTTGGGTTCGTTGTCCATCTCTTGTGTCACAGCTTCCCTTTTTAAAGCTCTTACTACCCAACATATTAACGGTAGGGGCTGGTAACTGAGAAGGTGGAATCCTGACCACTCTCTCTGTTGATGAACCTAAAAATCTTCTTCAGTTACTGGGCTTAACAACTAGGGAAGAGAACCAAGCACAGGGAGAGAATTAGAAGACAGTGTAATAGAAAAAAGGATAAGAGGATTTAATGTAATCTTCACATTTACAAGATGACACGATGGAAGAGGAAATATAATTTTAAAGATTTCAAACGAATGTCTGTAGTGAGCAGGGGCGAAGTGGAGAGAGAGAGAGCAGCAGACGAGATTAGAGAAAGCATATTCATCTTTACTGCTTATTTGTTAAGAAAAATAACTGGAAAAGAAAAACAATGACACTAGCGTAAAGAGAAACAACATGTATCCGTAACGTTACACAGGAGTAATAAGCCGTTGTAACCCTTTTAACCCTATAAGGTTGCATATAATCTTCACGCTGACAGAAAATAACCGAATCCCTCGTTGACACGTTGTAAGTAGCTGTTCAATGAGTAGTAGTGTCCCCCTATTTTCCATTGTTGCTAAGCTGTCGTCCTAGTTGCAGTGAAGAAATGGCAGTAGAGGTTTCTCATGTCTTAGTCTTTCCTTCAGTTCTGCAAAAGAAGAATAAATAAATAAAAAAGACCCTAACAATAGACTTGCTCAATGGCGACATGCTCTTTGATATCTTATTCTTTTAAAGGATTATAAAGTTACGTATTCCCATCGCCAGTTCCGCGTAGGAACAAATGAAACAGAACTTCGAAAAAACAAAACAAAACAAGTGACCGAATCTTATCAGTTAATCGCCAAAAGGGAAAGACTTTGCTATCGTCTTCGCCGCGTCTCACTTTGGACTTTTTTTTATGGAAATCGCTCGAGACAAGGCATGAATCCCCTTAATGTAAGGAGCTAAAAATACTACTTCAAGGTCAAACACTAGCCAACGATAAGTGTTATATAGATAAGTTATAACCAAGAAAACAGCAATTATTTACCCTTTGTCAGAAACATCGATCATGGTCTGTGAGGACTAAGTGCCAAAATTAGTATTGTTTCTTTCTTTATCATTGACACACTGTGTATCTAAGAATTACATTGTTACAATCACACCTACTTGATAGATATAGAGACTTGAATACACAATGATTCTGCAAGATTTGGCACAAGAAAGACCATTTAGTATTTAACACTAGACTAGAAGTCCCAACCAAAAATATAATAATTCTAAGTTGATGACTACCACCATTTATTCTTATTGTTTTATTTTATTCAAAATTAAAAACTGTGACATATCTGTGAAGGCATTCTTCTTGTATAACTAAAAATAATAAGTCTCTTTACTTTTATAGTATACTTATGAATAATATAGAAGTAAAGAGGCTTATTATTTTGCCATCTAATTTACATAATGATTGTGGTTTGTACATGCACTAAGTAAATTAGATGACAATGCTGATGACATAGAGTCACTCTATCTCTAAATGCCCACATAGACATTGAAGAAAATTAAAAAGTGGTTGAATCACCATGAAGTGATAAGGGGCAAGAGAAATACAGAGGTAGCTGAGAGAGAGAGAGAGAGAGAGAGAGAGAGACAGAGAGAAAGAGAGAGATACATACATACATACATACATAGAGAAAGCAGTGTGTGATTTGTTCAGTTAATTACAAATTACGGCTGATAGGAAGAATTAAAATTGTTCATTAAATGATAGATTCTGGCTTATTAGAAAAATTAAAACAATTTATTTCAAACATAACTCAATCTTAGAACTAAATTATATTTTAGAATGTATTTTGTTTGTTAAAATATTTAAGAAAAAAAGTCTTAAAGAAGAGAAAGTTAATTAACAGCTTTAATATAAGAAAAGATAGTTGAACTACCTGTGCTTATCGTTGAGTCGGGGTTCGTATTTGTTTGGGATTCCCATAAAATAATTGTTAATAAGATACGGAAGAAATGTACATCGGATAGGTAAAATATAATATAACACATAAGGAAACATTTTTATTTCTGTTTAATAAAGTCGTGTTTATTTTGTTTCTTCGTCATTGGCACACTTTGTATCTAACAGTTCTACTGTCCCATTAACCTCGGGGAGATATACAGATCAGAACACGCAATGATGGTGAAAATCAGGCATATAAAAATATGATCCACTGCTATAAAGAAAAACAGTAACAAATCTATTTATGTATATTTGTATAATTAATTTTAATTAATTATACAAATAGCCATGATCGGCGATGGAATGAACTTACGCTCTTAAATTAGCAGATTATAAAGGAATGTGAATTAATAATGTAGCTGTGTTTATTTCTTTTAGTTTCGTTCATTTTTGTAGTGATACTTCCACTTTATTCACTGAATGAATACTTTGACTCAACGAGGGAGAAATATGACACAGGATCACGTAAAATTATTATTAGCTGTCCCGACTCGTCGTAGCCCGGGAGTTAAGTTAATGTAGTTTTAATAATACACAAGGAATAGCAAAGTAATGTAAAGTCAGAAAAAGTAGAATTTTACGAAGTAATTCATTAAAATGGCTGACTTGTTTTCTAAGAAACGTCGATATAATTTAATCAGTGAATTATTTTTTGTAAAAACTTTTTGTTGTAAGCATTTTTTTATTTCACGAAGTAAATCCGTAAAACGGCTGGTTATCTTTAAATTAAGTTGTGTAAATAAATTATTGTTTGTAAATAGGATTTTTATTTTACAAAGAAATTCATTAAAATGGCAGAATTGTATTATAAGAAACTTCAATGAATTAAGAAAAAGATTTTTGCCTCCTCCTCTTACTGAGGGCAGAAACGATATTGGACATTTGACCTCAGCTCGAATCACCTATGCAGTTTCTACTCAGCTAAGTAGTAAATCGAATGTTTACTCATATGCTCCTATAGAAAAAAGTAAACGTGTAGTTCCACGTCCCATGTAATTTTATCGGAAAGACGATATGTAGTAGCTAAAAATGTATTTCTGACATGCTGAACGTATCGGTGTAAAAATCAATTAAGCATTACGTATGAAATAGGGAAACACTATTTAAATTAGTAAATTAGCCGAAACACTGACATATATCCAAGATGGACGCCTGTAAGTTTTCTGTAAGCTAGTCGATATAAAACTTGAAACGGAGAATAGTTAAGACGAAAAGAAGTAAAGTGTTTTAGTGAGTTATATAAACTAATTTATTTAAAACAATTATAATATTTATGAAAATATTTATTTAACAACATAATTCTTGTGTTTAAAATAAATTATTTTTTATATAACTCACTGAAATTTCATACGTAATACTAAACTGATTTTAAAGCCAAACGTTTAGCATGCCATAATCTAAAAAAAATACAACTTTTGAGTTATTGCATATTGTCTTTCCGATATAATTACATGAATCGGGAAAGTACACGTTTACTGAAAAAAATGTATTTGTGATTTTTGTTGCTGTTTATTTTGTTATATTTTTTATAATCAAAGAAACACACTAAATATGAGAAGACCGTTCAGTATGGCAAGATATATCACTAGTAATAGCTACAATGTGAACGATATTTTCAATGTTAAAAGTTTTTCGAACCGATTCTTATAGGTATGACGGTGGCTGACTGGTTGACAACGCAGATTCAAGGCTGGGTGTCCCTAATTCGAATCCAGGTTGTTTAACAGAAACTCTTTCTTCAAAACCCACACCTGACCTTTTATTTAACATCCTGGAGAGGAGGTAAATAAAATACACAAGAGTTTTAAAACGGAATATCTAGCTTTCACTAAAATTTCTGTGAAGAAAAGTATGAATTTCTTCCTCCTTTGAGCGAGAATTGAAAAATACTTTCGAATGGTTGCGAAATAATTAATTCCTTTATTTTCAACTGTTAACAAAAGATTACAATGACTTACTTGTGATGGATTTTATTTCGTAATTCAAGTTTTTTTTAAATAGAATATTTTAAATCTCATTTTGTCTAAAGTTACAGCGTTCACTTTACGCGTTTAGAGATAGAAATTGCAAATCTAAGCGAAATAGGACAACGAAAATGCTATTTAAAAGCCGGACGTAATACAGATATTCAGATGCACTTATACATCTGACAGAAAGGCCGATCTCAGTAAAGATATGTCATGTAAAAAGAAAAGTTAGAACTAGATTGATAGTTGTCGGATGTCGGGTCGTTTTTTGCGTGTTTTTATCATGAATATTATTTGACTTCATATTTCCTATATTTCAGAATTATCAATGGCAAACCCTATAATTATACGGCAAATAAAAAGGCTCTACGAAAGTGGCGCCATTTCCTACTTGTCAAGCATATTACTGTAATTAGAACCCTTTACCAGATGTATTCTGGTCTTTTATTATTCTTTGTCTGACTGCAAAACAAATTACAAAAAAAATCATGATCACATTTGACCTCCTCGGACGCCAAATCTCAATCTTTCGACTTCTAAGTATGAAGCGTATTTGCGTAAAATGTTAATAAACACCATCATAACGCTAAATCCCTAAGCATCTTCATAGTTAGATTAATGTCTAATATGAACAAGGACTACATGATGATTCACATAAAAGCAGTTATCGAAGCTGAAGGAAGCTTTATTTAATAAAATTACAAAACAATTTATATATTTTTATCCACGTTTTTTTTTCAATAAAAATAGATTATTATTATCTGCTTCTAAAAGTCATTTTTGTGTTTGTATAAATCTGTCCCCAAATAGGTTACGCATATTTATGCATAATTAATTAAAGCTACGATCGAATTTTGGACTGAACTCCAAAATTGGCGGGGAATAAAGGAATACGCATTAATAATTTATCTAACGTTTATAACTTCTTACTTTTGTACATCACTGTGATGACACTTCCACCGTTATCACTCAATGAATGTAATATGTTATTATAATGAAGATTACGTGTGTGTGTGTAACCGTAATCCCGTCAGTATATAAGTAAAACATTCCCAATAGTTTTGAAACTCTTCTTTCGGGAAATTTTATTCTTAAATTGGCTGTCCATACCGTTCGTTGCCCGGGAGTAATTTACTTGACCGAAGTAATCTAAGCATTTATCCACAAAATAAAACAGTATTCGTAAACAAAGGTATCCGTTATATTAAAAGCAAAAGAATAATTAGATTAAAAAACAATTAAAAATAGTTAATTAATAAAATGTCCTTTTTTGGAAATTAGTTAACCTTAGGATTTACAAACATATATACAGATTTTTAATCATCAATAAATAATCTTATAATTTTACTTATCTACTTTAACCCCACATTAAATTTATAACCGCAATAACATCCTAGTTCAGAGAATGAATCGTACATTGAATTAATATATTCATTTTAAAAAAACTGATTTCAATAATTAATTGCTAAGTATTATCGGTTTCGATTTCTTCGATTTTGTTTTTATATATATTCAAAATAATTGCGTGCTATTCCCTACAGCCCCCGTTACACAGAAGAGATGTTGCTAGCCTCTCTCTACTGTATCGTTATGTTAATGGTAGGTGCTCGACTGAGCCCCAATCCCTGCCCCCCCTGTAAAGCATTCACAGCAAGAACACGTATGGCTACAACCACAGAAAATAACTTTCATTTCTCTCTCACTGTACTATGAATCAAACGGAAATTACCTGAAAAGAGTTTCTATTCTTAAAATATCCCATATGTGGAACAAAATATCACTAGGCTGCTTTCTAACCGACTACATCATGGTCGTCTTCAAGTCTAATGTAAACAAATCGTTACTGAGCCGTCCTCTTGGATAATCAGTCTTCTTATGTAATCTTCTCCCTATTCTCCCCATTATTTCCAATTCTTACGTGATGGCGTTCATCACCCATCTGTCAAGCTCTTTAACCTTTATCCTTGAATCGCCCCAAGGCCTTGATAAGCGGTGACCAATTAGTAATAACACTCTTAAAGGAAAGCAATAGGAATAAAGAAATAAGTGTCATTTTATTATTTAATTACTTAATTAAATCAAGTACATTTAGAAGTTAATGAATCGCCAAGAGTTTCAAGATATTACCCTATGTCTAACACACCTTTTTGCTTTACATGAGTTTATGGTAATAAATGATAATAAAGTTAAATATTATGTATTTTAACTGATTAATATATATAGTCTAAAGAAGCTTTGAGCCATTTTAAACAAAACAAAAAAGAAAAAAAGAAAGGAAAATGCAGTTTAAATTCCCAGAGAAACTAACTAAATCCAAGATATTGCAGACTTAACATTCGTTGGAAAATTCATAAAACAAAAAATAAAAAATAAAAAGGGGGATTAAGTATCTAACAGTGAAACAAAAACAGGAGACCTTAACTTAAGCGTCTAATATTAACACGGGGGTCATCAGCTGTTTACCATTTAACTTAAATATGTATACATATAAAAAATAATTAAAAAAAAAAATGAAACGGGGATTAAGTATCTAACAGTGAAACAAAAACATAAATAAGTCATTAGAAATAACTAAGATTTTAACATACTTCTCATGTGTATACTGTTATTATTATTTTCATTATTATTATTAATAGTAGTAGTAGCAGCAGTAGCAGTACTAGTAGCAGTAGTATTAGTAGTAGAAGCCATAGCAACTAAGCCGAAGTATTTAACTCACGCTTCAAAATAAAATTATATTTTAAATGTTTTTTTCTCGTTTATTTAATTAATAGTGACATTATTTAAAAATATTTTTATAAGCAAAGAAAATGTAAACAATAATATAGAAGTACAAGAAGTCAACGATGACCCCATTGACCGATTGGCTTGTTGTGTTATGTTGTGTAAGTATTTTTTTTGGATAAGGTGGATATCGTCAAAAAATTGAGCGGTTATTATTTTGCAGTAATAGATCGTTTATTGAAGAATTGCTTTAGGGGTCTAATTGAATAATTGTAAATTTTTTAGTTTGGGTTAGTGTGGGTTTGTGCATGTTTGGCCATGATTAGCAATCATGGGGATGCGGTAATTTGTAGTTTTGTACTCATATTTAAGTTTTTTTTTTATCTCTCTAGAGATGCTGTCTAATTTAGTGAAGTTTATCTGGTTGAATTGTTTATTAATTATTTATGTGGTATCGTATAGATAATCTCTCGCCTATCAAAGAAATCGTTATAACGTACGTTGAAGACTATGAATAAATACATAAATAAATTTAAATGAATAAATGCGAAAGTTTTTTTTTCATTATTTAATTTAATGATACAACGAAATATTTAAAAATACGCTATATATACTGATAATAGAACTTTCAAAACACATCAAGGCTATACTTCATTTACATATTTATTTTATAAACAGTTTTTAATAAATTCTGCACGATTCATTTGTAATTTGATTCTCGTAGTTTCTTTTTATATACGCAATATTATTATTATTATTATTATTATTATTATTATTATTATTATTATTATTATTATTATTATTATTATTATTATAATAATAATAATCAGTAATGATATTAATTAAAGTTTCAAATTCTAAATGATAACTTCTGTTAGATTATTTTGAAATTCAAATGACAACTTTCGGTTAAGTTTGCGCACGAGTACAACCAAGTTTTTCTTTTAATAACTAAATAGATACGTTTATTTTAAAAACTAAATGTGTTGTTGTTGTTGTTGATGATGATGATGATGATGATGATGATGATGATGATGAGGATGACAACCATTACATTTGTTCATACACATTAAATTTCCTCAATAATGGAATACATCAGCAAACACCGTGACACTCGTTTTTTTGCTGTTTTTCTCTAAATTACCAAAATGTGAAATGAAAATTGTTTTTTTTCTGTAAAGAAGGCTACAGCTGGATTAATTGATAGCTTTGTTAATAAATGAATAAAGTGAAAATTTCTTTGCAAAGCAAACGTAAAATTTTACGTAAATCCTCGGACACGTTAAAATAAAAGAACGTTTTTAAAAATTAATAAGTTTGATTGTAGTTAAAGGACGAAGAACAAAACGAAAATGAAAAAAAATCATTATGTTTAGCCACAAAACACATTTTAATTACAGCAAAATCACACGTGTGTTAATCGGCAGATTTGATTAAAAGTCGCCTTCTGGCAAACATCAAAGCATAGAAATTATAGGTGTATCATAATTATTCATGGGATTGTTTCGAACGGTCTTCCGTTCTTTATCAAAAATTTTCAACTTTGTAAAGCGCCTATGTCTTCTTCTTAGCGTGCAAGTCGATTCACGTGAAATTAGCAGAGAGAATTTCGACTTTTGTTTTTATTTCAACGTACGCACATTCATCTGGTTGTTATTACCGTTACCAACGAACATTCATGTCAAAACGATATCATTCTCATTCAAACAAAACACTTATGCATATTAAAAACACCCGTATAAGAATTCAGACATAATTTGTGAGTGTTAAGTTTTAAAATCCATTTTGCTTCTTTTTGTTTGCATGCATATGTGGACGAGAATTTGGTGTCTGTTAAAATGCATTTGATTTTATGAAATGTATGGTTGCAATGTTTGACTATTTCGGAGTAAGGTGTTTCATATTTGATACTAAGTTTGTGGCTATTAAATCTAAGTTTAAGAATATATATGTGTGTGTGGATGACTATATATATATATATATATATATATATATATATATATATATATATATATATATATATATATATATATATTAAGGCATGTTTTATTAAAGACGACAGAAATCTTCTGTTTAGTGATTCCTTTTTTTATTTTTTCCATTCGTCGAATGATCTTTTTGACGTGTAGATGGAATGAATTGATGAAGGATCCATGTGTTTGACTAACGTTTTCGATTCTCTCCGGAATCATCTTCAGGTCTTTTATGGCAAAAAATGAATAAAAGACCTGAAGATGATTCCGGAGAGAATCGAAAACGTTAGTCAAACACATGGATCCTTCATCAATTCATTCCATCTACACGTCAAAAAGATCATTCGACGAATGGAAAAAATAAAAAAAGGAATCACTAAACAGAAGATTTCTGTCGTCTTTAATAAAACATGCCTTAATGAAAAAATGCTGCCTAAATACACACAATATATATATATGTATATATATATATATATATATATATATATATATATATATATATATATATATATATATATATATATGGAGTTACTTCATTTTTGAACGTTTTTTCCATGCTGCCTCTACGAAAAACTTTTTCTTCTCCATCTTAATCTCCTTTCATTGGACACCTTACCAACGGACAATTACCATCTGGAAAACCCCATATCTTTTTACACGAACTTTTTTTCACTCTCCATTTCTTAATAGTATTTTTTCAAATGTTGAATTTTGGCTTTTCCACTGCCAACTTATCTATCTGTATAATTCCTCTGATGATAAGATTTCGATCTTTGAAAAGCCTTGGCTTAAGGAAAGAATAATAAACATAATTTTATTACAGAATATACCTTGCATTGAACAATCGAAGTTTGAAATAAATCTGGACATCCGTACATGTTTATCACCCTTCTTTATAATTGCTCTATCTCGTATATTGAGCTTAAACCATTTCACTATATGTTCTATCTATTAAAAGTTTACTTTTAGTTTCATATTTTATTCTATATATATATATATATATATATATATATATATATATATATATATATATATATATATATATATATATTTACATATATGTATGTATTCATGATTGATACTCAACAAACAGTTAAGTTATCAGTCAGGGTGTTAAGGAGGAGCGTTGCTCTCACCTTTAGAGTACGATAGATTAAGAATTAGGAATTAAAAGGTGAAAAGAAATTGATCAGTAACTTGATCTACTATTGAATTTTAAACGATTACATTTATAATTCCTGCACAACGAAGTTGGTCAGACATTATTTTCTAGAAAATTACCCAAGTTTGTTTTGAATAAATATTAGCCTACCTATTTTTAGAAATACTTAATATCACAATAGTGCGTACCATTTACTTAGAATGTTGTCTTCACGTAATGTTAGAATCAGCCTTTTCTCTCTATATTGTATGCAGTGCAAAACAAACATGCATTTTTATAAAAAATAAAACAAAGAAAATCGTTTCAAAACAAAATATAAACACATTCAATTAAGTAAACGGAATACGTTTACAAATAAAAATAAACAAGATCGTAGAAGAAAATAATTCTTTTATCACAGTTTTTACTTAGGAAAATTACAAATGGCCGAACAAAATATTTATCACACACTACTCTATTACACGGGAGATACTTCCGTTTTCTTTAATCTCCATTGTCTTTAATTGTTCTGTATATAACAGAACGGTTTGTTTCAATTTCTTTTTTAAATTGAACATTGATTGTTACAATAATTACAAAACAGAAATAGTAATATGAGGTTCAAGGTCCCAAGCAGCAGTTTATTTGATAACTATTATTTCTCGGACAACGCTAGTAATACCTAAATAAATACCATGGAACACTAACTGTGGAAGCACAGCAAAGTTTGGTACAATGTTGCCTGAGGAAAAAATGATCGATTTTTGCCAGAGAATTTTAATCGTCGACCATCGGCGAATCGTTGGAAACATATACAGGATAAAAGGGACGGCGGTGTTAATCCAGTTAGTTACTGAATGAAAAAAGACGGTTTATGATATTAGGAAGGATTTTGAAAGGGAGAAAAGGAGTGGGACAATGGAAAGGAATGCAAAATTAAAAGTGACGAAAAAAGATAGGAAGGAAGAGAGAGTGGCAGAAAGAAAGAAAATGGTCTATTAATCTCTCTATATAAGACTTATTATATGACCATAACATAACTGCTACTGAGTGACTGAGTGAGTAGAATATATTTATATATAGGAAAATGTTATAAAATATAGGTAGACTTTTTTAATCAGACAGCCTTGTAATCCCTTCATTCCCTATTGGGCTCTTAAAGGGCTTACTTTTTGGCTAGACCGTTTAGAGTTCAAGAGATTGAACGCTGGTGGTTGGATTTCTTTCAGGCTTAATTTGAAGTGATTCTACCTTCCTCTCTCTTATTATTATAATGATTAGCTCCTTACATCAAGTTACGCCATGCTTTGTCTGAGGCGACTTCCATGATATATATATATATATATATATATATATATATATATATATATATATATATATATATATATATATATATATATATATATATAGATAGATAGATAGATAGATAGATAGTGTGTGTGTATGTGTTGGATTCATGAAAGATAGATACATTTCTGTAGGAAATCTTGAGTAAGAGAGCTCAATAGGATACAGAGCAAGAATATAAGTTAAAAAGAAACACCTCAGACCAATACTAGAGCCATTTCACATTAATATATATATATATATATATATATATATATATATATATATATATATATATATATATATATATATATAACACAAAGTTCCTGTCAACAATTTCCTGTTCGTCCGACTCTTCGCAATTTAATCCCTATTCACTACTTGAAATCAATTAAACGAAATTAATCGAGTAGAAAAAGAAGACAAAACTACTCCTATTGTTACCTCAAACTTAAACTATTTTTCATTCATTCACCCCCCCCACACACACATACCCCCACACACATTCACACACACATAAAGAAATGTTATATTTTCCGAGCATTGAACAAAAGTATTTAGTCGAAGAACTAAATAAAATCTCAATCCAACTTTTGAAATGTAAATAAAATAATTGTTAATTAAACAAATTCTATTTCCATTTTAAATATAAGTTCCTCCCCCCTCTCCCTCTCTCTCTCTGTTGCGCATACATAAGTTTCAATGAGATAAACAGACGATAGAATGGTTAAGCAGCATAAGTTTACGAGACATTTCGTAAAAAAAAACCCAGAGAAATGTTTCATCTTACGAACAAATCAATCAAGCATTGAAAGAATTATTAGGTAATATTGAGTATTCGAATGGGAAGTAGCAGCAGTCGACGCCGACAGCTGAAAAACTGAATGCTTAACTGTTGACCTGTATCAAGCTTTGAAAGAAGCAGCAACAGCTGCCTACTATCTTTTGAAATCTTGTTTTTCATTTCTTTCCTACCACCTTTTTTTATACCACGAATCGCGCCGGAGACACGTACGTTCACTTTTATTATATAGATGAAAATATCGTCACATTTTAATGAACGATGGTGTTAAACCGCATAGGTCCGTCAGACGAAAAAGGTATCCAGTGTGAACTGAAATTCTCGAAAAAAACAGTTTTCTGGAGAGATTTTATCAACCATTCCACACAAGAAAATGTACTAAATATTTTCTCTAGATTCACAAAATGCCAAGATCGTTTACAAGCAGACCAGTTTAGTTGAGACCCATTATTTTTTTTAAATCCCGGTAGAAGTTTGAAAGCTATCTTTTATTCACTCGACCTTATTATAACAAAAATAAACGGGCATATTTGTATTACGTTATTATGAAACATGGTAAGGGAAGGCGCACAAGAAAAAAATGAAAATAATTGTTTTTAAATGCAATAGAAATGCTGACACAAATAGATTTGAAAATAAAATTCTGACAGATAAAAAATATTGAATGGTAGAAATAAGGAATTTAACCCAAAACAAAATATCAGACGATATGGAATTCAAATTTAGACAAAAAACAAGTTAGGTAGAAAACGGACTAGAAATCTACACTAACTTGATGTTGTCTTCCGGCATCCCAATTATTACCAGGGGTAAGATCTATAATAGCTGCGTAAGAAGCGTGATGTTGTGCGGCAGTGAGTGTTGGGTCCTCACCCTGGCCTCACTTGCCCGACTCCAGGGAAATGACAGGGCAATGATTATGTAGATATGCAACGTAAAGCTACACAAGATCCAGAACATTAGGTCAGACACTCTACTTGAGAAATTGGCAATTCCAAAAACTTGATGCCCTTATAAGGGCTAACCGTCTAAGCTGGTTCGGGCATGTTGAAAGAAGCAAGGGGTATATCAACATATGCAGAGACCTAAGGCTGAACAGCAAACAGAACGCCGGGCACCCCAACAAGGCATGGAAAGAAACTATGCAATCGTGATGACTGGAGACTCAGCATTAGAACAGCCAGACAGCGTCGAACTTCTTGTCGAAGGGAACATTACATAGATTTTATACCTGGATAATGAGTGCGCGTGTGTGTGTGTGTGCGTGTGATTTGATTGTCTAGTCATTTTGGGAAGCACTTTCTCCAGTAGGTTAGAACTCAGGGAAGACTTGACACGAAAGGATGTTACATTGTTTAACTGTCATTGCTTACTACCACACTAATTTTTATCTATCTATCTATCTATCTATCTATCTATCTATCTATCTATCTATCTATCTATCTATCTATCTATGGATCTATCGATCTATGTAGATCTCTCTATATCCATCTATCCATTACTGTCTATTTTTCTATCTCTATCTCTATCTTTCTCTCTCTCTTTCTCTTTTTCTCTTTCTCTCTCTCTCTCTATATATATGTCGATCTCTCTCCCCCTCTCTCTCTTTCTCTATCTATCTATCTATCTATCTATCTATCTATCTATCTATCTATCTATCTATCTATCTATCTATCTATCTATCTATCTATCTATCTTTGTCAATGGATACTGCTGGATGAGCAAAGCACAGGACTCCATCGCAATGAAGTAAGCTTCTTTCTTCTTTCTTATGAGCTCACCGTGCTTATCAAAATCTGTTTTTATTTTACACATTCCTTTCTTTAACAATAAAACACAAATCTTTATTCTAACAATTTACCTACCGACTTTCCTAAATCATAACATATCTAAACAACCCAGCTTTGAATTCCAGACGCGATCAAATCTCACCCGACACATTCCATTCACTAACCTATATTTTGCGTAACCTACCAATTGTCATGTAAAATATTGTAACATGTTCACTTGATCAATAAATCCGTTAATTATTTTAGTCGTGCAACCTCTGCCTCTTATGTTTATAACTTGTTTGAAAAGTCAACATCATATAGGTTTAATTTTAATTCATACGTACACAAGGCCCCTGGCTCCGAACGTTGTTCTTGGTGCATTAATTGCACAACATTGAAATTTCCCTGTTAACGATTTTATCCGTTCAATCTCATTTTCTTTTTTATTACTTTTGCTCGTTCCAAACAAGGTATATTGCCACCGAAGCGTACAGAACCACTGTGATAGGGGTCAAATTATAGGGAAAATTTACGCAGTAAGATGTTTATTCATATTAAATTTAAATGTCTGCATGCTGGTGCGGTCAAGGAAATATTAAGCAGCGATGGCATTCTAAGGGCAAGCGGCCCGAAGAAAGAGTAGAAAATCTTCTGGCATCTAGGGACCTCTACAGTGAAGTGGTAGGATTTTTCTTCTCGTTGAGTGGGTCGGGATATTTACGTAGGGTTAGGGTTGGATACTTCATGCACGGGCGAATGATGACCTTATAAATATCCAACTTCCTGTTTTCACCAGTCTGCTTTATCCCATGTAGCAATCATTCCATGAAAATTAGTGTTACAATAACTGTGTACAAGTGTAAGGTACAGAAATATCTTTTGTGTCACGGTAAAGTGTCTAAAACTCAACAAGAACTCACTAAAATAACACCGGAATAAAGCTAAATTAAGGACCATCCAGCTGTACGAATCTTCTTCCGGTCTGCTCACGTCCACCCACATTTTCTTTCTACCTCACTGTCATTGTATCTCGCCTTTTAAAATAGGTCGACATCCACGCATGCACATTACTAACGCATACAAAAACCCAAAACATCGAGAATTCGTCTTTAGCATGTTGAAAATAGCTACTCGACAAGCAAGACATTACGTGCGCTTTGCATTCACTCCTGTAAGTAGCTAATGTCACAAAAAGTTTGACGAAGTCAATAAAACTTCTAGGCAGTCAAACTTCACCACCTTCTTTGGTATTGCGCTGAGAGCATCCTTTCTAACCAAACTACAACAAATATCACAAATTGAGAAAAAACTTTGTCTTTTGTGAATTGTCGGACAACAACTAACGAAACTGTTATCTAAATTACTGGAGTGTACATTTACACATGCTCTCCTAGGGCGCCAAGTACTCTTGCAGCAGCACTGTTTATCTAAATGAATAAATTCGAAGGTTTGTTTTCTTTTATCACGTCTATATTACCATAAAACGGCTCACTCTTATTTAAATCAATAATACAACATAGTCTTTTGAAATACTGTATATATAGTAGAGAAACAAGACCCGAACAAATCTATCTGTATGCATAATTTGCGTGATTATTTTTTAATTAATGTTGTGTGTTATTTATTTATAATTTTATTGCTCTATGTTCCTATATATATATATATATATATATATATATATATATATATATATATATATATATATATATATATATATATGTGTGTGTGTGTGCGTGTGTGTGTAATAGTTTTATCGATATTAACTGTAATTAATTAAAGTGATTTAATAAAAAAATAATACATTATTATATAAAGCTATGTTAAGTGGTTCCTTTTTTCGACAATCTGACTGTATAATAAGTGAACCTATGTTTATGTACTGTAGTTTTGTTTCAGAGACAATACAATGATATATTTCTTTTAAAGCTGTACGAATTCGACGAAAGGACAGTTGTGTATACATTACTTACGGTTTTGTTTAAAAAAAAAAAGGGACATTTTTTTACGGTAGACGTCCCCCTACAAGGCATTTTCAATTATTTTCAATAATGTGCCATGGTTGATCCATATTTTTATGGATTATGGATTGGTTGCGTTTTGAAATAATGTTTCGACCCCGTTTCCAAGCAACATCATTCGATAAAAGATGAATGTTTTTGTTTTATTACTTCAAACTTCCGCTTAAGGTTTTCTTGTTTCTTTACAGACATGATTAAGCAAGTTTTTATTTTTACATGACACAACTAATGGTATGTTGATTTCGGAAGTCCGGTTCTCCAGGACTAAAGGGTTACTCGATGTCAATATTAAAATGTTAACTGACATATTTCTGTATTATTTGGATTATTCGGACTATTGTTCTCACCTCGGATGTTATTCTCACAATGTTTCGGCCGATGTAATCTCCGACCTTTTTCAAGTGCGTCTTGTCGAACTCGGGAATCTTTATATCGAACTCAAGAATCTGTACGGAATTTCGAACGAAACCTTTTATTGAATCTACAGAGTTAGCTTGCTTTCATTTTGTCAACCATGACCGGATAACAGTCTTAAATAATTTGGAATTGTATTCTTAGTATTTCCCGCACTGAAGACGAAACTTTCAACCCCCAGAGAACTGTTAGTAAAAACTGATTATAAGTTAGCATTTTTATCCGCTGCGCCACGGGTCATTGCGGATATCTTTTTATTAGGTCGTTAAGTCCATCTTAAGTCTACGTCCGACTAAGGCGGAACCGTAAAAACTCGGAATTCAACATCCGATCTTTCTTACGCACAAACTGTAACACCCCCCCATTTCGTCTTCAAGGTAACTGATTAGATATATGTAACGTGTGCCCTTATTTCTTTCCACATAATTTTAAAAGTTAGATGTACCTTCAACTCTTTGTAATGTCGATTAAAATCTTTATGCGTGATGTTGCTTCTTATGGCCATGTGTTATGTACCCATTATCTTCGTTGAAGGGGGTTCGCTTGTATTTTATTAAGATACCACGTATAAAAAAGAATCTACACTTACTTGGTATCGTCCAGCATGCGATCGCCAATTTCGGGCAGCATTTACTGCAGCAAATTAGAACACAAGTACAACTCGAAACGAAATTTTGTTACGTTAATTTTTATTGCTTACTCTCATACTCATTTCACTATTTTCGGTAGGTTCCGTTAGGTAGTCCACTGGGGAGGGGCAATGCACAGGACATCCTGGCCCCGAGTTTTCTATCAGCTCACCGTATTTATCGAAATCTGTTTTTAATTTTAAACATTCGTTTCTAAACAACAAAGCACAAATGTTTATTTTTATAATTTACCTAGCGTATTTCATAAATCATAACCTGTCAAAATTACTCAGCCTATTGAGAGTAGAAAATGAACCGTAGATTTATTTTGTCAGCCTCATAACTCTCACTTGCCTCCTATTTTGTCCTTTAGTTCTCCCATTCCGTGAGCGATGTTTCTTTCTTGCGCACTATCTGTAATGTAGCAATCCCTCATCTCTTCTTAAAGAACACTTAATAAACATATGTAACGAGTGCCTTTATTCCTTTCCTTAGACTGTTCCACATCAGTTTGTAACGTAACGTACCTTCAACCCTTCGTAGTGTAATTTCGATTCAAATCTTTATGTGTCACCTTGCTTTTTATGGTTATGTGTCACGTGGCCATTACCACGGTTTCATTTTAGACGTTTAAAGGCAAACTTCACCCTCACAAAATATTTGATCGTTTTTCATTAATGTGCTTTGTTTGATCGATATCTTTTATGTATTATCGGTTGGTTGCGTTCTGAAATAATGTTTATAGCCCGCCTTCAAGCAACGTAATTCAATACAATTAAAAGGAGAGGTGGTTTTGCATTTCCAACTTCCGCTTCAAGTCTCCTTGTTGCTTTACAGACATAACTAAGCGAGCAGTTTCTTACAAGACATAACTAATGACATGTTGGTTTCGGAAGTCAGATTAGTTTGTACTTTATTATTCTGAGTCAATTAATCAGGTCGAGAATTCTTCTCGAATTATCCTGATTCGTTCCCTCCAACCATCTGTGTCAGAATCGCCGTCGCCAAGTCTTTCAGATGGTATTCCTGGTTTTCTACAAGTTGGTTAATGTAGGAGTAATAAGGTTTTCCAACCGATCGTTTGTTGTGTAATTGATTCCATAGGAACGTGTGACTCACAAATTACAGGAGTGATCAGCAGCCGAAGCATTCTCTCTCTTAGCGATTCTGAGATAGGAGGAAGGTGTCCATATAGGCCTTCCAATTTTACTCATAAAATCCTTGCATATTCTCTTCAGCAAGCTGAAGCCCTTTTCTCTTATTGAGACTGCCATTAGAAGAAACTGTCAATATAGGAGTTTCTTAGTTGGGTGTTTCATCCGCCGATGCCCAATGCAACTCGTAACATCCCTGAGTACGTTCCGTCAGGTGATACTTTTTGGTTTTTCGTCAGTGTCCAAGCTATCGATCCGTTGAGCAAGACATATTCTACCGTTGCCCTAAAAAAGACCGTCTTAAGTTTATCAGAGAGGGAGAACGTTCAAACATTTCCTTTCTTGACATAGAACTACACGGACATCGAAATCTAGTAGGGGTGTACCCTTCTCTTCCCCATATCATCTTTGCCACAGAAAAGAGGTTGTTAGTCTTTCTCTACTCTATCGTTATTTTCATGGTAGGTGATCGACTAAGCTCCAATCTATGGTTCTCATTGTAAAAAAATCACAGCAAAAGTTCGTCTAGCTACAATCACTGTAAATACTTTTCCTTTCTTCCTCTGTGTACCTAAAACGCAACGGAACTTCCATGAGCAAAGTTTTTCCAAGTACTATCCGTCTGTTGAACATAACTAACTAACTACAATATGGTCGTTTTCATGTCCGATATTGAAGAATTAGTTTTGGGCTGTCCTCTTAAATAATAAAATTCTGCCCAGTTTCAACCATCTTTATCAATCCTCAATATGTTGTCTCACCATCCACATGACAAATTCATTAACTCTTATCCTCGAGTGTTTTTGGGGCCTTGATAAGCGGTGACTTGTTAGTCCATACAAAAGGTAACCCCAGGTTTTCCCTGTCTGGAGTTTGATGTCTCTTTCTTCTGACTAAATGTTGATGCTGAGATATATAAACACGGATTTGATGTTGCTGCTGTTTTACAGCTTAACTAGTCCTAGGTTGTGGTTATAAAACAAACGAAATATGGATACATCCACTTAACCTGCCCGGTTTTGCAATGAATATATTCTATTTCAAACGTAATGTGAACTTGCGTCTGTGAATTTATTTGGTCACGCGAGAATCAATCAGCCTACAGGGCGTATAAATCTAAATCAGAACTTTGAATGACTACTTCCAGCCTTTTTTTTAGAATTGCAGACAGCAATCAGAGAACTTCCCTGGTACCGACAAAGAACGACGTCTTCTCCCCAAGCAAAGTCATCTTTACCTGTAAAATATATTTATCCAAGAAGACTTTCGGCAACCAACCGAACTTTCTTACTTTATTATTACTTGTTTCAGTGTGACACTGTCTTAACTTTCGGCTACCTGCACCTAACGGTTGCGGTTTCTTAAATAATTACATATAGTTGTTGTTTATAACATTTTTGTAAAGTTTTGGGTGATGCTTGTCTGCGATAGCCATTCTGTAATAGGGGTGCTGCGTTTCGCCCACTTGTTCTCTACGTCTGAATTAGAGGCTCGATTCCGACACCGGTCACAGTGTCAATCGCATGGTCTCTGTCACTGCTGTAACGGAAGGATTCTCGCTTCAAACAAAACCCCCAGTTTAACATAAGTAACGATGTTTTAATGTGAGAAGTTACACTGATACTTGATTTATCTACCGAACGAAAAATTTGCAAATCAGGACAATCACACCTTACAAACGAACACAAACAGTTCATCAGCTAAAACCCCAAATACCCATCTGTCTCTGAGAACCACAGAAACCCAACTGCCCCCTTTGCCTGCTCTGCTGGAATATATATATATATATATATATATATATATATATATATATATATATAGAGAGAGAGAGAGAGAGAGAGAGGTTGATCATCTGTGAAGAGTACAACCGAAACATGTATACACATATGTAACCAATAATGTTTGTAGAAATGAAAAATTATACTTAAGAACAGCTCTACTTGTTATTGAGCACTTTTTATAAACACTGGAGTTTCAACGGATTTACATCTACAGAAACTAATACAATACGTGTACCATATATATATATATATATATATATATATATATATATATATATATATATATATATATATATATATATATATATATATTAGTGTCATTTAAAATATACTCCAAAGTCATCCCACTTGTAAAAGACTAAGCTGCTAATCTATGGAAATAAACAAAAGTTACTGCCCAGAGTAGTCCGTATCTGGAAAGACATACATTTTTCCAAGACTCATGTGGCTCACAATCACAACATGGAACCTCATATCCAAGAAGAATTTACTATTTCGTCTCTTACCTAAATATTTCTACCATTGCAGGCCAGTCGTCTGCATGTATTTCAGCTACGCATCTCACTAAACATGCATCATTGCATATGTTTACACTAATATTATGATTAATAGAAAATAGTAGGGAAAACCTCCAACGACAAAGATTTATCAAATAGGAGATACAAGGTGAATAGAGTAATTTAGCAATCGCTAGGTTGAGCTAGCAAGTTCCGAAATTTACTCGCATCAACGCAAGATGTAACACAAGATCAAATTAAAAAGTTCAATTCCAATTAAAAAGGACATTTGTTTTTATTAAATCGCTCCAGACAAGGCATTAAGTCACTTGATGTAAGGAGCTAAAAATACTACTTCCGGGTCAAAGACTAGCCAACGATAAGTGTCAGATGGATAGATTCCGACCCGGAAAACAGCAATTCTTCCCCCTTTGTCAGAAACATCGCTCATGGAATGTGAGGACGAAAGGACAAAATAGGGGAAGCGAGAGTTACAAGGCTGTCGTAAGAAAAACTAAGGTTCACTTTCTACTCTCTTTAATTTAAAATTCAACGTCACACTTAAAAATTGATAAAAACAGGGTTTCAAATATAACTTTTATTAATGCGAAATCATACAATTTAAGAAAATAAACCAAAGAACTATGTAATCATAGAAGGGTAAATATGAATAGCGTAAGATGCCCTAAAATAGGATTCATTCATCATCAGCAGAGCTTACTCAGACAGAGCATAGAGACAGAGCTACGGATGAAGCGATGTCTACAATGCAATCACTAAGCAAAATCCTCGAACACAAACTTTCCATGTAACACGGTAGACGTATAATTTAACTAAGTTTCTGACGAAGAACTCAAAACTATAAAAAGTAAAATTATTGAAACACAGTTGGTTTAAGAATAGTTTCGAAAACACAATTTGTGTTAGTATTCTTTAATGGCGTCAGTCAACGGACACTGGACAAGGTTAGTTTATTAGGATTTAGTAAACAGATGGAATTCGAAAAGTAGATCGACGCAAAAATATCCGAATTACCACCGGAATTATCTTTTGAGTCGAAAACAAAGGAAAATGTACGAAATATGAGTGACATAAACAATATATATGAAGAGACAGAGAGACAGACAAAGGAGGGAGCAGAGAAGAAGTGTGAGAATAAAGAGCGAGAGGTGGACAGGCGAACGAATTTCCGCAGGCAGGTACACACGATTTGTGCCATAAATAGGAGACGATGTGCAAACTTTTTAATTTTTAATTATTCGTCTGTGATTATCTTGTTCGTTCATTTATCTTTAAATTTATGAATGAAAAGTACTGAGCCTCACACAGACATCTCGAGATAAACAAATAAAAAAAAATTGCCTTCGTATTCTGTCACTATTTTTATGCTTAAGTATCCAGTTTGTAGATTTTTACCGATTGTTCATCCAACCCCCATAAAACACTTTCTACACGCCACACCTCTCCTTGGTTATAGCTCGTAGTTGTTAATTGCTCAAAGTCAATTCATATTTTCTTATCTTGGTCGTTATTTGAGCTTTATTCTTCCGGCCAGGTGCCATATCAGCCGAGGATAGGTCATCACATTATTGACAAAGGGGGACTGTCTCGCCAGTGAGCAGACATTTTTTTTTGTCGGAATCAGGTATGGTCCTGTTTAGTTCTAGAAGGTGGACCCTCCCAGGATTTATCTTCTCTCTTTAATAAGCAGTCGATTTATTGCCAGTCGGCTGAGGCGCTCTAATCAGGAAATGCCGACGGGGCTGTTTAGGCTATTTTTACGGAACCAGAGTGCACTCCCTTTCTGAAGCACTGACTTTTCCCTCCACATTCCAGCCCTGTGCCATATCTTCGTGCAATAGGAAGGAAGTAAATATCACCGTAGTACGTATTGCCATCATTCTGGCAACCTAGCATTTGTACTGAACCATCATACCCTTCTTTGTCGAGATGACTATGGTCTGGCTCGACAATAAGGTGCTTCCTCCCAGGCATTGCATCCTCCTTCAGGAGGAGGCTTATATTATTGCAGGAACCTGAGGAACCTCTACCAGGAAATGATGACGAGTTCGTTCTCGAAAATCTTTTCACTCAACCGGAGTCCTCTTTACTCTCGAGGGAGCTGGCTATACCCTCGTTCAACGACCTTGTGTCACATCGTGCTTAAAAGGTCAGCTCATAAATCCTGTTGTGTGAGCTGATATTCACTTGACATCATTCTGACAGCCTAGGGTATGTCCTTCTTTGCTGGAATGAGGTATGGTGCATATTCCAAAGAATTACCTCCTTCTTCGGTAAGAGGTTGGTTTGTTTTCGGTCGCCTGAGGCGCTTCTATCAAAGAATACTAACGGTCCGTTCTCAGCTTTTTTGTACCCTTTTCAGAGTACTCATCGGGGGAGTTGGCCCCTACCCTCACGTCTCACTGTTTCCAAGTCTAACGTTGCTGCATTTGGTAAATAGTGATTCTTACCTTTCCAGGAAAAAACGAAAGAAAGACATATTTTATTGACTTTTTTTTGTCCTTCGTAGACACATACGTTAATTGCAATTAAGTTTTCGCTACAACAATAGACGCAAAAATCAGACTCGCTAGAGTTTACCCTGCCGGCCAAGGACTCGTCGCCGGCCTCGGAACGTTCGACCTGTTGCTATTAGAGATGTCACGTTGAAGAAGAAAAAGAAGAAGAAGAAGAAGAAGAGACGAGGGAATAAGAAAGAAAAACACATCGACATGTCGATATGCGGAACAAACAAACAAAGACTTGATTTACTTTTTTCTGATCACGTGGTTCATTGTTGCTCTCGGGCTTCATTTTTTTCTCTGTCTTTCATCAATAATCATTTTAAAGTTTTCTTCGACTTGCTAGTTGGCCATTATCTTTTTTAGAGCTTTTGGCGATCATCATCATCAGACTATTCGTCCCTTTTCATCATCATCATCATCATCATCATCATCATCATCATCATCATCATCATCATCATCATCATCATCATCATCATCATCATCAGCAGCAGCAGCATCAGCATCAGCATCAGCATCAGCATCAGCAACAGCAGCAGCAGCAGCAGCAGCACTCACTTTTGTCCTTTGTTACGATTACACATTTCCTAAGAAAAAAAACGATCTTGTTTTGGTTTGAATTATTTTCTCCTCCGTCCTCTTCACCCTCGACTCTTTTTTGCTTCTTCTTCGTCGCCATATCCTTACTTTTTCATTTCATTCTTCTTCTTCTTCTTCTTCTTCTTCTTCTTCTTCTTCTTCTTCTTCTTCTTCTTCTTCTTCTTCTTCTCTTTTTTATGTTTTCTTGTTGAATCTCTCTCTCTCTCTCTTTCTCTCTCTCTCTCTCTCTCTCTCTCTCTCTCTCTCTCTCTCTCTCTATATATATATATATATATATATATATATATATATATAAGCACGACCCGAGCCACGGCCTTGCGCGGGAGAGTTATATAAGTTTTAGAGTACTAATTCTTTAAAAAGAAGTTGAAAACGGACCCTGAAAGTACTTTAGGTGAATAAAATAGTATTCATCCATGTTTTGAATAAAAAAATAGATTTCTTGATATTTTGTGTGACTGCCCACCTACGATTGTAAGTAAAAGTACCCCCCCCCCCAAAACAAAGAAATAAGTAAATGTGATCCAAAAATATGCGTAAAACTTACCAAGGTCAGTGAAGGGAAAATCCTTCTGATCAAAGCAATTTTTATCCCAATCCTGAGTGCCCATTTTGGTTGGAGATTTAACTCATGGGGAAAATAAAAATTTCAGCAGTCCAGAAGGATTTCTTGTTCACTGACATAGGAGAGAAAAGAATAAGTATAGTATCATAACACTTAGTAAAAGATAAAAATACGCCCCCAGAAAGTAAAAACGAATTGTAAAAATTGACAAATAGTTAAATAGACGAAAAATAATTAAAAAAATAAAAATGACCACAGTCTAGAAAGATTTCTCCTTCACTGAACGAGAAGAGAAGAGATTAAGTAAATTGTCTTTATGTTTATTGCAGTAACTAAATAAAGATAAAAAGATAAATAGAAGTTGGGGGAGGGTCCCAAATCCATCTCCTGTGAAAAATAAATTGCTGCAGTCTAGAAGGATTTCTTCTTCACTGTCAGAAGAGAGAAAAGAGTAAGTATAGTATTATAACACGTAGTAAAAAATAAAAATAAATAAAAATCAAGAAATAGTTTAATAGAGGAAAAGTAACCCCCAAAATAAAAATTGCCGCAGTCTAGAAAGATTTGCCTTCACTGAACGAGAAAAAAAAGAGATTAACAAACAGATACTAAACTGTAATTTGGAGTATATTTTGAAACGTAAAAATGAACAAGTAAACATAAACCGAATTAAATTAACCGTTTTGTGTATTATAATAAATAAAAAAAAGAAATAAACTGAGAGAATGGGGGGGTACCAAATCTATCTCCTGGGTGAAAAAATAAAAATTACAGCAGTCTAGAAGGATTGCTTCTTCACTGACCGAGGAGTGAAAAAATAAGTATAGTAGTATAACACTTAGTAAAAAAAACATAATGAAATGAATTGTAAAATCAACAAATAGTTATGTAGACGAAGAAATTGTCGCAGTCTATAATGATTTCTCCTTCAGTGACTGAGAAGAGAAAAGAGATAAAGTAACAGATACTACAATTTAAGGGTAAGTATATTAAAAAAAAAGAAATGAATAAATAAAAATGAACCGAACTTAATTAACCCTTTTTTATTGTAATAAGTAAATAAAGATATATATATATATATATATATATATATATATATATATGAGAGAGAGAGAGAGAGAGAGAGAGAGAGAGAGAGAGAGAGAGAGAGAGAGGCCCCAGACATAGAGAGCGGATGTTTATAAATGGTAAAGGTTTAAATGAAAAGAAAAATATATATGCTTAGTGGAAGACGTATCAAGTAGAATTAAAATTCTGCAAAATAGCGTTGCTTTGGATAATTGTAAAGGAAAAGAAGCATAGGAAGGAAAAGTAATAATAATAATATTTTCTGGACAAAAAATAAATTCTTAGGATTTGCGATTGTTTGAGTAATGTTCGATAAGTATGGATGGTCAAAATCGGAAAAGTTTACCTATGTTGTGTGTGGATTACTACTGGCAGCGTCGTGAAAAAAAGATATTATGGGATTCTATAAGATATCTATGAGCAATTGGATGTTTTTTAGCCGAAGACCTCAGTTCGTTTTACGCTGCGTTTTGTTTAAAATTTAGTTAGAAGCCTTAATATTATTATGCATCTAAATATCTAAGTGTTGATGGCAAACATGTAAAAAAGAAAGTATACGTGTAACAATGGAAGGTTCGTAACTGAAATGGATTTACTCGTGGAATTGATAGGTACATGGCGCCATTTTGAATCAATGTATAGTAGAACTTAATCTGTTTGTTTATTTAATTTTTAAATTCCGGAATGAGTTGAAGTGTATTGTTAATAGTTGTAAGTAACGAAGGACAGTAAATAATTTTATGTGATTCAATATTCTGGGATTAGCAAGGGATATTAGAGAGGAGTGTTATTTGATTTACGAATCCGGTATATTATGTATGAAATTGTTAGAAAAATAAAATGAAACAAGTACGGTGAAAATTGTATAAATTATCCGATATAATTTATTTACCGATGCTAAGTAAGAAGGTGGGGGTAGGAAAAGGTTAGAGAGAAAACTGTTTGCTACTATTCGTATGGAGTGCTTTGTGAGAGTCTGCGATGGCGGTCTAAAAGTAATATTTATTGTTAGATGGTGGGAAATAATCATAAATTTCTTAAAACATGCGCGAGTGAATAAGCTGAATAGAGCGGTGAGTTTTGTAACCTATGATGCATGTGGTTATATTCTTACTGTTGTCAAAAGTATAGGGGAAATACGTCTTCACATATGGGAAAATGACTCCACTAAGTCCGGACGTCAGCCCTACTGCTTTCTCCAGTAGTGGCTACTACTTTCCTCCCTTCTTCCCATAATGTCAACCCTATATGTGCACGTACTTGCATGAAATTTTTCTTTATATTATCATCCTGATGAAGTCTTATAAATAAAGACGAAACGTTGATGTACACATAAAAAACATCCCTTTTTGGTTTTCCTTTTTCATTTTCCCATTACGTCGGATTACCTTCATCCTTCTTTTCCCATATATATATATATATATATATATATATATATATATATATATATATATATATATATATATATATATATAATATTTATTACAAGTTTGTAGAAAAACTTATTGTTGTGGTGGCAACCACTCATTTGCATATACGAATAACGTTACACTATAAATGGCAAGCCTAGGTTGGCCTTAGTGTGTGTTACCTAAATGCCACCGGAAGTGACGCCGAAGAGCGTACATCTCCTCCCACCAAGACTCTCTGACTCGACACCTTCATTTGTACATACTGTAACTATACCTTTTCTTTAATACACTTATTATTGCATTCTCCTTGTTGTTTGCGTCTTCATTGTATTCCTCACTAATTATTGTTCAACCTTGCAACCACAACAGTTGGCGACGAGATATGAAGCGTCAAATATAACAGTTTGACGAAGAACTATTAAAAAAAAAGTACAATGCAAAGTGTTGACGAGCAAACGGATTTTACGCTAAAGAAAAGTTTCAACTTAAGTGAAAAAAAACAAAAAAAACTCGAACGTGGCAAAAGCGACAATTAACGCCGTTTTCTGGGAATCCGACTTGCAAACGAATGTAAAAGTGAATTTTTGTTTTGTCGCTAAACGACAAATCTATTTTGTATTACTAAAGGACCAACTTGCAAACGAGAAGCGGATTTTGTTCTGTCGCAAAACGACAGGTCAGACTCGTATTACGAAAAGCAAGGAAGTAACCTACGAAAGAAAAAAGTTCACCAGTGGATTCTAATTACTGCTCCCCGTTAGCAAAACAACAACTAAAGGAATCTTTTAATTAATAATTTGTTTGGCGGCGGTACTAAAAGGAAATACCATAGCTAGAAATTAAAGCTCAAGGAAAGGATTTTTTTTTTTAAAGTTGTCACTGGATAACGGATAATACAGTAAAACGTCACGAAAAAAAAAAAAAAAAAAAAAAATGGAAGACTTATCAAAAATGTTCATGCAATTTTTACAGGCACAAGCTGACCGCGAGGAAAGACAAAATCAGGCACAAGCTGACCGCGAGGAAAGACAAAATGAACGTTTTGCTAAAACACTGGAACTACTAAAGAGTAATCGAGAAAATGTCGACAGTGTTAATTTCTCCCATACAACTATCTTTAATAGTATGGACACATTTAATTATGTGCCGGAGGAAGGAAAGACTTTTGAAGCATACTATACAAGATACGAGGATGTCTTTCAACTGGACTGCAAAAATTGGCCAAATAGCCAGAAAGTGAGCCTCTTACTCAGGAAATTGGGTACATCAGAACACAGCAAATTCATAGATTACATATTACCTAAAAAAACTGCGGAATTAGAGTTCATGGAAGCTGTGAAATTACTAAAAGAATTATTTAATCCAAATATATCTCTTTTTCATAAAAGATGGCTGTGCATGAATCTAAGAAAGATGGACAACCAAGATTATTTGACATACGCATCAGTTGTCAATAAAAACTGCGATAATTTTAAGCTTGCGGAACTAACGGTAGAAGATTTTAAATGTCTAATCTTCGCACAAGGGTTAGTTTCTACGAAAAATGCAGAAATACGCAGACGAGTGTTGTCTAAGCTGGAATCTGAGCAAGATTTAACCCTCCAGAAACTAGCAGAGGACTGTGAAAGGGCCATTACACTAAAAAAGGATTTAAAAAATATAGAAGAATCCGGAGTGGCATATGTAAGAAAAGTTAGAAAACCATACACACCAACCAAGAACTTTACAAAGAAAAGCAATCGAAATGGAACGGGATATTACAATCCTAATAACCATAAATATAGGACAGAATATAACAAGCCTCTTCCTAGATATAACTGTAAGAGATGTGCAGAAAAGCATTGGGAATCAGATTGTCCTTATAAAAAGAAAAAATGCTACATTTGTAAGAAGGTGGGACACAAAAGCGATTGCTGCAGATATAAAGATTACACCAGAAAGAGAGTACAGCAAACAAAATCAAATACAAAATTAGACAAAGATCGGCGAAAATACGTAAAAGTGGAAATATTTAAAACACCAATAAAGTTACAACTCGACTCCGGCTCCGATATTTCTATTATAAACCTGAATACATGGAAAAAGTTGGGTAAAAAACCAACCATGATGAAAACGAGTAAATCAGCCCGGACGGTAACTGGTGGTGGTATAAAATTTAAAGGAGAAGTTGTCCTTCCGATAAAATTAAAAGGGATTACGAAGAAATTAAAAATATTCGTACTGAAAAATAGTGAAAATCTGTTTGGAATAGATTTAATTGAGAAATTTGGACTATGGGATAAGCCAATCAATACATTCTGTAAAAAAATAGAATGTTCTTCTCCAACAACAGTAAATATAAAAGACGATTTAAAAGAATTATTTCCTGAAGCATTCACGACTAACTTAGGTCGCTGTAATAAATTCAAGGCCTCGTTTGAACTTAAAGAAAACGCCAGCCCAAATTTTAGAAAAAAGCGAAACGTTCCGTTCGCTGGGTTGGAAAAGATTAATAAAGAATTAGATAGATTGGAACAGACAGGAATTCTATCAAAAATAGAACACAGCGAGTGGGCAGCCCCCACCGTATACGTAAAGAAAAAGAATGACGAAGTTAGAGTGTGCGCAGATTTTTCGACCGGGGTCAACTCCCTATTAAAAGATCACTATTACCCTCTACCAAGTCCAGAGGAAATATTCACGAAGTTAAATCATGGTAATATCTTCTCTAAGATAGACTTGAGCGACGCATATTTGCAAATACCGGTCGAGGAAAATTGCTAAAAAATACTATGCATCAATACGCATAAGGGATTATACAAATACAACCGATTGCCCTTTGGCATCAAAGTAGCGCCTGCCATTTTTCAGCAAGCGATGGACACCATGCTAAGTGGTATTGAGTGCGCATGTGCATACCTGGACGACATTGTTGTCAGGTGCAAATCCCTACAAGAACATAAGGAACATTTGAAACAAGTATTTACTCGAATACAAGAATTCGGCTTTAAAGTAAAAGCAAGTAAATGTGACTTTTGTATGAGCGAGATTAAGTGTCTTGGACAAATAATAAACAAACATGGACGACGTCCAGACCCAGACAGATCTGCGGCAATAAAAAATATGCCAGCACCTGATAACGTAACAACCTTGCAGAGTTTCTTGGGACTCGCAAATTATTATCAATCTTTTATTGAAGGAATGCATAACTTGCGAGCCCCCTTAAATAATCTGCTTAAAAAGGATACACCTTGGAACTGGACGCAAGAATGTCAAACCGCTTTTGACAAAATAAAGAGCGCACTAACATCCGAATTATTCTTAACGCACTTTGACACAAAATTAAAAATAGTCGTCGCTAGTGACGCTAGTTCCTACGGCTTAGGAGCATGCATTCAACATATTATGCCGGATGGGTCTAGAAAACCAATAGCGCACGCTTCGAGAACGCTGATACCAGCCGAGAGGGCATATTCACAAATCGAAAAAGAAGCATTGAGCATAATCTTTTCCGTGACTAAATTTCACCGATATTTATATGGTAGACAATTCTTACTTGAAACCGACCATAAACCGTTAGTCACGATCTATGGATCAAAAAAAGGATTGCCGGTATACACCGCAAATAGATTGCTGCGCTGGGGTACAATCTTACTTAATTACGATTTCCAGCTACAACATCTAGCATAAAAAAAGATTTGCCATGCGGATGGACTGTCAAGACTGATACCACAGAAACACAATCTGGAAGAATCAGTCATTGCAGCAATTCGGACAAATGTTGAAGTAAAAAATATGGTAGCAAACATCATTAAGGAACTATCCGTAACTTTGTCGGACATTAAAAGGGAAGCTGAGAAAGACGAATACATAAAGGACATAAAAGAGAAAATTATAACGGACACAAAGGTGCAGGAAGTTTTCTCCATATGTAACGATGTGTTACTGTACAGTGAGAGAGTGGTAATACCCAAAACATTGCAGAATAGGATGTTAAGAGATTTCCATACGGGACATCCGGGGATATATCGAATGAAGTCGTTAATGAGAAGCTACGTGTACTGGCGTAACATGGACACTGACATAGCAGCAACAATAAATAAATGTAAAGGATGCCAGTTAGCAGCAAAATCCCCACCTATAGTACACAAACCTTGGCCGAAAACCGACCAACCATGGTCGAGAATCCACATGGACTTCGCTGGTCCAGTAGGAGAAAACTATTATTTAATTGTAGTGGATAGTTACACAAAATGGCCGGAGGTAATGCGTTGCAGGAATCCAACAACGAACAACTCAATAAGGTTCCTACACGAGTTGTTTGCAAGATTCGGTGTACCAGACACACTGGTCACTGACAACGGAACGCAGTTCACATCCGCAGAGTTTAAGGAATTTTGCGACACGTTCCGAGTGAAGCACATCACGACTCCGCCGTATCATCCAAGGTCGAACAGCCTTGCGGAAAGGTTCGTGGACACGCTAAAACGAGCGTTAAAGAAATCCATTGGAACACCAACAGAAAAAGCTTTGCAACAATTCTTGCAAGTTTATAGGATCACACCACATCCTAGTACACCATCAAACATATCACCAGCTGATCTAATGTTTGCCAGAAAGGTAAAATCAGCGTTTGATAAACTGTTGCCAAGACAGGCAATTATCCGAAACACTACACACACGAGAAGAAAGAAATATAACTCGGGAGATCGAGTATATTTTAAGTGCTACAAGAATAACACATCTTACTGGGAATGTGGAGTAGTGGATAAACGCATTGGTGATTGTACATATATGATTAAAGGTCCACAGAGTATACATAAAAGGCACCTAAATCAGATAAAAAACGTCATATCCAAGATGATGATTATACGACAACAGTCGAAGAGGAGGAAACCATAGATATCATATACGAATCCTTTAATTTGGAACCGCCTCAATATACACCTGAGCCCCGAAGATCAGGTAGGAAAAGAAAATTTAATGAACCATTGATGGTAAACCCAAAAAGAAAAAGATATTGAAATCTGTGTGACTTCAAATCTTGGGAGGGGGGTGTTGTGGTGGCAACCACTCATTTGCATATACGAATAACGTTACACTATAAATGGCAAGCCTAGGTTGGCCTTAGTGTGTGTTACCTAAATGCCACCGGAAGTGACGCCGAAGAGCGTACATGTCCTCCCACCAAGACTCTCTGACTCGACACCTTCATTTGTACACACTGTAACTATACCTTTTCTTTAATACACTTATTATTGCATTCTCCTTGTTGTTTGCGTCTTCATTGTATTCCTCACTAATTATTGTTCAACCTTGCAACCACAACACTTATCAAATTGCTTACTCGTATGTTCTACAAGAGCTAATATTAATTATTTTATTTAAATACTAGGTATTAATTTGTCTGTTGTGTGTACCCGGGTTAGATTCGTGTTTGACGGTGTACCTTTACTTTAATATATTTCCCATAAATATTATTCCGTGTTGTTTAAAAAGCTGTTTGTTGTTTGTTAAAGTGGAGGGTATCAAATGTTTGCTCATTTAAAAATGTATTTTAAATTAAATTTTTTTTATTGTTTTGATGATCGTTTGTTGGGTAAGTGCGCGTGGAAAGGTTTATTTTCGGTTTATATAGCGTACGCGAGGACATTCCCTCGCATGTGCGTAGTCAGAGTTTTTATATTTTGCTTGTTTGCACTGTGTGGTTTATTTTAAAATCTTATAATTCAACATGTTAAAAAATAAGGTATTTTTATAGAAAGTCATTAACAACAATGCGTCGTCAACCAACTTTCTATTGACAGCTGTTTATAATATCTTAGGTTGTTGAGTACTCTAGGGATTAAGTGTCGAAACAACCGCTGCTAACGTCGATATCGGAAAGGTCAAGAGTCGAAATCTGCTAGCTGACGCGGAGAACATGACAAAGAGTAACTACTGTTCTCCTTTTCCCTGTCTCTCCTTCTTTTGGTTAGGTATTCTTGTTTCTCTCTTTTTTTTCTGAAAGTTCCCCTCCCCCCTCTCTCTCTCTTAATTGTTGCCACGAGGAAGAGACAGCAGTTTCTGAGATTTCTCCACGCAGAAAAGTCGCATGACATAACAGCTCGTCGACTCGAAAGTTCTATGTTCTTCGGAAGCCGTAATGAACAAATAAATTCTATATTTTTATAAAAATGCCTTGTTCACTTTTTTATACAAAGTGATCAATTTTCAGCAGCTATGGTTCCGTTCATAATGAGCCGAGGCAATTAATTTTCTGGAGAAAATTAATGACGCCATACAACGCCCCGTTATTACCTATTCGGACAGCATCAGGTCACTGCGTTTGAGGATCTTAAACAATGTGGGCTCAAACAAGAAGAAACCATGGTCAACTGCTGCACAGGACGATAATATTACTCACAAAGAGTCTTTGCGGCAGAGACAAAGAAAGATACATTCCTGGGACCATAATAGTATTACAATATCACAACAACAATATTGAAACAACCGTAAAAATACATTGTTAATTATTTAACTTTTCTATTATAAATCATATTCAATTACCCGCTTAACCAATTAGAAATATCAAACCTAATCGACATATTCAAATGAACTTTTACTAACATAAGAATATATTAAAATAAGTTAAATATGAAGAACTCTCCCACCAACTATAGAAAGGTAACATTAACAATAAGACTAGCTTTGGTTATTAATTGCTCCTTCCCTTATTAAACAACACCGGGGTTACTATATTAGTATTTTCTTGGGAGGAGCTTCATCATATCGTGTAATGAACTGTATCATGCTCTTTTAAATAATGCCCATAATATTTAGGTTTAATACGACCCAACGAGGTGGGTGATTTCATATACTAGTAAAGGAAAAACATCCCCATATCTTTCATTTCAATTACGATACTTCCTTACAGTTTCACACTCCCGTCAAAAAGTAAAAAGATTATTAGAGTCCCGGGATGTATTTTGAGTCAGTACCAAGTATCAGAATGCACCGCTTAACGGTGTGCACCCCAGTTAGATTTTAAATAACAACAAATAGTATAGAGAAATTAAACTGTTAATGTTTCAACCCAATTTAAACGACCCCATGTATAAGAATATGACTTTCTAGGAAAATAACTTATTTTTGAACATGTTGAGCACTGTTAAGTTTTGAAATGAATCACGCGCAGCAAACAACGAAATATTAGAACACCGAACACCCACAAACGAGAAAATACCCCCTGTACACGCTGTATAATCTGAGAAAACACCCAACAAACGATTCATCCAAAATAATAATACAAGCGGACAGACTTACTAATATAACAACTGGCATGCAAGATCATCTCAGACCCTCCGCCACCTTTTTCAACATCTCCAACCTCTCCATTCTAAACAATTGTAAAAATACATTGTTAATTATTTCAATTTCCGATCATAAATTATATTCAATTACTTGTTTTACTAATTAGAAAGATAATACCTTATCGACACTATTAAACTATACCCCGAATGAACACTATAACCTTAAAAGCACATTAAAATAGACCTCATATGGTCAACAATTCAACATTAACGATAAAACAAGATAAAGTTATTAATACTTCCGACACGGAATTGATTACATTAATAGTTTTGAGAAACCCTTTATCACATACCATTATGAACTTTATTATGTCTCACTTGTTAAATAATACCCATAAATAGTTAGATTTTATACGACCCTAACAAGGTGAGCGATTTCATATACTAGAAAAAGGAAAGAAAATTCCCACATTCGTTATTTAAATTATCAGACATCTTTACAGTTTAACACTCTCGCCACGCAGTTAAAACTTCATTGGAGCCCCGGATAATATTTTGAGAGAGTATCAACTGTTAGAATACACCGGTTAACGGCGCGCACTCTAGTTACATTTATATAAACTAAGAACACACACACACACACACACACACACAACAAACGACAAACCAAAACAATAATAATTAAAATCATCATTTTTTTAAAATAGACAATCATTCGATACCCCAAACAACAAACAACAAACAACAAACAGTTTATTAAACAACACAAAATAATATTATTAAGCGAAAAATTGTAAAATCTAGTAAAAAAACACAACAAAAAACCAACAAAAAAAAACAACTACTTGTTGACGCTGCGTTTATTACAGGCAACTGTAAAACGACAAATCGCTTTAACGAATCGAAATGAATTCGTTTTTATTTAATCATTTTAAATCTTATGAATACCAATTGCTGCTAGGCGTAAGAGTGTGTAATGTAGACGTTAATTAATT
>OY744519.1:120577075-120689575 GCA_963556195.1 Sepiola atlantica | reverse complement strand
TATGAACATTTGTGCGAACACTGGCGAAGTATACTTTTTTCCAGCTTATATGTGTGTGTGTGTGTGTGTGTGTGCGTGGTTTTGTCAAATACCTTTGTAAATACCGATTCTTTAATACACAAAGCTATCGATTAAGGCATTTATTGTAATGTTTGAAGCGGGGCTATTGATTAAGGATTGGCACTTAAGTGGGAGATCGAACACAGCTATTGTCGAATAACGATTCGCTTGGCATCGGGATACTAATAACCTTAGCGAAATCGACAATGGTCGTCTGGTCAGAGTAACGTTTCAGATTGAATGCATGAATTGACCATCAATCAACGAAAGAAAACATATTTCACGAACGGAGAGGAAAAAAGGGCAACAAAACATTCAACAACTAAAAGTTTGCAGAAGAAATAGACATTTTAAACCTTTTGTAAGGTGGTCAGTTTTTTAATTTTTTTTATTTAAATTTTTTCACCTAACGAAACGTATGGGGATACTGTGATATGAGCAAGGTTTATAGGGGGAAACCTGGGTGGAGACTTAGGCTGCAAGTTGCTTATTCACATAATATTCACATTTCTGCATACTGGTTACGGTCGGGGAAACCGAGTAGGGAGTGAACACCAAAGAAAAGCGGTTCGATGAAAAAAGCTATTAGAGTGGAAACTCTTCAGGCATCTACAGAGAAGGGTGTGATTTTTTCTGCTAGTTGGGTGGGTCGAGGGTATTAACGTTGGGAAGTTACAAGTGTAGTAGTTCATCGGAGCACATTCCGTGGAAAAAACTTGAAAAATAAGCACAGTGATACAAAACTGCGATCAAAACGACAGGGGCTGGAGCTTGGCACCCAGTGTAGGGACCTTTTAGATTATAATTTATTTTTACACCCTGTTCAAGAGGAAGAGGCTATTAGTTGATGCACCAGACCACGTGTGACAATAATACTTCATGCACGAGCGAATAATATAGGGTTCTCGCAGGTGTGAGAAGTTTTCTAGCCTGGTAGTGGGAGCCTACATTCTTTGCGTCAAACTTTTGTGTACTTATTACACTGAGAATCTCAAGCCGAGGAGTTTAAACGTTCGAATTTCGGGAAGGGTGCTATCAGCCATTTTTGGACCTGTTCAACTTCAGACTGAAGATTATTTTACAAGGATTCAGCCATATATTTGCTTGTCTGGGCAGTTCGATTTTCCCTCATGCCGGGAATAGTGAGTTGTGTCATCAGCAAATACACTCATATCAAGAGTGATTGCATCAGAGAGGTAGTTTATGAAGATCAGGAATAATATAAGTATCGACTCCCCGGGGGTGGGGCACACCCTCATTGATCTGGTGTTGTTTCGATGTATTGTCATCGAAAACGATCTGGATCTTTGTTTTAGCTAAGAAGGATTTGATTATATTAAATATTCGTCCAGTAATACCGTACGAGTTGATTTTCCTGAGAAGAGCTTCATGCCAGCTCTTGTCAAAGGCCTTTAGATATCTATCTCTACAGCTTTAGTTTCACCTAATTTATACAGTGTGAGGTATATATCTTCAGAGATGACCGTTAAGATATCCGCAGTATAACTGGGTGGCATAAATCCATACCGTTGGCCAAGGAGAATTTAGCTTTTAGCGAAGAGTGGGAGAAGACTTATGAAACTATAGCTTTGCGGGTCAGTTCTTTCGTCAAAGTTCTTAAAATCCGATACTACAGAGGCAATTTTCCGGCTATCAGAAATCAAGGCATTTTTTATAGAGTTTGGAGCGGACAGGGGCCAGCTCAATAGAGCATTTCTTTATTACTATAGCAGAGATAGGATCTGGTCCACATGCTTTGGAGGTGTCGATATATTTTATGGTAGCTTAAAATACTTTCTTTATTGTGAATAAACTTTGCGCTTGTAAATGTGGGACTTGTTTTTTTGATCGTGATTCTTATATTTCACAAGGATTTTTATATTCGTGTTATGTTCTTTCTTCTTATTTCTCCGATTGACTGTTTTTTGGACACAATAATGCTCGATTGTGTTTAACAGTTGCCTTGTTTTTGGAGGATGTATCTTTGTATAGTGGTCTAGATTTGAGGAGGAAAATACGCCGTTTTTACAATATGATAATCACTCTATGGATAAAAAATAAATTGATACTTTGTCTGGTTTGACTAAGGTAGAGTAAACTTGACATGTTGCTGTGATCACAAACTGTTGTTGTTCGAGGGATAATTTGGACTGTGTTTTGAGAGATTTTATTCACAGATATCGTCGATTTTTCTCGTTTTTAATAAATATTTATTCTTTGCATTTTATCCGTTTTCTTTTGAATATGAAGTATTTGGTGGCGATGATGACGATAAAAAATGATAATGATTTGGATTACTGTGATGTAAACATGAGAATACCACATGACATAAGAAGATAATTTTGACTTGTGTTTTGAGAAATTTTGTTCTTCACAGATCTCACTAACTTTGTTTGTTTTTAATAGATTTATTCTTTGTATCATTGCCGTTTTCTTCTGAATATATTGAAGCTCGTGATGATGCTGAAAGCAATATTAATGACATTATGGCTTTACGATGACTGTATCTTAAAGATGACAATACCAAAACGAGTAGCTTCTTTTAAACATGGGAAACACAAATTGAAGTACTCTATCATGCTCTGTTGTTTTTTTTTCATGGGGGCACGGGTTGCTACGTGCTTTGACAACTGGCTGACCACTGACTAACTACTGGTCAATGCCCCCAAAAAACTAAAACAAAAAGAATTTCCGAAAAAATTAATCACATTGTAAAAATGAAATTAATAAAGTCAACTTAAATTACTATTATAAAAAGGAAGGGAGAAACGAATTTGAATTATCTTCCTTTAAAGGAGAGAACAAGAGAGAGTTGAAAAAAATAAAAATTAAGTCGAAACTTAAAACGACAGTTAAGTATGACATGGGGAGTAAGAAAATTGTACAGTCTCTATTCTTGTGTAATGATGGAAGATTGGAGCAAAGGTCACATAAAAAGGGGGAAAATGTAACAAAGATATTGACTCTATTGGGGGAGCTGGCATTCCCCACATTTAAAAGCCCTTTTACCTGGCTCGGATTGTCCTCTTCGGTAGACACGCAGGGCTGACATTGCTGTACTTCAAAATGTCAGTGCACTAGAGGCCCTATGTTTGAAAAAACAAAACAAAACAAAGGTCGATGTCGAAGCAGTCTAGTGACAAGTGCATAGGATGAGGTCAAGCATTAAATTAACTGTCATCCAATATATGTTAAAAACTGGAAACAGCGACGACTGTATTTTCTGTGTCTCTTTCCTTCTCCTCTTCTCTCTCCCTCGCTTTCCCTCGCTTTCCTTCTCACTTCATCACAGCGGGGAGATAAAAAACCCAGCTTAGTTGATGACTTTGTGCGCGTCGGTTGTATGCGGCCAACCCCGCGATTTCGAATTTTAGTTCTTCGGTAAAAATAAATAATTATATTTTTGATATATAAAGTATGCTTGTCTGTTCCCTTATTACAAGCCTTAATTTTCACAGCGGGTCCACAAGATGATTAAGTATCAGGAGAGAATTAATGACGCCTAATGACGCTGCCCTGTAACCCGACCAAATACCCTAACGGTGATAATTAACCCTTTCATTAAAGAGATGTGCCTATCATTTGCCACTCGGGGAGCTGGGTACCGTACCAGGACATTAACAGCCCTTTCTACAGACGTCCCCACAGCGCGGATCACCGAGTTCACACTCCCCCGACAAGCAATAGTACCACAAGGGGATTCATTAGCTAAGACATTATGAGGAAGCCTGAGTCGATAATTTAAAGGCTGAATTCAGAAAAGTTGGAATCGAAACTTTCCCTCTCAATTACAAAGTTACATTTGATTTAAAGTTATTAATAAGAGTTAATGGTCATTTTTACATTGTAAAAGTTCCGTGAGAAATGTTACGAGTATTAAAATTAATGTCTATATATTTTGTTTCAATCAGTGTGTGTGTGTGTGTGTGTGTGCGTATGTCGCGTTAGTGTTACAATGCGTATGCGTACGACTCTGTGCCTGAGTTGATGAATTAATTTAGCTTCACCAAGCCCGACAGAGTGCGTGGGAAGATGGTGAAATGTAGATGTTTATATCTGTCGTGGATTTTGGCTCAACATATTATTAAAGGAAAAATCTGGCCTTATATGCACTCGAGGTGGATCAAAAAAGCAAATTCGAAAAATGCATCTGATTGGCTCAAAATGGTTTTATCTGTTTTTATTAACTCAGGTGGATGTATGCTCGTATACATATGCGCAAAAACGATTTTGAGCACTTTCCTTATATGCACCAAAGGGTAAACTTCGCTGCAACATGGCAGTATATTCATTATTGAGAACTGTAGAGACGAAGTTTACTCTTCGGTGGCCAAAATGAAAATGCTTAAACTGGTCTCTACGCAATCGGCTCGACACACGCATTCGCTTGAATTAATAAAAACAAATAAAAAATGTTAAGCCAGAGACAGAGATGCATTTCTCTAGATCTATCAAATTTGTCGTTTTGATCCAGCCGGAATGCATATAAAACCAGGTTTTTTCTTCGAACAAGATGTTTTAGCTCAAATCCACGACAAAGCTAACATCGACATTTCTCCAGCCTCCACGTCCTTCTGTCGGGCCTTGGGAAAGCTGAGAACGCATTTTCTAAACTCACGTACACATAGCCACTCTCACACCAACGCACACAAAAACACAATGCATTAACTCTTTCACTGTCTTACACATACGCACACTAAAGGCGATACACACACGCTCCTTGTATCCCTTTTCAATGTCGTATGCTAATTTATGCTGATTGAAAAAAAAGTATAAACTTAATTACTTAAATACTGCTAACATTTCTCATTGAACTTTCTACTATGAAAACAAATGATTATTGATTCTTATTTAATAACTTTCAATGAAATGTAATTTATGTAATTGAGTGAGAAAGTTTTGATTACAATTTTTCAGACCCGTGGATAATTCGCATCCCTTAAATTATCGACACGCTTCCTCGATATCTCAACTAATGAATCACTTTTTTTGCAAGGACTCTCAAAATACTGAACAATTATTATATGTTTTCCTATCTATGTAGACTTTCATTTTAAACATATATAAAATATCTCTTTTTTAAATGTATGATTTTGAATTAATTATTTCGTTTGTTTTTATTATGCATTTCTCTCGCTCTCTCACACACATGAATATTACTTTAAATTGTTTTCTTTAAAGTGTTTCTATAAAATTGGTTCTTCCAAAAAAGTCCTCCAAAGAACACTGATCGGACCAATACGCTCTCAAGGTCGGTTTTTCATGTAGGGGCAAATCTAGCTCCTCAAAAGGGGTACTCTGGATTGTTATAAAAATAATAATTGCGTCAGTCTAGAAGGATTTCCCCTTCACTGACCTAGGATAAAACAGATAAAGTGTAGTATCAGAACATACACTATACTTTGATCTTAGCCAAAAGACCACCAAGAAAGAGGTCATTATTCCGATGATTTGATCATTAAGATATATTATATATATGTTTTTATTTGGGGAGGGATTTATCTTTGGGATTTGTCTCCATTCTTCATGTGAGTTTTTTTTTGCCTTTAAATACTTAAACTTACTCAACTTTTATCAGGACTTAATCTTGAACTACACCGTATTTTTTTATCCTGTGTTGTGATGTAATATATTTTTTCACAATTCCACCATATATACTACCACTCTCTTGATTGACAAGGTTGGACTAAAAAATACACTTAACCTAACTTGCCACGAAACACGTGAAAGAAAAATGAGTATTAAATTTGAAAAGATATTTTTGAGTGTAAGATGAAAGAAGAAAAATAATCTTTCATCAAAATACGGATATAAAGAGATTGTAAGAACCAATGAAAATCATAGTTTTGGATTGCAAAAATAAAGCATATATATATATATATATATATATATATATATATATATATATATATATATATATGAAAATGGATGACTTCATGAATAGTGAATAGAAGCTTTACGTCATTCGCGTTTAATGTCGTCATCCAGTGTACACGGTGATACAAACATAGAAACATACGAGCAGACAAGCATAATCCACGAAGTTTTAGTAGTATACTAGACTCCCAGAGGTCTAGATGATTAGTCTAGCCGACGACCGGTGACATCATCAGCATTTTGTGACATCAACCACTGTGTATAGTTATCACCATCTCTCTGTTTTTTTTTAATGAATTACGTCATCCTTCACTGATATTATCCACTATTTATCTCTACCTGTTTTTTAATGAATGACGCCACAAAACTATGACGTCGGCACAGAAACAAACAAACAAACAAACAGACAAGCAAGAAAGCAAGCATGCAGTGTTTTAGAAGTATCTAGAGGGATAAATAGATAGATATAGATATTTGCTAATCTGAATGTATTTAATCGATAAAGTATGATGTCCCTGTTTATTTGTGGCTTTAAAAGACCGAAAAAAAAAACAAGACAGCAAGGAGGTATTTAACAAGAGTATATATTTACAGGAAGTACAGAAGTAGGTATTTATCTATCTCCCACAGGTAAAATGTGACACAAGGTCGGAAAGTGGGATTTGATAAGTATGCACCCTCGAAGAAGAGCACTTATGACCTTCAAAAGAAGTAACGTGTTGCTAGAGATAGCTTTTAGATTGGTTATAGCGACTCTCTCCCTCCCCCCATCTCTCTTACCATCATTATTCATAGTGTCGGAACGAGTCCATCTAGTGAGGCAATAGGGTAGATCGCCATACTAATTAAGTGGGAAGGGATTTACACTCAGCTCGTACCAGGCGAGAATGTGCCCCTTTGTCGCTAACGTGCCCGAGGCGAATGCATTTAGCCCTGGATAAAAGGGGGGATTTATTAGGAGAATAAAGCCTGTAATTTGCGGGATTCGCGTGCAAGGAACAAAGACATACATGGTTATTATAATTAGATGAGATGAGATATGAGAGAGAGAGAGAGAGAGAGGGAGAGAGAGAGAGAGAGAGAGAGAGAGAGAGAGAGAACGAAACAGAAACGGCGATAGACATGAAAAAATAAAGCGTACATTGGATACATATTATTACTATTCTACAACAACTATTGTTATTTTACTCACTAGGAGTTCTCCCACGAGTCATTATCAATGATTGCTCACTGGCAATAACAAGTTGTGTTCATTGGAGTGTGAGTGTCAACAATTTTTTTCAAATTTTCTAGTATTCTCTACCTCTTTCGATAACCGTTGCGAATCAATTTGCATTATTGGAACAGGCGTTTATCATTGATTTCTAGGCAACGACTGCTGACTATCGCTAGAATTTCGGTGGCAATAGATCCTCCCCAAGATTACATAACTCTCCGGCCCTTCCAGTAGACACTGGAGGTGACGGTGGTTAAGTGGATAACGACACGGACTGACAATTTGTGTGTACCAAGTTCGAATATAGCCTGCTCCACAGTACCGCTTTCACTTAGGAATGTTGGCAACCATTACGTGGTCCCTCCCGTAAGGATGCAAACAGCAGAATCAAGCTTATACCATGTTGATTCATACGAATTTACTTTACTGAGTTCGTGTTCTTCCTTCTTCGTGTTTCCATCCGCCTTGACTTTTCACGACCACCTCGTGTGGTACCAGCCGTGTGTTTCTTTTTTTTTGGGGGGGGGGGGAGGGGTATATCAGATTATAGAGTTTCTCGCAGTTTCAGTTCCGTTGGGCTTGTGTGAAATTTCCTTTCTATATTTTTGTTCTATTTCTATTTCAACTTATCTGTAGTTGGTTGGAATTCGCTGGTTATGTGAGTTGGTTTCCGCACTCGAGGATATGTCTTAATATTCCGGTCGTTCTCATCAGGGTTGTACGTTGTATGGTGCCTATTATTATTATTATTATTATTATTATTATTATTATTATTATTATTATTATTATTATTATTATTATTATTATTATTATTATTATTATTTACTCACTAGGAGTTATCACACTGGTCATCGTCAGTGGTCACCCACTGCCGACAACCTGTGGTATTCCCTGGAGTCTGAGTGACAACAAGTCTCCTCAGGCCTCCAGTATGCTCCACCTCTTTTCGTTCATCACCGCTGATGACCTTGCGGTATCGCAACAGCCACCTACCAACGATTTCCCGCTGATAAGGGCCATTGGTCCCCTGTGGGGCCCGAGTGGCAACAAGCCTTCCCAAGGTCCCAGAGCTGTCCGCGCTCTTCCAGTGGAGGTCTGGTTTTGCGCTTTCCCTCCTCGACCCTCTGTCCATAATTTTCGTGGCGTCAGCCTATGCTTGCGCCTCTCTCGTGCGGTTGTATTTTCCCCGGTTCTGTTGTTTTGTGCTTCCATGTGTTTGTTCTCCATTCGTTGCTTATGTGGGTTGGTTTCCGCATTCGAGGACATTTCTCAGGATTGTAGCTGTTTTGATCATTACTGTCCTTTGTATGGTCTCAGTTATCCCTTTGATTCCTATTTCTCCTAGTCTTTTCTCCATGTTTTTGGGGACTGTTCCTAGTGCTCCTATGATTATTGGTGTTATACTGACTTTCTTCATGTTCCATATTCCTTTCAATTCTCTGGCAAGTTCAGTATATTTGCTTCTCTTTTCCGTCTCTTTGATCTTCACTCTGTGGTCTGCTGGAACGGCAAAGTCCACGATTTTGCAGGATTTTTCTTTCTTGTTGATTATTATCATATCCGGTCTCCTTGCTGTTATGAGTTTGTCTGTTTGTACATTCATATCCCGTATGATTTTGTGTTTTTCGTTTTCTAGTACAGTTTCTGGTTTGTGTTTGTACCGTTTTCTTGCATATTCGAAATTCAGTTGTTTGCACATTTCCCGGTGTACTTCTTTCCCCATGCTGCCATGTCTGTTCTTGTATTCCCTTTGTGCTAGCTTGCTGCATTCACTTATTATATGATTTATCGTTTCGTCTCTTTGTTCACACAATCTGCATTTGCTGTTTTCCTGGGTTTTATCTATCTTTGCTTTAATAAAGTTTGTCCTAATCGCATTGTTCTGTGCGGCCGTCAGCAGAGATTCCGTTTCTCTGTTCAGGTTTCCTTTTCTTAGCCATGCCCAGCTGTTTTCATTGGCTTCATCGCTTGTGAGTCTTATAAAGCGTCCATGTAGTTGTTTTTCTTCCCACTTTTCCTTTCTTGTCTTTTTGTTTCTGGGTTCAGTGCTTCCGGGGTTGTTTGTTGGGCTGGTGTCTCTTGCTGTGGTGATCAGTCTTTCCGTGTTCTGGGTTACATATTTCTCCAGCTCTTTTTTGGTGTCTTCCACACAGTCTTCTATACTTACCAGTCCTCTACCTCCTTCATTTCTTTTCACGTAGAGTCTCTCCGTGTCGTCTTTTGGGTGCAGTGCATTGTGCATAGTCATTAGTTTTCTAGTTCTTTGGTCGAGGTGCCTGAGTTCTTCTTTGGTCCAGCCTATGAATGGTCCAGAGTATCTTATTAGTGATACAGCCCATGTGTTTATCCCTTTTACTAGGTTTCTGCTATATAGTTTAGTTTCTAAGAGTTTCCTTGTTCTTCGTAGATATTCTTTTCCAATCTTCTCTTTCATTTCTGTATATTTGATTGTGTCTGCTTCCAGAACTCCCAGGTATTTGTAGCTGTCTTGTTCTCCTAGCGCCCTCATCTCCTCTTGGTTGGGGAGTTCTATACCTTCTGTCGTTTCCAGTTTTCCTCTTTTGATCTCTAGCAGTGCACATTTTTCTATCCCAAACTCCATTTGGATATCCTGGCTGAATATCCTGGTTGTGTTTATCAGCTTTTCCAGTTCTTTTTTGTTTTTTGCAAACAGTTTAAGGTCATCCATGTACATCAGGTGGTTTATTCTTTGTTCTGTATCCGTAAACCTGTATCCGGCATCACACTTTCTGAGTATGTAGTTGAGTGGCATCATGGCTATTATAAACAGTAGTAGTGATAGAGAGTCTCCTTGAAAGATGCCTCTCTGTATTTTTATCTCAGACAGGTATTGTCCTCCGGCTGTCAGTTTTAGTCTCCATGTTTCCATTGCTTTCTGGATGAGATTAATAATCCTGTCTGGTATCTTGTATATTTTTAAGCATTCAATTATCCATGTTTGGGGGATTCTGTCGTAGGCTTTCTTGTAGTCAATCCATGCCATGGTTATGTTCTTTTGTCTGCTCTTCACCTCCTTCAGAGTCTTTTGATCAATGTATAGTAGATCATGTGCCCCTCTTTGTCCTTTCCGGCATCCTTTTTGTTCCTCGGGGAGCAGTCCACGTTTGTCCAGGGATTGGTAGATTTGTTCTCTCAGTTGTGCTGTGAGAATTTTCCACATTATTGGTAGACATGTTATCGGTCTGTAGTTGCTGGGGGTCGTTCCCTTTTTGGGGTCTTTTTGTATTAGTGTTGTTCTTCCTTCCGTCATCCATTCTGGTATGTCTGTTTTGCGGATACATCCGCTCAGTTTCTGCGCTATTCTTTCATGCAGGGTCGTGAATTTTTTAAACCAGTATGCATGTATTCCATCGTGGCCTGGTGCTCTCCAGTTTGCCATTTTTCTTAGGGTTTTCTTGATCGTTTCTTTGTTGATTTCTGTTTCGGTTCCTTCTTCGATTTCTTGCAGTTCATCTTTCATGTTTTTCAACCATTGGGCATTCTTGTTGTGCTTTTTTGGTTCTTCCCATATCTTGCTCCAGAATTGTTTTGTTTCTGTTGGGTTCGGTTGCTCTGTCGTTGTTTTTCCTCCATTTACGTTTTTGTAAAACTGGCTTTCATTGTTTTCAAAGGTCCTGTTCTGTTTGCTCTGTTCTGATTTGTACCTGTATCGTCTCAGTCTTCCTTCTATTGCTGCTATCCTTTGTTTTATTTCTTCATGTTTCTCATTTAGTTTTTCCTTGCGTTTCTGATTTTTGCTTCTTAATCGTTTCATGTCCTCCTTCCTTCTGTTCACGGTTTTAGCTTCTTTCCGAAGTTTGGTGATCTGGGTTTCCAGTCTGATTTCCCATCCAGGTTTTGTCGGTCCTCTCTTTTGTCCATTCTCTTTGTTTCTTAGTTTCATACTTACCGATTTTGCCCCTGCATATATCAGGTTGTTTAGGTCTGTAATAGTTTCTGTTGGGATGTGTGTGAGGAGTCTGTTTACTCTTTCTGTTTCTGCTTGTAACTTCTTCGCTACTTCATTCCTGAGAGATGGGAGTTTTGTTTTGTTTTCTAACATGTATCGTCTTATGTTCTCCACTTCACTTGCTTCTCTTTCGTTGAGTTCTATCTCAGCAGGTTCTGTGGTTCCGCAGTCTTCTATCTCCCCTGGTTCTGTGATTCCGTAGTCTTCAATCTCTTCAGTTTCAGTGTGTATGTTTTGCCTGTCCTCTTCCTGTGGTCTCTCCTTTGGTGGTGTTTCTTGCTCCGTTTCGCCATTAGCCTTCTGTCTGATTTCCGTCAGTTCCATCTCCGAGAACCATCCTCGCTTGAGGATCTGTCTTGCTTGATCTGCTATCCTTTGTTCCGTTGTATGTGGGTCACTAGCAATGTCCCAGAGATGTTTCATTCGTTTTCGGTAGCCTCTTTCTATAGGGTAGCGGCTTTTATAGTAGCACTCCATCACCAGTCTCTTTGTGGACAGAGAGAGAGAGAGAGAGAGAGAGAGAGAGAGAGAGAGAGAGAGAGAGAGAGAGAGAGCGAGAGAGAGAGAGAGAGAGAGAGTTCCAAAGGCCGACAGCTTGAGGAAAGAAACTATTGGAGTAAAAGGCTTTTCGGAATCTGGGGACGTCCACTATGAATAGATGGGATTTAGCTGATTGTCGGGTTGGTCGAGTGTATTTAAATCGATGGGGTACCAGAGCAGCAAGTTCATAGGAGCACATTCCATTGAAGTACTTGTAAAACGAGCACAAGGATACAACATTGCGGTGATGGGACAGGGGCTGGAGCTTGGTAGATAGTGAGTGACCTATTAAATTAGCGACTCTTTTTTGGATCTTGTTTAAGATGGAGAGACTAGTGGATGGTGCACCAGCCCAGATGTGATAACAATACTCCATGCATAGACGGATGGTGGTTTTGTAGAGATATAGTATACTGTCAGGTGTGAGAAGTTTTCTAGCTCGGTAGAGGAAGCCCACCTTCTTTGTAGCAGCCTTGACCGTATCTTCTATGCATTTGTTCCAATTCATGTTACCTGTGAATGTTAGGCCGAGGAGTTTGAACGTTGGACTCTCAAGTAGGATGTTATTTGCCATGGCAATCGGTGGTTGAAGAGGTTTCTTTTAGTTGTTTCCTCTTTTTAATCTCAAGTAGTGCGCGCTTTTAAATTCAGTTTAAATTCAGAATTGCCTCCCTATATTCTGGTTATATTTAATAGTGTTTCTAGATCTTTTTTCGTCTTTGCAAATAGTTTTTCATCCATAGAGATGAGGTGGCTCATTTTTCACTTGTGTTTGTAAATTTATATCCGACATTGTACCTCCTGGGTGGCATCATGACTATGATAAACAGTAGTTGCGATAGAGAGTCTTCCTGGAAAATGCTTCTCTGTATTCTTATCTCTAGCTGATGTTGTCCTTCAGCTGTCAGTTCTAGTCCCCATGCTTATATAATTTCCCATGAAGTTGATAATTTTCTCAGTTATTATGTTCATCGTTAACCTTTGAAATTCCTTATTTGCTCTCTGTTTACTCGACGTACCAACATACAAGAATGTAAATGTAATGTTCCAATACTCTGTAAATGACGTCAAACTTTTGCCATGCTGACAGCAAGTGTCTGACACATTTCTTTGGCACTTTAACATGAATTTTTCTCAACAAGTGCCTGTAATTGTTCATTATCAAGATTACACAGCCGTCCTCTACCTTCTACATCTTCAATGCTCTCTTCTCCATTACAGAATTTCTGGAACTACTTTCATACTGCCCGATCACTTGTGGATCCATCTCCCTATGCTATATTGATATTGACAGAAATTTCGGAGGCATTATACCTACGTTAAACTCATGCAAGATAAGAAGGTGGAGCTCATGTTTTGGCATCCTCATCATTAAGAGTATTCTATGCTTCAAAACTATTTTTCTCTAAAAGTTAATTTTTTTTAGTAAGAATACATTAATCTAATATATAAAGTAGAGACGTTTTTCCCTTGTACCTTCTCGGAGTATAGGAAAATAGCCACATGCATCACAGGCTACTAAACTCACCACTATACTACACTTATTCACTCGAGCGTGTTTTAGTAAATTTGTTATTATTGTTTTCTACTTAACACTAAATATTACATTTAGCCCACCATCCACGTCTCTTCGAAAAACCAACTCCATATAGGTGGTAGCAAAAACTTTCCTCCCTAACAATTCTGTACTGTCACTTTACTCATCGACACCGGGAACTAATACACACAGTTCAATTTTCACAAAACACCCGTTCTTATTATTATTTGCCTGGTATTAATTTACTACATAATATAAAGCAATACGCAATGATTTAATGACCGCTCCCGTTCACTCCGATGATTTTCCGCGAATATCAGATTACGTTATTTAAAATTCTACCTATGACTTCTACATTTATATTCATTTCGGAATTAAGTGAATGAAATTAACGAACACAGTTCCTGCAACATTTATTCATTCAACATAGCGGCTACAATTTCTTGATCGAATCGATATCCTATTTAATTCAATAAGCGTCAAGATACTGGTAGACCCCGATACATGTACATTTTCAAAATCATAAACCTTTAACACGCATATTATAGAAAACTTGCCCAAATCTAGTCATTTTCATCATCTACAAATGACATACACCGTGTCATTGCTGAATCTTAACATAACACGCATGCCCATAATCAAGCTTAGGTTAATTGACCTATTTTCACGTGTATTTTTAACTCGAAACGGTGGCGGAGTCGTTAGGAAGGCAGGTTTCATGATCTCCAGTTTCAGCGTTTGATCCCATTCTACTCTACCACTTTTTCTTTTGTAAAAGAATTATAGCATCGCCAACACGGTAGAGCGGGGGGGGGGGAAGAAACAATAGGCCGTTTCTTTTTTTATTCGACGTCATGCAATAGGTAGTACTTTTTCCCGTGCAACGCCGGGCGACGGGTTCCGCTAGTTATAAATAAACTACAAATTCTGTATTAATATTATTTTTTTTAACCCAGCGCTTCAGGAAGCTATTATTTTTGTAACGACCTAATATAATATTGTATCGTTCGCACTGGACAACTTAATTTTATCGTATTCATGACTTAAGTTGTAGTTTTTTTACAGAGTCTTTCTTGGGTTTTTTGGCGCATATGAACATATATATTTAGAAACTATATTACGCAGGGTACTTTGATAAGTGTATTTCATTTTGATAAACCAATCAAACAAACAAAAAGACAAACAAAAATAATAAGCTAACAAAACTTTCCTTTTTATATATAGAGAGATTAAGCAAATACAATTTCGAATAAACCTACAAATACTAGAATTTACAATGAACTTATCTCTACAATCCTAACCCCGCAACAAATAAGAAGCAATCCATACATAAACAACAATAATAAAAAGAGTAACACATTAAAAACTTATAGTGACAAATTCGGATGATGGCGAGCGAACGGGTCGTAAGCGCCAGAAGTAAATAGAGCAATTACTACATACTCTTGACGTGAGCACAAAAATGATTAGTTAGAAACAAAATAAGGACACGTGTAAAAATAATGAAACAGAAGATGCTGTCTTTTTCAATCACACATGTATGCATGTATATATGTATGTATGTATGTATGTATGTATGTATGTTTGTGTGTTTGTGTGTGTATGAGAAAGAAAGAGGGGGCGTTAACTAATAAAATCATTAACACTGACAGAGAGAGGCATTTACAGTGATCTTTAACGCACAAAGAACTCGAGATACTTTCATGTATAGCCTTATAACAATAATAGATTAGGAATGATTTTTTATAAAAAACATTTTTTAGCTACACATTTTCAGACATGTTTCGGTCAGAGCCATAGATAACTAACGTCTTACACACAGACACACAGACACACAGACACACACACACACATATATATATATATATGTGTGTGTGTGTGTTTGTGTGTGTGTGTGTGTGTGGCATATTTAGAGAATAAAATTAAGATAGCATGTATAGATAAGGCACATAGAAATGAGGAATAAAGCAAAAAGACAGACTGATAGGAACAAATAGAAGTTAACCAGAGCCATGATTTCGCTCGATATTTCGCTTAGAATAGGCTTTATCAAGAATATATGATGAGCAACAGACTTCAATATATAATGGTTTGGTGATATGACTGAGAGAGATTGGGAAAGAAATAGAAAGAGAGTGATGGATATTAAGATTAGAGAGAGAGAGAAAGAGAGAGAGAGAGAGAGAAAGAGAGAGAGAGAGAAAGAGAGAAAAAGAGAGAAAGAGAGGATGAGAGACATACAGAGATAGAGAGGGTGACTTCAGAAAGACAAAACAGAGGGAATTAAAGCGAGTTATCTCGGTAAGAAAGGGTGGAAAACAGAATCCGATGTGAGGAAAGAAGAGTTGGTTCGAAAATAATGTGGGTCAATTAAGGAAATCACATAATCTCTGGAGAATTCGATTAGAAAATGTAAGGGTTAAGGAGGAAGGGAGACGCTTCAACTAATATTTCTTTTTTTCTATTCCTCAGGCTCTTTAAGCTAATCCGATTCGTGATGAGCAGAAAGTGTAAAAATCAAGTCCGAACGGAAACGACGATTTTTTTTTATTTGACAAAAAAAAAAAAATGATATTTTTTAATTCGTTATTTTATTCGTTATTTCTAATTTTCTTTATTCTTCTATTATTTTCCTTACTAGAAGTGCCCTATAACTTTGTCTCAATTCGTTTTGACTCGTGACTTCATGTTTGCACCCCGTCCAAGTCACCTCGTTTGACCAGATAGGAACGCGATTCGAGTGATATCTGAAATGCCTGAATTCTACATAACAGAACGTTTAATATATAAATAATCTCTGTGCGTTTTTATAATATATATTTTTTTAAATTATAGGGTCTCTCAGTCCCCTAAAAATATGAATCCTATTAAAAAAAAAATGAATACTACCCTTTTCTTACTATAATAAATATTACTATAATACATATATTATGTCTAAGAATCTATCATTATATTACATGTAAGTTCATCAACGTTTGTTTCCCTAAACTTTTTTTCCAATGTACTTTAATAACACAAAAGGTATTCTAAAATATATCTTAGTTCTCAGATTGAGGTATCCCTGAAAAAAATCCTGTTTTAATTTTTCTTATCAGTCGTAATTTATAATTAACTGAACAAATCATCTTTCTTTCACTTACTTATGTATGTATTTCTCTCACTCCTCTCACTTTAAGTTGATTCAACAACTCTCTAATATGTCTTAATGTCTCCGTGAGCATTTTAGAGGAAGAGTGACTCGCGTAGCCATCTAATTTACATAAGTGTGTCTATACACACCACAAGCACTTATGTAAATTAGATGGCAAAATAATAATAATAATAAGCCTCTTTAATTCTATCCATATGAGAATAATAAAGAATAATAATGCTTCTATATAATAATAATAATAATAATAATAATAATAATAATAATAATAATAATAATAATAATATAAAAGTAAAGAGACTTATTATTTTTAATTATGCAAGAAAAATATCTTAACAAAATTTTGGAGAGAAACCTTCGGCAGCCTCGCAACGCTCGCCACCCACCTTATTTTGTCGTTTAGTTCTCACATACCATGAGTGATGTTTCTGACAAAAGGGGAGAATTGCTGTTTTCTGGATCGGTTGTTATTTTGAGTGGATGGTATGTGGAAATTTTCAATCTTCTCATAGTATTAATCATCATTCGTACTATCAATCTATTCACCTCATTAACCGTTATCCTCAAGTTGTTTTTAGCCTTGATAAGTTGTGACTCATTAAAAAATGATAAGTCACAGTTTATGAATTTCCGAACGAAATCAAATTAGAATAAATGGTTGTGGCCCAACGAGTCACGGGTACGTCTAGTATGATTTAAAAGGAACGGGGTATGAAATAATACTGCTCATTATATTGACGCATTAATGTACTTCAATATAACAACCGGTGTTATTTAAAACAGGTCCCTTTTTAAATAAGAGTCCAAGTTTGATTACACACATACTGACACTAAATCTCCATGAACTATAGACACAATAATTTTGCTTTTAGTTTCCTTTATTCAAACTAGTAACTGAAATGAACAAATACTGTTTCCACGAATTGGAATTTCTCGTAAGGTCCTATCAGAAAGCAGTCACGTGTAATCAATAAGTTATAACAGACGCTACATCGATAATTATAGTGAGTTGTTTTCCTTTGAGATTAAACGTTGTTTTTGAACAGTGATGATCGGAAACTGTTACACACACACACACACACACACACATATGTGTGTGTGTGCTTCTGATGCTCGTAATCAATAAAAACCGGTTATGCACTATGTAATCAGTTACAAGTTTGCAAAATATGTACCAGGCAGTTATATATATATATATATATATATATATATATATATATATATATATATATATATATATATATATATATATATATATATATATATATATTTCTTCGTTTGGGGTTGTAGAAAGAAATCCAACAAAGTGACCAACTATTTAATAATAATATATATATATATATATATATATATATATATATATATATATATATATATATATATATATATATAGGCTGGGCACTCTCGAGTAGCTTTAATAACAAGCAGTACAAATAGCTATATGCACGATCCGAACGCCGTTTCGTAGATCACTCTAACTGCCTGGTAAATAGCCGCCGATTTCGCTATTTACATTTAAAGTTCCTCTATATTTACTAACTAATTGGCTATGGCCGACTACAAATCAGTGGCGATTTGTGATCGGGGTTCGCGCCTACCGACCGTTGAGAATTAGTTCCTAGACTGAAGATTGCGTTAGTATTAAACATCGATGTCTCTAGGTATTTAAATAATTAATATTTATTTATAAAAATATTATTGTTTATCAGCCCCCGATTTCGCTATTTACATTTAAAGTTCCTCTATATTTACTAACTAATTGGCTATGGCCGATGGATAAGATCCCCGACTACGAATCAGTGGCGATTTATAAAAATATTATTGTATATATATATATATATATATATATATATATGTCATTATTCCCTTCATCACAAAACACATTTCAACGATTTGCCCATGATTAATTTATGACAGCCATATAAGAATTCTTTAACTGCTTGCATATTACATTTTGGTTCCTACGTTATTCTGAATATCGGACTGTCACACATGATGTAGCAATGCCAAAAGGCGAATGTGAGTTCACGATTGTTTCTTTGGTGGACGCTTATTATTCATGTCACACTACGGTGTATAATTTTTCAACCTAAGAACTTTTTTGTACTTTCTGATGAGCTCAAGGAGGGCATATCCAATATTGACACACTGATGTATGTTGGTCTTTTTTCGAGCGAAACGAATTCGTAAAATAATTGCACTAAATAGTTTCTGTTTCTGAAAATGTTTACGTAAGAGAAAATAAAATCTTGATTTTTGGAATGTAATTGATCTTTGCTTACTTATATATGCTCTGTTGTTACTAGTTGACAATCATTGAGCTTAAATTGGAAGAGGTTAGTAAACATTAAGTATTGAAAAGTTTATGCTAAACATGTATTTTCACTCATATATATATATATATATACATATATATATATATTAGGAGAAGAGTTTTTTTAGAATATTTTAAAAACCTGGACAACGCAAATTATTTGTTTTTTTAATAAATTATTTATTTACTTTAAAACCTTTTTTTTAAAACTTGAGTACTTTCGATTATAAACATCTTTGTCAGAAGTATAAGCATATTTTTTTCTCCTCTTCCTCTTTCGTACAATCCTACTCGACTGAGACATGAATGAGTGCTTAGGCTAATTGGATTGCGGAACAGATTAGCATATGAAGTTTTTTTAAAATTTCTTATGTCTTAAAAAAAATGACATTACGTTATTATAGAGATAATAGATTCTCAAATCAACAACCAAGATTAACGTACGATACACATTACCAGATTTACTACATAGACTAAGATTCATTTCCCATGATTAAACCCATTTAAGCCGACCGATCATTCCAGAGGGCCTTACCGTTTTTCCCCGCTGATAATTTCGCATTGACACACCAGCCTACCGAATTTCGAAAGCATGTTATAAAGAAATATAATAAGTATATAATAACACATTTTAAGCTCAAACATAAACACCCTCTATATATTTTAAATTAAACTCGATCCCCCCTCCCGATACTTAAGTCACTCTAGGACTTTAAACACATGCACTATATAGAATTCCAATATTGTCACGCTTTATGTCAATAATTAATGCGTGTTTTCGGAAATTATTAGTCAGTTACATTCGATTTCATAATTTATTACATTAATTCCGACATACCTTACTCTCTCAAACAAGTCATATATATAGGAAGTCGGATTAACTTTTACCCACACGTAAAAATCTACTACCACTAACACCATCTTACACCGAGACTTCTTCTTCATAGGATAAATTTTCCAGTTCCAACTGTCATTGTTTAATTTTTTAAATTCCGTTATATTGTCTTTCCCCCATTTTAACTTCCATAGGTAAATACGGATCGTTCCCTTGAGCTTATTCTTCCTAATTGTATAGTGCTTGTATGTGATGACAACAATTTTATTCTGGAATAATAAAATAAAATTGCCGAACACTAAAAAATTGAAATCAAAACATGGCGTCTCCTAATTTTCCATTCAGTATAACGCCTTCATTTACAAAAATAATTCTTTTTTTACAAAAAAAATATTACTGTTAAAAGTACTTTATTTTATGTCACAACTTCGTTCGAAGACAACTATTAGATATCTTCTTATTAACACAAATAAATTAAACGTTATTATTCAAAATAAAATTAACGTTGATGGATTTTTCCTGATTTGTAAAAGGTATTTATTTTTGATGATTTCTCGACTGTTAAAAACCACCCCTTTTGATAATTGCCCCAGTCTAAAAGGATTTCTCTTTCGCGACATAGCACAGAGTAGATACCATGCAGTATCGCAACAGAGATAAGAATATCGGAATGGATGTCGAATACACAGACCGCCGCTACGGCTGAAGTTAAAGCTATTCTCATTCCGGAATTACAGTTTACATCTCTCACATTTTGTTTCTTTCTTGCATTTGTTTCTTCGTTGATTTTCTCCAGACAAGTGTAACTATTTTAAATGTACTTTCAAACAAAACCATTTTTTCTGATTTTAAAAGAAAACATTTATCCAAACAAAAAATAAACATTGCCTCAGTCTAGCTGGATTTCTCCTCAGGATAAATTATTCACCGCATTTCTCCGTCAATGTGTTCAGTAACGCAAATAGCTCACAGTCGTTTTTTTAAACAATAATACCTAAACTTTGTCTATTTTCGTGAAGTTAACACAAGACACTTTCATTTGTTTTTCAAGCCCCCCCCCCCGTTTTCTTTCTTCGTCGATTTTCTCCAGACAAAGGTAGCTATTTCAAATGTACTTTCAAACATCCAGTTTTTCTTCGACTTTCAAAGAAAACATATACCCAAGCACAAAAAATAAACATTGCCTCAGTCGAGAAAGATTTCTGCTTAGGATTAATTCTTCTCCAGATTTCGACTTCAATGTCTTCAATACAACAATATTATCCAAACTTTAAATTCTTTTATTTACGTCTTAAATTTATAAAACAAGCGGATTTAGCTCTCATAGAAGAAGTAAAAACGCTAGACTGGCCTAGAAATAGGGGATAATTTTACATTGAATTTATATACGAAACTGATCCCTTATTTAAATTCTAAAATAATCGTTCTTTTTTCTTCTTTCCATCAAGTTTTTTATGGTGTTCGCACATAATCGCTTAAAAAAGAAAATCTATTTTTTTAGGGGGCAGGGGGGGGGGTTAGCGGATGATGTTAATCTACAATTATACTAAAATATGATATTCTTTGTGTAAGTGGGACAAATCAGTGGTACTAAACTTCTGCAATCTTACCTTTCCATTTCATTTAATTCTCATTTTTATCTTTTAAAGTTTGATTATTTCGGAAAACACGAAAAACAGAATCCTCTTATCCCTACTACAAAGAGGACAATAAGCAACCTAAACCTACCAAATTATTTTGCCTCTAATAAATTGTATAGAAAAAGTCTTAGCATATAAATTGTGATGCTTACAACCAACACAACAACGCCCGGACACGGGGCCATGTTAAATCCTTTTTAATCATCTAAATTACTTACAGTGAAATTGCTTTTTTCGGATTTCTTTTATAAACTATTGATTTTCTTTTAATTAAAATAAGGATTTTATAGTTTCTTCAGGCAGCGCCAAGACGCGGGTCTTTCTAGAATATATATATATATATATATATATATATATATATATATATATATATATATATATATATATATATATATATATATATATATAAACCTTTGAGCTAATATCCCTAAATCCAGATACATGTAAAAAAAACATGAATAAATGACCATCTGTAATAAATAATGTTAAATTAAAATTAAAAAAAATTAAACAAAACACAAAAACAACAAAATAATAGATCTCAACAGTCTCTTCTAAACACAGAACTTCTCCCACAAAGGAACATTTACAAAAAGACTCCGCCAACTTCTAGACAGTGAATGTTTTTTCATTCCTTTCCGTTTTCCTTCGATTTCTAAGGCGCTGAAGATTAGGCACGGATAAAAAAGACGGATTCTATCTCAGAGACCGTGTGTCCGTAACGCATAAAAGAAATTGGGATGTATAGTTTTTAAATAACATAATTCATATTAACTCTTGTAGAACTGATGATCGAGCATTTTATTGGTTTATGTGCAACACATTTTAATAAGATGATCGAACAATTTATTTATTATACGCTATATATATATATATATATATATATATATATATATATATATATATATATATATAGCGTATCAAAATTTGTTGAACAGAAACCAATAAAGTGCCTGATCATAAGTTCTACATATATATATATATATATATATATATATATATATATATATATATATATATAGCACAACAGACTTTGTGACGTTTCCATGGGCGGCTACAATGGAGTGAAATCTGCCAATCTATTCTCTCATGCCTTACAAGAAAATTATTGTTTCTGGAGAGGTATGTGTCTTTTTTAAACACAAACCTATTCAGAAACAGCAGCGTAATGATAATAAGAGAAGCCAAAATGGGCAAACACATGAAATAAATAATCAGAAAACTCAGTACAATAGGATTAACAATAGAAATGAACTTAGATCAAGTTGAATTCTTTGACGTAACCTATCGAACCATCTGCAAGAAATTAACTTAAATCAAGTTGAATTCTTTGGAATTCTTTGGCGTAACATATAGAACCATATGCAAGCGACATGACCCTCTAAAACACCTCATCAAACCACTCCCAATAAATAATGGAGCCAATACCAAAACCGATCAGTCGCAGACTTTGTTATAACTATTCTAATGCGTGTATCTACAGCAGCAAAAATACGTATTACAATAAAGCATTAAGAGATAGTGAATGCAAACAATGACAACAAGAAACAGAAAACGAAACATCAACACAAACATCAACAAATCATTTCTTCAAATTATTACAGAAACACTTTTCCTAATTGAACAACTTTCAAATTTTTTTAACAGGAATAACCTGAAAATCAGCTACTCCTGCACACAAAAATACTAAATAATTTTTGCTATTACAAAACATAACCAAAAGCACCCGCATACTTATGGAACAAAAACTAAACTAACGTGTAATTATAGAAACAAAAGTTATTGCCCACTAAAAGAATCTTGTCTACAGATACATGTTATACACAAAGCTACATGCCGAACGCAGAACGCAACAGAACACTTCATAGGAACCAAAGAAGGAAACTTCAAACAAAGACTATAAAACACCCCCTCATTCAATCACGCGATAGGTAAGGGAGCTAAAAGAAAAAAAGTTCCCACTGTTGAGAAATTATTTTTGCATAACGAAACATGATTAATTGTACATTACTCTTATTGATAATATAAAAATAAAGTGTCCTATTATTTTGTAATCTAATTTACATATATATTTACGGCGTCTACAAATACACTATGTTCATTAGCTGAACATGTTTTAGCTGCGACTTTATTCACAATCTAGTATCTTCAGTTGAAGCCACAGTTGAAACATGCATGCACATATGTAGCCAATAATGTTTGTATAAAAAAATTATACTCTCTCTCTCTCTCCCTCTCTCTCTCTCTCTCTCTCTCTCTCTCTCTCTCTCTCTCTCTCTCTATATATATATATATATATATATATATATATATATATATAAACTAAAGACGATTTTGCCATCAGTTCGAAATAGACTATTAAACCAATGCATCGCACGCATCGAAAGAGATGGTAGCAAAGTGTTTTCCCGCTACGAAAAAAGTCCTCCCACCATTCTCATGAACACTGGCTAGCGTAGCAGTACTATTATTTCACAAGGAACTAAAAAAATCACGAGTTTCAGAATTCGGTAACTAGCCAATAATCTATGACTAAGCAACATTCATTACTCTTACAACGTCTTGTGGCCTAAATAATATTTTACGGACTACTAATAATCACAACATACAGGGCCTTTTGGCTCTCGGGCGCTGGCTTTTCAACCCTCACTTTCCGACCCGACCTTGGGTCACATCTTACTTGTGGGAGTAAGATAAAACTGTCCTTGTGCCTAACTCCTGGGGAGGAGTAAATAAAACACGTAATTGTGCTTTTCATTTACTTATAATAAAAAACTGTTCTTCGTATTTCTACATATGTTTAACCAACTCCAAACATTAAAATACTCCTGAATTTCTTTTTATTCGTCATCGAAAGTTATTCTTCAATTTACTACAAATTTGGAACATAGCTATTCCGTTCTTGGTTTTTATAACAGTTAAATTACAATCTAAAAACAAACAGAACTAAAATATACAAATAATTATACGTTTTATTTATTTTCAATCATAAAAAGTACATCTTGGTACTTCAACAGAATTTGCCCCGAGCTGATTTTGTTAATTGGAGAGCGGGCTATAGTCCTGTTAAAAAAAACTAAACAAAAACAGAATAAAAAAAATACTTACACGTTTTTATTTATTTAGAAAAAAAAGGAATATTGATACTTCTACAGAATTTGAATCGAACGTTTCTTTTTTTAATTACTAACAATTCGATTAAAACCTAAACAAAAACATAATCAACATATAACAAAACTTAAACGCTTTATTTATTTACAAACAAAAATATCAAAACTTGGTACTTCTACACATTTTGAACCGACCTGTTTTTCTTTCGGTGGGAGGCATTTCTGAGTAAGATTAACCTAAGCCTACAATTATCCTAATGTTATGTTTTAACTTTCGTTTGCCAAAATTCTGTTATGTTCGTTTCCAATCCGACAGTTGTTACTTTACATTGGCACTATCCGTTATAACCTATATGCGTGCGGTAACCTGTTGATATATTTAATTTCATTCTTTTACATTTCTTCCGCACAAAGCCGGGAACCGGGTACCCACGCGCCCACCGACCGTTGAGAATTAGTTCCTACACTGAAGATTGCGTTAGCATGAAACATCGATGTCTGTAGGTATTAAAATATTTTAATAAATATATATATATATATATATATATATATATATATATATATATATATATATATTAAAGTAAGTCAAGTTCAAAGATTATAATTTTAATTGTTTTAAAAGGAGACAAAATCATCGATTAAATTATATAAATTAAAAAAAAATGAAGCATTCCAAATCTCGATGATTCACGTGAATACAGCAGGTGAAATTAAGCTCAATGATAAGGGCTTTAAGTCCAACAGAGCTCATATATTATAATTCTGTAGAATACAAATTTTCTAACATAATCAATAATTTGTAATGATGTTCAAAAATTCACATAAACACATATTAATTTTAGAATTAGATTACTAAATATTGATTATGTCATAAAATTTACATTCTACTGAATTATATATATATATATATATATATATATATATATATATATATATATATATATATATATATATATATATGATTATAAGTTAGGTCTATGTACGATCCAAGCTGAATGACGTCATGCAATATTCTCTGGGGAAAGGAAAGCCATTTCGAAATAAAAACTTCTTATTGAGGAATATTTCTTACCATTGATCCGTGTCCCGACGTTGTCCGGGAAATTCGATTAACTCAAGAAATTATTTGCTTATGATTGACCAGCGATAACACAGACCTCGTAATGTTAATGTAAAACAGCAGATGAAACAATTAATGCAATACATTGAGTAATAACAATCTAGTTGTTGAAATCTTGCTATTAACTATTTTTATAAGTAGGGAGGCAAACTCACCAGCCATTGGGCCACTATTGAGATGCACACGCATTTTTGTAGATAATGTTACAGTCTTCATGTTCTTTCACAAATATGACGATTTAATGCAAGCATGCTTTCTCATGCGGATGGTAACTAAATTCACGCGTCCGTGCAGTACTTTCTAAAAGAAGAAAATGTTCACTAAATGCTTTTTTTGTGTGCACCTCAAAGTTGTTTTGGACGAGACACTGCACATGTAGTCAACATGATAGCAAACAAATATTTGAACTAGTAGCATCCTAATCACTAGCATCCTGAAGTAGTTCATTTGCACTACATTCATCCCTGAATCTATTCATAACTTGACCATTGATTGTTTTTAGGTAATTGAAGCTATGTGGACCTCTAACATGGTGTAGAAGCAGTCACTAATAACGAAACAAAAAGTATCAGTATTTAGTTTTGTATAACACACATCGTAGTATCCACCCCCCGAAAAAAAAAAAATTCTACTTTTTAAGGCGATTACATGAAGATAGCATGTACAATTCAGCAAGAAAGGAATAAGATAAAAGTAAATATTTTAGATTTTAAATTGGGGATCATTTTTTAAATGTTTCTTTCTAAAATAGTTTTACACACAGTTCTGTATTGTTCCCAGTTGACCCTTCCCACAAAGAAAAGTAAATAATTATTAGTTTTGTCACTTTAAAAAAAATGACAAAGTTCTTCCTCGATGTGTAATAAAAGTAAAAAAATAATGCCCCCCTCACAAAATAAAATTGATGAAGAAAATTATATTTAGAAGTCAGTAAAAGACTCCAAATCTAATTTATCTTAGTGCGCAATCATTAATCTTGGCTTATATATACGACGACAGGGTTATATACTAGTTTAGTCACATACATTTTTATGAGTTGATATATGTATGCATTCTGGAATACCTTACGTTGTCGCTTGGTTAGAGAAGATTTTTCTTTGAATGTGGCTCCCGGTTATGAATTTATAAAGAGGCAAACGGTGTTTATCAGTTACTTGTCACGTATTATATAATATGTCTGATGTTATTTGCTTTGAATTAGCAAAAAAAGAAAAGCAAACAGCTTTTTGTATTTGCAAATGACAAATAATCAAAGCAAACATTTTTTGTAATTGTTTATTTTACAAATAATATAGGATCAGATTAAGAATATTCCCGAACAAATTAATTTTATTCCGCCTAATAAGAAATTCCACCTTTTATTTTGTTTCGAAAGCATGATTTTCGAAACGGCCTACCTTTTTGAGCTACGTATTTTCGACCTATTTTTGTTAATAAAAAGTATATATGTTTGCCGGGGAACAGAAAAAAACTGATTTAATTGAAAAGGAAATATATTTTAGATTAGACATTACCCCCCCCCCCCCAAAAAAAATAAAATAGCTGTGTTAATTGTCAGAAATATTGACAATAAAGAGTGTATATTTTAATCATGTTTTTTTGTTTATAATGTTATCGTGTTTGTTCGGAAATATAATGGAACTAGTGTTTATTGAAGGATAGTGTTTAATCGGTAATGATTAACATTAAGGGAAGAGTTGGATACAAGGTTGGTTTTAAATTTTGTGATAATCGATCTCCCACAATAAGGGACAGTCCGGATTGGGACCAAATTAAAAATTGCCTCAATTTAGAAGGATTTCATGATCAACATTTTTATTCATCGCTATATATATATATATATTATCATGTGACGTTAATTCTGGCGTCGAGGAATTAAATTGTTACCGTTTTTCCTGAGAACAGTGCGAGTTCGTACTTTTGAAGTCTAACTGACTTCCTTCACGTGCGTGTTTCTCGGCTATCTTTTAAAATTCACTTCCTTTCTCCAGAGTTTTTGTTTATTCGCTTTTGTCACCTAACAGATGATTAGACGAAAAATCGAAAACGTTCGTGATATATATGGAACATACATATTTCTTTCTCACAGTTACTCAAACCCCTACTCCCCATCTTTCCTGCACATGTCCACAGCTCTGACGAAGTGTTTAATAGATTGAATTTACTTCAACCCCAACAGTAAATGTACACCAACTCCTACGTATCACAGTTAATAATACTTATTTTACCTTTCAACAAAACACATACAAAAAAGTCTCTGGCTTCCCCATAGGCTCCAGTCTTTCCGGCCTCCTAGCCATCTCTTAGATCGTCCAACTTGAGCAACAAGCTCTAAGTTCCTACATATTCTTCACGAGATACATTTACGATATTCTTATCCTCACATCATCTCGTGAAGAAGCCACCACTATTTTCAACACATACTGGCCCCCACCTATGGTTCACTATCGAACACCACAACCCCCAGGCTCACTCTCATTCCTAGACTTCAATCTTAGCATCACTGAGGATGAATCCATACACACCACCTTTTACAGAAAACCTGCCTGCAGAAAACTCTTCATCCACTTTAAATCCGCTTACCCCTTAAAGCAAAATTAAATTATGCACACATAGAGATCATCCGTATACAAAGTAAATGCTCCTCTATAACTGATAAAACTACACACACTAAGGCCTTCCACCAGACCCTCTTAACAAACGACTTCCCCCTCTACTATAGCCAGTCTCAGTAACACCAAAAGACACAGGCACCACACCTTACCAACACCTGCTTCCTCAAACTCCCTTTCTTTAGCGATAGCATTACATCCGCGATCCGTAAAGCAATACGTAGCGAGAACCTTGACATTCAACTCACCCACACAGGTACTACCTTCCGACAACACCTAGCTAAAAACACATAAACCCCACCTCTGAACTCTGATCCATAACCAATTGTCCCATTTGCAACTCTGGGCTCTGCCTTCGCACTCATACGGTTTACAGACTACAATGTGTTAATTGTCAGAATTTCTACATCGGTAGCACTGTCAGGCCTCTAAACCAACGCATCAAGGAACACTTGAACACACGCATTTCTTCTTTCTATAAGCACATCTTATCATGTGGCAACACAAAACGCATTATCCATGTCCGTATCCTTGCCTCAGTTAGAAATATCGGTAACTAAGGATATCGGAGGCCATTCTGATTTCTAAACACAGACCCTCTTTAAATAACAGAGCCGAGCTTTGTTCACTCTTCATTATTTAACCCCACTTTTCCTCCTTAATCATCCTACCTTGACTCACCTTGGACCATGCTTCATACTTCTTGCTCCTTTGTCTCTGTCCGATCCCAATGATATCAACCATCTATTCACCTAACTCCTCTACATCTCGCCCATCCACGCTCTCACTTTCCTTATTCTCCTTATACCCTTTCATTCAGCCACCTTTCGGCTTTCCTCAACTGATACAGCCGGCCCAATTTTTGTTTTCTATTTGAAAAAGAGAGGTTGTTACTCTCGAAATGATTAAAGTTTCTATAATTCCGGACCTTTAAATATTTAGCAGTAAGCCCACCACTTTTACAATTTATTGTCTTTATATTTAAATTTTTGAAATATAAATGAATTGATTTGAGATTTACCGTCTCTTGTCATTTATTTTTGTTCATTCCATATTCCACAACCCGGTTCTCAACATTGCATTGCTCCTGCCTCGGAATTCTCACCTTCATACTTACATATTTCTTTCTATTTTAATACAAAAAAAGATTCTTAAAATAATTGAAAAAATAAAAAAGTATAATTAAGCTGAGTAATTCTTTTATTTTTAAGAATGTTTGCTTAAGTGAAAGATGTTGCCAAAATACTCGTATCATATATATATATATATATATATATATATATATATATATATATATATATATATATATATATTGTACACGTATTGTATTAGTTTCTGTAGATGTAAATCCGTTGAAACTACAGTGTTTATAGAAAGTGCTCACTAACAAGTAGAGCTGTTCTTAAGTATACAGTTTTATTTATACAAACATTATTGGTTACATATGTGCGTACATGTTTCGATTGTACTATTCACAGAGAGTCAACCTCTTCAGACCAAAGACGACAGAGAAGTGAGATGAATTTTGAAAACTTTCCCTTTAAATAAATCTTTTTGGGGGATGAGATATTTTTTTATGATTTAGTATCGAGTTACATTATTTACTTGTTAACTCTTTCAATTAGTTTCTATCTCTTTTCTCATTTTTATTACCTGCCTTCTAATTCTTTCCTTTTTATATTGTTTTATTACCTACTTAACCTGGATTCCTTTCTTCTTTATTTAACACTTCAAGTGTTCATGTATTAGTATACGTGTGTGTTTATATGTTTATATGTATATATATATATGTGTGTGTATGTGTATATGCGTATGTGTATATATGTATATATGCGTGTATGTGTATAATTGAATCCAGATATATGCGTACGTATGTATATGGATACTTGAACTAATATCTTATATGTATGGGTATGTTTATACATGTGTAAAAGTTGTATATTTTTATTTTTACTTTCTTCATTTTTGTTATTTTTATATTTATTTTGTGTGTACGTATGCGTAGGTTAATGGACATATTTATATGCCTCTGTGTCTATTTATATATGTACTGTACGAACATGTTCATATATATGCGTGGGTAGGTATTTTATATAAACATCTGTATATGTGTATATATGTGTATATCCGTGTATAGATATGTGCGTATATATTTGTGTTTGTTATTTTTTATATATGTATATATATGTATGTTTATATATTTTATGTATGTACTTGTGTATCTATTAATTTGTGTGCACGTGTGTATTTTATATTAAGACCACATATTTATCCTTGAAAATGTATATATGTGTATATATGTGTATATCTGTGTATGGATATATGCGTATATATATATATTTATATATATATATATATATGTTTATGTATGTACTTGAGTATCTATTAATTTGTGCGTACGTGTGTATTTTATATATTGACCAGATATTTATGCTTGAAAATGAATATATGTGTATATATGTGTATATCCGTGTATGGATATTTGCGTATATATTTGTGTCTGTTATTTTTATTTTTTATTTTTATATATATATATATACATATGTTTGTTTATATATGTACTTGCGTATCTATTAATTTGTGCACACGTGTGTATTTTATATAAAGATCAGATATTTATGCTTGAATATGTTTGTAAATAGATTAAAACTTTGAAGTGTTAAATAAAGAATGGAATCCAGGCTAAGTAAGTAATACAACTATAAAAAGGAAAGAATGAGAAGGCAGGTAATAAAAATGATAAAAAAGATAGAAACTAATTGAAAGAGTTAACAAGTAAAGAATGTAACCCGATACTAAACTATATATATATATATATATATATATATATATATATATATATATATATATATATATATATATTAGTACTAGAGTACCTGTTCAGGAAACAAATCAAGCATTAGCAAGGCCATTTTTTATATCGCAATAACATTTATTTTCATTCATACAATCAATTATTTACATAACCAGTTCCATCTCGGATATTGCTTAGTGTAATTTATTTTCCGATGTAATTGAAGATAAAATTAAAATGTACTGTCCTGTACCGGGATTCTTCAGATTATGAGACTATTAGTCTTAATATATCTCTCTTCACAGATTCCCGTTTTCCCCCAAATTATCATCTTATTACATCATATGTAATGATCGGACGGACGGACGGACGGACGGGCGCGAAGACGATTAGACACACGCACACGCGTCTCATCATTACGGTTATTATTGATAGATATATGTCACGGAACTTTCGACACTGTCCGTTTAAATCCCTGCTCAATTGACCGTTTCTGTGTAAGCAGTAATCACAGATAACCCGTTTGGCAGATACGAGTAATTCAAATTTCCCGCCAGTAATTGTGTTCGGACTAAAGGAATGATGAAAGATCAATCTTCATGTAATTCGCCAGAGAAGGTGCATTTCTTTCGGCTTTTTTTCTTTGATGCCCCCTCATTCCATCGATCATTTTCATTTCAGCTGCGCTCGTGTCCAATCACCTCATTAATATCCGTCGCAATTCTACCACCGACCTTCGTCTTCGTTGCAAGAAGTTTTTCCATCGATCATTATTCCTGCAATTTGACACGCAGATCACGTCCGCACGTCCTTCTAACATGGCCGCCAACGCATGATGCAAGACGGAGAGCAAACACGTATAGGATGAAGCGGACATAAAACAAGTGAGGAGCAAAAATGAACTGCGTAATAACTTTATTTTTTTTGTTCAAATCCGCGGGGAAGGGAATTTTTGTACACCCATGGATCAAATCTTTAACAGATACTTTCTTCGGTGAAGGCATAATTTGAAATTTCCGCCCTTACATTTATACAATTCTTTAATGGAGCAGAGATTGCTGGTTAAATTCTAAGCTTTTCTATCGTACATGTAGTATATTTTTTAACCTGAAGCGTATGTTGGTTAATGGTCCAATCTTACCCATTTGGCGCTAAATAGATTCCCAGTCTTCCTCATATAACCCTACAGCTGATAAGCGAAGAACCAATCTAACTGGCAAATTTCATTTGTTTTATTTACGACTGTCTTCATAACAAATAAATATCTCAAATGAATATTTTATTTCAATCATAAATAAACAACCGCATTTTTAATAAATAAATTATTCGGGTGATTCAGTAGTAACAATGTGCTATTATGGCTCACCGTGAAATAGAAAAATGGAGAAATGACAATTTTATCCGCTGTTATGATAAAAACGATGCAATTTGATGACAGTTATCATATGACCAATCAATAAAATATTCACTAATTAGCGAAAAACTATTATACGAGGTTTCAAACAAGTAATTTGTCGCAGCGACTACGTGCCGGCTCAGCGGTTTTGGTTTCGTATAAATCCTAGCTAGAACATGCCACTTTTTTCGTTAAATTATAATATAATGTGTATTTTAATAATTTCAAACGAAGTTAAAACATTCTTATTCCAAATATGTTATTGGTTTTACTGATGCATAGACAACAATAAAAATAAAATGTCTGACGATGTTGAAATTTTGTTGGTAATCATAAACATTCGAAGTTAATTTTATATATGAAATAAAATAAACTCAATTTCAAATTTACTGATGCATGGATAAAAATAAAAAGTATGACGATATAGATATTGAATTTTTGTTGGTAATTATATACATTCGAAGTTAATTTCATATATGAAATTAAAAAAATCAATTTAAAATTTGCTAATGCATGGACAAAAATAAAAATAAAATGTCTGACGATATCGATATTGAATTTCGTTGATAATCGTATACATTCAAAGTTAATTTTAGATATGAAATTAAAAAAAAATTAATTTCAAATTATATAAATCCAATTGAACATTTTAGAAACTCCATTTCACGTTTAAAAAATTCGATTTCGAATTAAAAAAAGCTCATATTCAAATTTTAAAATGTTGAACATAAAATCAAAATAGCTCAAGCAATTAAGTAGGCTTCACTTTAAATAAATAACATTCTATTTCCATTTTAAAAAGGCTCAACTTCGAATTTAAGTAGCTCAATTTAAAATCCAAATAAAAATCTAAAGCAAATTAAATAAGCTATAATTGAAATTAAAAAAGCTCAACATTAAATTAAATTATGCTCAATGTAAAATTAAATAGCTAAATTTTGAAGTAAAAAAAGCTAAACTTAAACTTAAAGATCTAAAATTCAAATAAAATAGGCTCAACTTCATATTATAAAAGGTACATATCGCATTTTCAAACGTTCCACAGAAATGTTCAATTTCCAATTAAAAAGTTTCAACTTCAGATTAAAAAAATAAAAAAATTAAATAAACTCAATTTCAAATTTCAAATTAAATAAGCATAATTCAAATGCTAAAAGCTTAAATTCAAATTACACAAGCTTAACCAAATTAAAAAAGCCCATTTTTTAAATTAAAAACGCCTGACTTCAAATGAAAACAGCTCTACTTCAAATTTAAACTACTCAAATTTAAATTAAATGAGCTTAATTTTAAATTAAAACAGCCTCTCTTTAAATTAGCAAGGCTTAACTTGAAATATAAAAGATTAACTTTAAATTGAATTAGTTCAACTTCAAATAAAATGAGCTCAATTTTAAACTAACAAAGCTCAACTTAAATAACCTTCACTTCAAATTAAAATTTTCGATAATAATTAATATTTTTATCTGTTCTGTCTATTGGATAATCTTATCTCTGTTTACTGTAATATATCACTTTTCCAAATAAAGTGTTGTAATTTAAAACTCCGAGCGTCTACCTATAGCTTTTGATCTGTTGTTGTTGTTTTGTTGCTGTATTCGGTGTTGTTATAGTTTCTGGTGAGTCGCTTTCGTGAGTCCACACAATACACAAAAAAACACGCACACCTCTTATCTTTTTGACTTACACAGTTTTATTACGTTATGTTCATACACTGAAATATGCTTCGTTCGTCATTGTTTCAGTTGATATACTGATACTCGAATCTCTGCAAAGACTATTTGTCTATGTCACTTACGTCACGATTGACGTAAATAAACATATCTCACGCATTTCCTTTGTTTTCAACACCAGGGATAATTCTGTTCGGAATTCGATATCTTTTTCATTGTTTACACCTAGGAATGTAATTAGTTTACCAAATACTAATAAACTATCCCCCCATTGTCTGTTGACTGACGGTATTAAAATCCTAACATAAATTGAGTTTTCAAAATTTCTGAACAAGTTTCATTTGAGAAATTTATTAACAAAAGGATTCACCTTTTTATTTCTATAGTTGTGTGTTCTTCGTAAGTAAACTTATCACTAAATGATACGTCTTTCGTCGTGTCGTGTTACATTTAATATATAAAGTATCTTGTCGGATTTGAAGAGGTCATAACATATAGCAATTAATCTGATAAATCAATATTTTATTCTGACTATCCATTTTTTCTTTGTTTTCTTTTTGACCATGTTTTTTGTAATACAAAACTGTATTTCGTTTAAGATTCTATCAAGTAACACTTATTCCGGTTCGGAAACTTTTTAACATAGAGATATTATTCACTAATCACCTTCGCGTCTTCAGCTGCTGAAGTCGGTAGAGCTAGTTACTAAGAGTTAAAGCTCAATAACCTAAAATGAATTCGAAGTTCTTTTTTTTTTAATTTGAGGGTAAACATGTGTTGTAATGTTGCTGAAATTAGCAACGGAACAAACCTCTGGCGAAATCTGATTAAGTATCCTTACGCCCGCTGATCTAACAACTAAGCCATACTTGCCCAACTTGTCTACCCAGATGATCAGATCGATACTTTCTTAAGTTAATGTACACAAAAAGATTTCGATGGTTGTCGCCTTTTAGTGGACACCTACGTTCTAATAAAGGCGCCCACCGTTTCATTAAACTCGTCGCTTTTGTTTGGTGCATATTTACGTGATAAATAATTCACACATATCTTCCCAATGTTTTGAATCTCTGCGTAGAAGAAAAGAAAACACATGCCTTGTTACTAAGCGACACTCCTAATATGCGTCTACATGCTTTTTAGGTGGATTTCCCAATTAACATTTGGTTATACTTTACCCGAAAAATCTATACTATATATTGTGCTGTTTCTGCCTGTCTCTCTCTTTGTCTGATGATGCAATTGAAAAAAAAAACCTATACCAAGATCAAACATCATCTTTGTCGAGTAAAAGTTTACGACGATTCTAATGTTGGTATTAATTTTATATTATGATTTTTTACAATAATCGTGTGGTCAGCTACCCAGCCGACACTGATCAAATACCGGCGTGTAGCTCGGTGGCAAGCTGCAAAATTGGACGAGTGTAGTACTACGTTCCACCAATTATTTGCTATCGGCAGATTATCTGAAAGGCGTTTAATCGCGTAAACAGCTGAAGTCTTGTTAACACGTTTCGGAGCAGTAAAATGATCAATTAGTTGCAACGTCTCTCTATGCCTTTCTCTTTTTTTCATTAATTTTTTCATGAATCCGATGATTCGATTGGTTTCCCCGATATCTTTCTAGTTAGAATTCTTTCTGAAAATACACTGGGTAATTACAGGAGGGACCACGTGAAGGTTGCCAACATTCTAAGTGAATTTGTTTATGTGGAACGAACTGGATTCGAACATGGGACACCAAGTCCGTGTCAGTAACCACTTAGCTACCGTCACGTCCCTTCACTGTTGTTAACAATCATCGTCATGATATTAACGAAGTTGATTTGTGTCTTTCACTGTAATAAATGGAGTACCATTCTTGTGTTTTTGCTCGTAATTTAAATTGTAAAATAACAAATTCGATTTGGGATTTTATGTTCTTTGTTTAATTTTCTTTTTAAGTTCCTCTGCAATAGATTACACATCATGAATAACACGTATATTGGGAAGAAGTACCCCCAAAACACGCCCGCTCGTATCGCACAACTAAAGCCTAAAATAAATCACTATCTTATTCGTTATGTGTTCTCGAGACTTCCTAACAATGATGCAATTTTCTGAACACCTTAGTTTAACCTTTAACTTCATTTCTAATAGAAAAATCTTTTTTTTTACTTTACCTACTCTATTTTACTGATGGATCACCGCTTATCAAAGATGGGAAGCCATTCGAGGATTAATTGTAGAAGGATTGCTTGTTTGACGTTGGTCGCCGTCACGAGAGTGCTGAAAACAGTGGACTTGAATTTTCAAGAGGACAACTCAACAAGTATTTGTTTACATTAGACTTGAAGACGATCATGCTGTAGTCGGTTGTGAAGCAGACTCGTTGTATCTTGTTCCACGAATGGAATGTTCTAGGAAATTAACTCTGTTCGTGGAAGCTCCGTCTAGTTCTTGACACAGAGAGAAAGAAAGGAAAGTTATTTGCTGTAGTTGTAGCTAGATGAGTTCTTGCTGTGAATGTTTTACAGGGAGAACTAGGGGTTGGAGATGAGTGGAGCACCTGCCATGACCATGACGATACAGTAACATCTCTAATATGAAAGAGGCTGCGTGGACGAGAAGACATCATCCCCACCAGATTACGAAGTCGATTCTGTACACTGTCAAGACAAGAAAGAATTCTCCAAGCGACACCTCCCCAGATATGACAACAGTACTCCATCTTAGGGCGAATCTGATTCTTATACAGGAGAGGATTGCATCAGGAGTCATGTACTTTCTAGAACGGTAGATCCAACTATTTTTCCAGCAACCTTAGCAACAGATTTGATGTAAGTCTTCAATTTAAGGTCTGGTGAGAAAGTCAGTCCAAAACGCTTATCACAGGACGGAGCTTTCTAAAGGATAGAGCCATTCATTTCGACTGGTGATAACTGATTATCCGAGCGTTGATGGTGAAAAGAGAGAATCTTGGTTTTAGAGGCGTTAAAAGTAACAAGCTACTTTTTTCTCTCACGACACCACTAGCTCCAAATCAGAAAAGAGAGTCAGAAAGGTCTTGATAATAAATGTTCTTCGAAGTGCTGGCATAAATAGTTGTGTTGTCTTCATAAATGTCAGCGAATGGTTACATAATATGATTTCGAAGATCATTTATGAAGATCAGGAAGAGAGTTGGATACCGAATAGACCTTGAGGCATGCCGGCATTCATGCTATATGTTTCGGAGTTTTGCCTCTTAACAACTACTTTTCGAGGCCTATCGTAGAGAAAGGATTTGACGGTCGATAAGAGATTTCCAGATATCCCATAGCTAACAAGCTTGTGGAGAAAACATTTGTGCCAAACCTTATCGAAGGACTTTGATATATCAACAGCTATCGCCCTAGAAACGAAGCCCCCGTCTATATTTCACTGCTCCTGTGCGATATCACAGTTATCACATCAGCTGTAGGTCTTGCCGGACGAAATCCGTATTGCTTCTCACTAAGAAAGTTACTAAGAAAATTGTTTTCGCTGAGATAAATGACAACTTTTTGATTTGTTACCGATTCAAGCAACTTACTCATGACGCAGAGAAGACTGATCGGTCTGTACTTGGATGCAGAGAACCGCTTTCCGATATTTTAAAATACAAGGCAGACCAACTAAGTTTTTCAGAGTAATGAAAAGTATTCTTTCTTTAAGCAACGATTGAACAACTTTGTAAGGATAGGAGCTATTTAGGGTTGCAGTGTCTTGAGTACTATGACCGGAATGCTGTTGGGACCAGTTGCCTTGTTGTTATTGAGGTTTTGTGCGGAAAGTCCCGTTGTTAACACATCCACGATACAATATTACTACACGACATCCTAATGGAAATAAAAAAAAGATGTCTGCCAGAATTTGACTTATATAATTTATTCCAGCAAGCAAATCATCCAATTAGATGCGGCAAAGAAATTATTTCCTTCCAATTAAAGTGTCAAATGATGTATTTATACTTTGAATACGCCATGAAACGGTTACTCCGAATCTTAATAACAAAACAGATACAAACGTTTAATATCTAAGAATATGTTCATTAAAGTTTTAAACGCAAACTGTGTCTGTCTTTCTAGTACTTATGTGTTCATATTTGAAATATACATCAAAAGAAAATTTGTAATGAATTTATAAAAATATTCTGATAAATGAATTGCAAAACTGTTATATATATATATATATATATATATATATATATATATATATATATATATATATATATATATAAAGTAATGTCGTTTTCCCGTGCCGCTGCAATCATTATAAGAGAAAAACTACCATTCCTTATGATAAATAGTTCTGCGAACCAATTACCTTAAGTACTGAGTGTTTCAAGAAATGTTTCATTTAATTCATCCTCATTTCATACTTATTATATTTTATCCGTCTTCACGTACTCTCCCAAACCAATATTTCAAAGAGAAGGTAGCATCAACTGTCATCATCTATTATTTGTCTACTAACACCGCTACTGCGTGCAATTTTTCTCGAGTATAATACCTAATTAAACACCGGTTATCCCGGAATAAAACACGTTACCATTCCCTGAACACCAACCAAAAACTGGTCGCTTATAATTTATACGTCTTCATCGCTAGATTTTCCCTCATCCTTCGTTTTTACAGTTAATTAATTGTATTTAACCTACTATTATATATGGTACACAAAACAAAATCTCTAATTACTCCGGCCTTATTGTCACCTTATTCCGTATTTTGTAACAACATTTCCACATTCTTGAATAGAGCTGAATTGTGACATTCGGAAACATGAATCCACACATGCCGCCTACTGCTCTCGTCCTTTGCCTGCGTAAATTGGTATGAATTTATACTTTTCTGATACTTTTAACTACACTTTTGTGTTTTCCGATCATCATTTACATCGTAAGATAGCCATCTTCGACATACAGGTGATTTGTTGCTTTTTTTTTCAAATAAAGAATCTATCACTACGATAATACCTTTCATTAATGAAAACATATATTCGACTATTCGGTCAAATTATGAACAAAATATTGCACTACTTTTGCAAAATTCTTTAAATATTATTTGTAAAAAAATATGAAGAATTATACATAAATGTTTACTCATTTCTAATAAAAAAAACTTGTTTGCTTTTCTCGTATTTATACCTTCGATTTTCTTTTCCTTTTAAAAATAGAATTAGCGTTAAAGTATAGTATCTATTCTGATATTATGCTTAATATTTTCTCTCCTCGGTCAGTGATAGAGAAATCCTTCTAGACTGTGGTCATTCTCATTTTTGTCCCAATCCGAAGTGCTTCTTCTTGGAAAGTGGGAATTCCCCACATAAAAACCGACCTTTTGGAAGTGTTTGTGATACTCGGAATTGATGATGTACTCACTGAAATTTTCATGGATATCTATTCTTAAAAAGTGCCATCTATTTATTATAAAACAAACAAAACAGTTTATATTTTTTTCAATTGAATATTTGAAATAAAAATCTTCAGTTAAATATAACTTTACTTAACAGCAACAAACAATTTAAATATATATATATTTACTTAAATATAACTTTGTGCTTATACACAATACGAACCAAATTAAGACGACTTTTGCCAAACTAAACTTGAAACTTAGTTTAGGGTTACGGCAACATACGTAAAACAGTTTAGTTCGTATTCTGTAAAAGTATCTATAAATTTACTAATATTGTTTTATTTTTTACTTTAAAAAATCAGACCAGTCTGTGAATGTAGGAGTTTTATTCAAAGAGCGAGCGAATAAATAAAACGTACGGACTTTTCAGTTTAATGCAATGAAAAAATTAAAAAATATAAAAAGTACTAATTAAAACAAACAATATTTAATATTGTTGTTTTTTTTTTGGGGGGGGGGACCTTTTCTGTTATTTATCACGTAGCGAACGGTTCATTTCATGATAACGTATGCCTTTTCTCCGCCAGGAAAAACTTATCCATATCCCCTCAGAAGGGACACTCCGGATTGGGACAAAAAAAAATGTCGTAGTCTATAAAGATTTCTCCTTCACTTACCCAGGATAGAAAAGATTAGGTATAGTATCAGAACAGATACTACACTGTAACGTTAATTCTATTTTAAAAAGTTAAATAAACAAAATATATCAAATTAAACCGACCCCCCAACTTTTTACGTTAATTCTATTTCGAAAAGTAACAAAATAAAATACAAGTGAACCGAAATAATAATAAAAAAACATTGTAACGTAAGTTAATATTAGGGCGGGGGCGTAAAAATATTCACCGAATTGTATTTTTGTTAACATAATTAAAACAGACGATTATCTTTATTTGCAAAGGGTTGGTTCCGATTGATTAATTAATTTGAGTCCCGTGAGACAAATCCTTGATTGTGATTGGTGGCAGCCAATGGCACAAAAAAAGCAGACATAACAATTGCTGCTGCTCTTATAATTGTTTTTTTTTTAAGTTAAATCATTCGTTTACATCCCCTCGGACAACACCGGGACACGGGCAGTGCTAGTATATATATATATATATATATATATATATATATATATATATATATATATATATATATATATATATATATATATATATATATATATATATATGAAGTTAATCCAACAAAAGATATAAGAGGCAGCTAATATCTTTTAATTAGTGAAACATCCGGATAAAGACTGAAGCTCAATATACTGGATAGAGCATTAACAGCATAATATAAAATGAAATAATAAAATAAGGTGCGAATCAAATTTTATTAGAATTCAAAATTCAGGCAAAGTATTTCAACGTCCTTAACTCATGAGTTTTCAAAGATAATTCTTCTCCTCAGAGGACCATTAACGCAGTGATGTTACTTCAGGTGATAAAATTACACTTTGAAAATATATAAAATTATATACAAAAATACATAAAAGTACATAACACATCAAATATATCAAGCCAAAAACATACTTATTTGTTAAAGTTATAAAATCCATCCAAGTCATACAAATTAAAACATATCAGGAAAGATATCTAAGAGGTTATTGAAGATTGATCCAGGTATTGAGTGATAGTCCAAAAGCGAATAAATTGAAAGCACTGAAAGATCCGAAAAAGTTATCCAGTCGGGAAATGCGTCCGCAATCGATGCAGTAAATTACAGTGAAAAATGCATCCAATGTTTATGTTAATTAATACAATGATAAATGAACCAAATCAAATAAAAAGTTCAATAAACTCACTTTGTGTTGAAATCATAATGTTCAAAATTCAGGGTTCAAATGATTTGATCGGAGTAGCACAAACCAAAATTCGCTGGTTAAATTGAAATCCGCTAAATCCGATTTGAATAAAATTAAATCAAATTCGGCCATTTCTTCTCCCGGGTCCGATCAAATCATTTGAACCCTGAATTTTTCGGTTTTTCAGTTTTTTCAATTTTTTCGCTTTTAGACTGTCACTCAATACCTGGATCAATCTTCAATCAAACTCTTGGATATCTTTCCTGAATATGTTTTAATTTGTATGACATGGATGGATTTTATAACTTTAACAAATAAGTATGTTTTTGGCTTGATATATTTAATGTGTTATGTACTTTTATGTATTTTTGTATATATATGTTTATATATTTTCAAAGTGTAATTTTATCACCTGCAGTAACGTCACTGCGGTAATGGTCCTCTGAGGAGAATAATTATCTTTGAAAACTCATGAGTTAAGGACGTTGAGATACTTTGCCTGAATTTTGAATTCTAATAAAATTTGATTCGTACCTTATTTTATTATTTCATTTTATATATATATATATATATATATATATATATATATATATATATATATATATATATATATATATATATATATATTACTTTAATTCACTCAAAAAAGGCACAATGCCACTGAGACCTAGGGAATACTGTCAATTAGGGGTCATATTTATAGGGGCATGATAAGTGGGGAGTTGTGTAGCGAGTGTTTGTTAATATTACATTTACATTTCTGCATGTTATTACAGCCAGGAAAACAGTGAGCAAGGAGAGAACTCTAAAGGCTATCATTTCCGAGGAAAAAAGCTATAAAAGTAGAAAGCCTTTCAGGCATTTGGGTACCTCTACAGTGAAGGAGTGGGATTTTTCTGATTGTCTGGTTGGTCGTGGATATTTACCTCGAGGGGGACATCAGTGCAGCTTGTTCGTCTGAGCACATCGAATGGTAGCTTTGTAGATATATAGGATACTAGCAGGTGTTTTCTAGCACGATAGAGGTAGCCATTTTCCTTGCAGCAGCCTTGGCAATATATTCTATGTATTTATTTCAATTCATGTTACCTGTGAATGTTAGGCCGAGGAATTTGAATGTTGGACTCTCATGTAGGATACTATTAGCCATCTCAATCGGCGGTTGAAAAGGTTTCTTATAATTGTTTAAGGAAAGGAGCTTTGTCTTAGTCGTATTAAACGTTACCATCCATTTGTAGCCCCTATTCCATTTCAAAAAGTAATGAATGTGGATTGGAGGTGTAAGCTGTTAATAACATGAGGGCTCTTTCTTTTGTGTATTGTCGAAACAAATCCTGTGCCATGATGCGGTTGAACTAGATTTTAATCAAATCTGGTCAGAACACGAAACTAAGTTTGACAGATCAATATAGAGATGGATTTAAGATTTGTCAAAATATAGATAAGAATTAAAATCTCAAAGAGAAATACAAAAATAAGAATGAAGTATTTTGTGAACAAGACTTAAACATGAGGAAGATATTAAAACAACTATTAATAACAGAAAATTCTTCTTCTTTTCTTATTTCGAGCTCGGACATCATTGACTAGAATCTTCATCGCGTTCTTTAGTTTTTTCCGTCGACAAACCAATGTCATTTCTAACTGGTCCACGTATACAATTGTTGGCTTTTCTCTTTGCCTTTTTCCCTGTTTTGGTTCACACACAATATCAACTCTTGCTTCCTCCTCCACATACGCCTAATAATTCTTAACCTTCTGGCTTTGAACCCTACTGTTATTTTACTCGGTTCTCTATATGGAGCGTTGTTTGTTATCCTATCCCTCCAATTGACATATAGGACTGTTCTTAACATTCTGGTATAGGTAACATCTAACCCTTTACACATTTCATTTGTAAGGGTTCAGCTTTCTATCTCATACAGCAAAATACTTTCAACTGTGGATCTGAAGAACTGGGTTTTAAGTTGTCAGTTTTGATTTCCAAATCTTCTCTAACTTGTTTAGCGCTTTCCATGCGAACCAGATGTGAACGTCCATATCTAAAAACAAAAGAAAACAAATCTGAAATCTGAAACAAAAGCCTCAAAACAAGTCAGTGGCGTGAAGATATCGGCCATAGAAATACGACGGCATTTTTTTAGCATTAAAACTCTATTTCTAGAAAATCGCAACGGGTAAAGGGTTGGTGGATATTTGTTTTCAAACATGCATTTGGATACTAGTTATGGTTTTCGGTTTAGTACAGTGTTCTTTGTTGGATGTTTTATTATAGCTACGCCTCGTGTTAAAATAGCGGACATTTTTCATATGTGTTGTTATAGATTGATACTGATCTCATAGTCTCTCAACTGATTTTGGAGGTGATGTCTTTTCTTTTAGTTTCCATATTTATTGCGTTTATGTTGTGTTATTGGAGTATCATTCGTGTTTGAATTAACGTGTATGTTTGAATTTTCCCTCTCGTGCTTTTATATGATGTTTCGTAGGATTCTATGTTTTGACTGCAGCTTTGTACATTACATTTGTCTGTAGGAAGGATACATGTAGCGAGAAAAAAACTTTTGTTTCTATAATTATACGTTGTATTTTGTTTCGTGAGTACTTCGGTGTGTTAGGCTGTTTTAAGCTGTTTTTGTTTTGTTTTGTGAGCATAAATAGTTGACTTTTAGTGCCAAACGTTTTGGGAAGTTTATTTGATTTGGGAAAGTGTTTCTCTCCTCGTTTGAGGAATTATTTTGCAATGTCGCAGTCAGGGTTTTTGATAAACCAGATTATATTACTTTTCTGTTTTTCAATATTCGATTTGCTTGTGTATACACTAGTGGTTGATTGTAGTCACTATTTTTAATGCGCATTAACAGTTTCAGATATTTGTAATTAATAAAAACCGGTTCTACATAATGTATTCAGTCCCAAGTTTGCAAAATAGAAACACTTGAAAAGGTGTTGAGCAAAATTCGACTCTTGACAAAAAGTAAACAAAATATCACGAGGTGCTGAGGAGCGGGGGTGAAGCCCTGGATGGACAAGATAACCGCTAGGCACCCCCACGTCTTCCAACAGGACTCCGATTCTGCATTACGTGCAAAGACGATCAGGCTTGGCTGTTCAACAATGATCCTCACCACTGGTCGCTGGACTTGTGAACATGGACGACTCTCTGAAAACTGCCATCGTAGAAGCGTTCGCCGTTATAGACAACAACATTGTCACCAAAGCGTGTGACTCATTTCGCGCCCGCCTTGAGATAGTTATTTACACCGGCGGTGATTACATTGAAAAATAATGTAGTATGTAACTCTAACTGTTGCTAAATCAACTGTCGGGTCTATGCATATACAACTTTTTTTTTTTACTATTTGAAGCTTCTGTTAGGATGAAACGTATACGTATGTGGACAATAATTAAAATTAAATAATTATACACACACACATATATATATATAAACCAAAGGTCCACTTTTTACGCTCGCTAATATATATATATATATATATATATATATATGTAACTCTCGCTTCCCTTATTTTGTACTTTACTCCTCAAATTCAATGAGTGATGTTTCTGACAAAGGGGGAGAATAGCTGTTTTATGGGTTGGAATCTGTTCATCTAACATTTATCGTTGTCTAGTTTTTGACCTTGAAATAATATTTTTAGCCGCTTACATCAAGTGGCTGGAACAATTTCCATATATATATATATATATATATATATATATATATATATATATATATATATATATATGAAAATATTTGTTGTTGTTTATTATCTACGGACGTATACGTTTCATCTTTTTTCAATCAAGACTCTTCAGAGTAGAAGTTTGACTATTCACTACTGGTCACACGATTCGAAACCCTGGATTATAAGTATTTTTCAACTCCAACCCAACGTCTTAAACCTCGCGGCCAATATCTGAACGGCTGATAAACAGTGGTAGATTAAATACATTTATAAGCGGCGATGACATCGCAGGCATTCTACTTATATTAAGGAATGATGCATTATAAAGCAAATGACGTCACGCTGTATTTTCACTACGACTAAAGTGCTCTACTAATAATTAAGGAGCGACAAATATGAAAATATTTGTTGTTGTTTATTATCTACGGACGTATACGTTTCATCTTTTTTCAATCAAGACTCTTCAGAGTAGAAGTTTGACTATTCACTACTGGTCACACGATTCGAAACCCTGGATTATAAGTATTTTTCAACTCCAACCCAACGTCTTAAACCTCGCGGCCAATATCTGATAAACAGTGGTAGATTAAATACATTTATAAGCGGCGATGACATCGCAGGCATTCTACTTATATTAAGGAATGACGCATTATAAAGCAAATGACGTCACGCTGTATTTGCACTACGACTAAAGTGCTCTACTAATAATTAAGGAGCGACAAATATGAAAATATTTGTTGTTGTTTATTATCTACGGACGTATACGTTTCATCTTTTTTCAATCAATACTCTTCAGAGTAGAAGTTTGACTATTCACTACTGGTCACACGATTCGAAACCCTGGATTATAAGTATTTTTCAACTCCAACCCAACGTCTTAAACCTCGCGGCCAATATCTGAACGGCTGATAAACAGTGGTAGATTAAATACATTTATAAGCGGCGATGACATCGCAGGCATTCTACTTATATTAAGGAATGATGCATTATAAAGCAAATGACGTCACGCTGTATTTGCACTACGACTAAAGTGCTCTACTAATAATTAAGGAGCGACAAATATGAAAATATTTGTTGTTGTTTATTATCTACGGACGTATACGTTTCATAATTAAACAAGTTCAAATATGATAATAAAATAAACTTTAAATCAATATTTTTCAAATTAAGTTAGAACTTTATAAATATTTATTATATAACACTTTAAATAGGCCTACGCAAATGCCATTACGTTTCCGAACTCTTGTGCATCGTTAGGGCCGAAAGATAATAACAATAAAATAACAGTAGCATTTGGACGAATTCTAAAAAACGTCGTCACCGACGAAAGACATTAAGCTTGTCAAATTCTACCGTATCCTTACTACATTCTAAACATTTTTATTGCTGTTATTTTATTTTTTGCTATAAACATTTATCAACAATTTGTCGACTTTAACGACGATTTAATTCTTGTCTACAAGCTTATGTATTACCAAAATTCTGAAAGTTTAAAACGGGACAATTGTTGACAATTACTGAAATCGAAGTGCCAAGTAGTAGAATTGAGGGGTTAAATATAATTGAGAAGGTAATATAACAAATGAAACCGCATGACTAATATAAAAGAGAATATGGATGACTAATACCAAATGAGAAGCTGTGTGGCTAATATAAAAAAGAAAGCTGGGGGAGGAATTTAAAAAAGGGGAAGCTAGAGGATTAATATAAAAGAGAAACTGGAGGATTAATATAACAAAGAAAGCTGGGGAGGAATATAACAAGATAAGTTACAAGATCAATATAAAAAGAGAAGCTGGATGATTAATATAAAATAGAGAATCTAGAGGGGGAATATAAAAACAGAAGCTGGAGGATTAATATTAAAAGAGAAGCAAGAAAACAAATATAAAATAGAAGCTGGAGGATTAACATAAAAAAAGAAGCTGGAGGATTAATATTAAAAATAGAAGATGGTGGATCAATATAAAAAAGAGAATCTAGAGGGGGGATATAAAAACAGAAGCTAGAGGATTAATCTAAAAAGAGAAGCAAGAAGACAAATATAAAATAGAAGCTGGAGGATTAACATAAAAAGAAAAGCTGGAGGATTAATATTAAAAAGAGAAGATGGTGGATTAATATAAAAAAGTGAATCTAGAGGGGAATATAAAAAGAGAAGCTGGAGGACTAATATTAAAAAGAGAAGATTGTAGATTAATATAAAAGAGAAGCTGGACGATTAATATAAAAAGAGAGGTTGGAGGACTAATATAAAAGAGAAGCTGGGGGATTAATATAAAAAGAGAGGCTGGAGGACTAATATAAAAAAGAGAGGTTGGCGGACTAATATAAAAAAGATAACCTGGACGATTAATATGAAAAGAGAATCCGGAGCAATAGTATAAAAAGAAGAGCTTGAGGGTTAATATTTAAAGAGAAGCTGAAGTGTTACGTAGCGTTGCTTGAATAAGAAAATAAAAAGTTAAAAAAGTGTATGTAACAAGTTGCTTTGTAACCAATCTCTTTTCTTACTCTACATGTCCCTAGTCATGTTACTTTTAAAACACTCCCTTCCACCGAAATCCCGTCTCTCTTAAGCTCTGCTTGTCTGTCTGTCTGTCTGTCTGTCTGTCTGTCTGTCTGTCTGTCTCTGTCCCTCTCTCTCTCTCTCTTTAGCTATCCCCTATTCATTCACACACTTCAGCAGCAGGTTCAATATAATAGAAAGTGAGAACAAGAAAGTAAGAAACATATAGTCATCATCAGCTGACTGTTTGACCTAGTTTCAATTTTTTTTTCGAACATTAACCTATAAGAATGAAGTCATTTTTACAACTTTCCATGGGCTAATTTAGTTCCTTGTTACTACAGGCGAATAAATAGAGTATTTTCTCACAATTACCCTTGGTAGTTTCTGAGTTTTTGCCAGACACACACAGACAGACAGACAAACAGACAGACACACAGAAATTCCCATTATATAGTAGAAGAGCGCACACGCGGTTGTTGTCTGCTTTGGGTGCATATCGTATATTGTTCTAGTAAGTGTAAAAAATATCTCATGACTGTCAAATTCGTTTCTGAAGTAAATTGTTCATTGTTTTATCTTTTCACTTGCGACTTTCATAAAATGCACTGATCAATTGCAAACAATGCTAAGATGAATTAAACTAGAAAAGGGTGTTGGAATTTTAAAGCAAAAAGATGGTTAGCAATTAACAGTGAGTCGTGATATGCGGAGAATGAAGTAAAATCGTGAGACTCACGGCAACTGAGATGCAAGTTAGTTTAATTTGGAAAATAAACCTACACAAAAATATTTCATTCGCACAAATAGAGACACGTTTACACTCTATTGAAGAAGTCCCTGTTTACGTTGCCTCCCTCCTCCACCACGTGGGCAAAGTTATAGTCGGTATTTTATGTGGGAAAAATTCATATCTTCCAAAAAGTGTGAATCGGGATTGTACAAAAATAAAATTGTCTCACACTAGACGGGGGTCCCATACGTTGATAGAAAACTGTAAATGATTTTAATTAGCATGCCAAATTTGGTTGAAATCAAATCAAAAATTGAACTTAGTGAGGTTAAACATTATTCCCTAGTGTAATGTTATACAGTAACACTTCTACGCTATGAACTCCATAGGCTATGAAATTCCTACGCTATGAACAAAATTAAATATGAACTTCCTACGCTATGAACAAAATTAGATATGAACTTCCTACGCTATGAACTAAATTAAATATGAACTTCCTACGCTATGAACAAAATTAAATATGAACTTCCTACGCTATGAACAAAATTAAATATGAACTTGCTACGCTATGAACAAAATTAAATATGAACTTTCTACGCTATGAACAAAATTAAATATGAACTTCCTACGCTATGAACAAAATTAGATATGAACTTCCTACGCTATGAACAAAATTAAATATGAACTTCCTACGCTATGAACAAAATTAAATATGAACTTCCTACGCTATGAATAAAATTAAATATGAACTTCCTACGCTATGAACAAAATTAGATATGAACTTCCTATGCTATGAACAAAATTAAATATGAACTTCATACGCTATGAACAAAATTAGATATGAACTTCCTATGCTATGAACAAAATTAAATATGAACTTCCTACGCTATGAACAAAATTAAATATGAACTTCCTACGCTATGAACACAATTAAATATGAACTTCCTATGCTATGAACAAAATTAGATATGAACTTCCTATGCTATGAACTAAATTAAATATGAACTTCCTACGCTATGAACAGAATTAAATATGAACTTCCTACGCTATGAACTAAATTAAATATGAACTTCCTACGCTATGAACAAAATTAAATATGAACTTCCTACGCTATGAACAAAATTAAATATGAACTTCCTACGCTATGAACAAAATTAAATATGAACTTCCTACGCTATGAACAAAATTAAATATGAACTTCCTACGCTATGAACAAAATTAAATATGAACTTCCTACGCATGAAAAAAAATTAAATATGAACTTCTTACGCTATGAACAAAATTAAATATGAACTTCATACGCTATGAACAAAATTAAATATGAACTTCCTACGCTATGAACTAAGCTTAGCAATTTAAAAAAAGAAAATTAGTGTCGTATATTTGTTGACTCTAATTATTGCAGTTAGTCATAAGAATCAGAAACAAGCAAGAATACATAGAAAATATCATGGGAAACTGCAGAAAGAAATACAGAATTATTTCTAATATTTTTGGAAGAAAAGAGTTTCTTTAATAACTGCATGCTCTACAAAGAGAAATGTTCATTAAGAAAATGGAACTGAACAAAGTATCCAAATTTCGACAAAACATGAAAGACTCAATGAAATCATTGAACGGAGATGATTTTAAAAATAATGAGGATAATCAATATTTTTAGTGCAGTGATGTACATGCTGTATCCATTAATTAAAACAAATATATTTAGGCATTTAATGTCTATTTGCGTTGATCAATAGTCATTTTCCTAATAAATCCATTTTGTTTAGATATAGTTTCTTTATTTATCATCATAAAATATTACTATAGTTGACCAAACCTACACTCATTTTCTATATCTTTTAATGAAGAAAATTTGTTCACGGTCATCTAATTTATCCTACGCTATAAAACGATCAAAAGTTCATAGCATAAGAGTTTCACTGTATAATCCTTGTTTCCAGTGCCGTTCTGTACCACTAAATCATACTTGTGTTGTTTCATTAACAGTTGTTACAACTGCTAATATTTTGAATATTTTTTCGTTAGTTTTGAGTTCTTTCTTTTGATTCGTTCATCTTGTTTTATTTTTTATTTTTTCCCGTCAGATTTTCATGGTTTTATCATTATTCATCTCTGATCGCGCAAATTTTTCGAAAGTTTGAGCGGTATAATAATCGTCTGCGTCTGACATATTTGTTATATTATTATTTTTCATTTATTTAATTGTTTCCCTATGATTATATACATATACACCCACCCACGCATACACTAGTATAAACATATAGTAGTATAACATTATACTTATGGTAAGTAAGCATTCTACTACTAAGCTTTAATAGTGAACATGTTGAAGTAAATACTGAAAAATATACACATACTATATTATCTTATAATATATATATATATATATATATATATATATATATATATATATATATATATATATATACATTTAATCTATTTTTTTTCGCTGTGAAACAGTGAGAATAAATTTGAGTTTCGAAAACGTGTATACACATGAATAATATTGTTAAGTGTTGAAATTTCTGGAGCATGATTACACAATATTAATGATGTCTTCAATTTTGTATTCTACCGAACTAAAAATATATAAGCTCTGTTTGACATTAAGTGATAACCATTGAGCTAATAATATATTAAGTTATATCCTGGGAATTCGTAATATTGAATTTGTTTTAAAAAAATATTTATGCCATGTAATATTCTAAGACTAATTGAGAGGGTTCGACGAACGTTTTCTGAACTTTGCATTAGAGCGTTTTGAACATCCTCGAGTGTGTTCGACGTAAATCTTAAAGGGGCTTATCATAATATTAAAAAAAAATTAAATTATTTATAACTCACAGACGCTAGCGTTTCAAGCTTATTGCTCTCATCAATGCAGGAAAGTAACAATTTCAGACTTGGGCAAGTGTATGTTGGAGGGGGATAATTATCAAAAGATTTTTTATTTGTATTTGTTATTTTTGCTCTTATTATACGACTATCTAAATGTCAATTCCCAATTCGAACAACACTTTATTTATAACCGGTCATTTTTTTTTGTTTTTCAACATTTGCTGACATTAAATGATGACGACAACAACAAACGCAAACGACGTAATTTTCTTACATTAGTTTTCTACTGTCATCCTCATCGTGTATCTGTTTATACGGTTTCTTTGGTCCGTTTGGTTTGTCTGTTTTACGGCATATCGACCCTTTTGGGGCTATCTAATGCTAAACTATGATGCACATAAACAACAAGTCATTGTAAAGTATTCATTAAATACAATTGCTATTAACCCTTATCTGTAGAGAGATAATCGGTTTATAACTTTCCCAACGATATTAGCGTTTAAAGGCATTGTGATATATTCATTAAGTCGCCATCTTTGGTGCGAACACAGACTCCACTTTGTTATCATAAAACCAAAATTGATTCTAATCGATTAAAGTTCGCTCTACATTTCTTTTTGTTATGGAACATTTAGATCAGTGGTTCCCCCACGGGTGGCTATTTTTTGTTAACGGAGTAAAATTGAGCGTGAATTAAGAAATTTGGGTCCACATTTTTTATTTTGATTTTTTAGTGATTTTTCAATATTTCAATATTCTAGTATAGCAATTTTAACTCTCTTTATTATCTGCGAATATTCTTTTAACTCTCTTTATTATCTGCGAATATTATTTTAGTATCATATTATTATTATTATTATTATTATTATTATTATTATTATTATTATTATTATTATTATTATTATTATTATTATTATTATTATTATTATTATTATTTTAAAATTACTTAATGTTTAATTTTTCTTTGTTTTTATAGATTTCATTAGTAATTTCTTGTTTAGAACTGTAATTGTGTGTTGTCCATTTAATTTTAATTTTTCATAGATATCATGTTTTTTAAAGATTATTTTAACCAGTTTTCTTATATACTAAGTAGCGAGACCCGTGTAAGTATAGTAACTCAAGAAATCCCGGCCCCAACATTGAACTATTGAATTCTTTACTACTTACATTTGTTCGAGCGAACGCAGCCCCCACGAAGTTAATGTAAAACATTCAGTGGGAGGGGCGCTTGCAACCCGGATTTATGTTGGAAGTTTAATTGCCAACGTGGACTTAAGGTTAGTGTTGGACTAAACGAACAGGATTTTTGCTTAAAAAAAAAAGATTTGGGACCGTTAAAAGTAAATTTCCCCAAGCCAAAAGAAGAAAAACAAATAAATAAATCGGTAAAAAAATTAATTAATTTGTTTTTTTTTCTAGTTGTTCGGCGCAAACGTAGACCTCCACAATGTAAATAAACCTATTTTTTTCGGTGGGAGGAGACAAAATATTAAAAAAAAGTGCCAAGAAAAAAAGAAGAAAAACGTAAAAAGTCTGAATTCAAGACAGGAATGATTCTATAAAAAATACTGTTATGGAAATGGTAAAGGTGAAAAAGGAAGGAAGAAAATATATGTGTATGAACGAATGCTACAAACAGTAAGTCGTAAACAGATACGTGTATTTGTTATTTGCTGACGAAATGATACATCTTTTCATCTATTGGTTAAAGACATTGTTTTTTTATATATATAATTCAGTTACGTAATTAAATTAGATTGTAATGGAATATGACGGAACCACCGGCGGCAATTCCAACATTTGGTTATCCGCCCTTCTGATTATTCAAACGCACAGAAAGTTTTATTTCAAGAAAAAGAGAAAGAGAAAGAGAGAAACAGAGACAGAAAGAGAGAGAGAGAGAGAGAGAGAGAGAGAGAGAGAGAGAGAGAGAGAGAGAGAGAGAGAGAGATGGACACACGTTTATGAGTCACTCAAAAATTGTATATTTACTTTGATTTTTTTATTGAAAGGTTTTGGTTTTTTTTGTACTCTTATAGCTGACGCGCCAGATTTCCGTGCCTTCGCGTCGGCAAGGTTCTCATATATGGGTTAAACAGAAACTATTGTTTTAACACTATTTGTTTATAAAACATACGTCTGAAAAATAAACGAATCTACAAATAAATCATACACAAAACGGTTTCGGCATAAAAATGACACAACAACGATTGATATGCCATAAAACCCAACAACCAACCAACCAACAAACCAATATACCAATTAAATATTTATTCACCATAGAATTACATTTTTTTTCAAAAAATAATAAATGGCAAATTGGGTACAGCACTCGAAAGGTTTTTGGGAGAAGTGGAGAGGAGTGATGCGCTGTCTATTCTTACTCTTACCAAGATGCAGTCACCAGAATACCACATCTACTCTATGGACTAACCAAATGTTAAAAAAATATATATATTTACAAAAGAATTTACAATTCTGATGAAAAATTATGGGGAGTGGTGCAACACCCCCCTCCAGCTAAAAAAGAAGAAAGAAAGTAAAAAGAAACTAAATACAATCAGAAGCAGGCAAGTGAGACCCTTCTAACTCTTCCCAAGTGTAGACCGTCCTCTGTTTTCCGTTTTGTTTAGAACCGAAAACAAGGAAGGGGGTCGATCTCTAAGTGGGAGTAGGATTCTAAGTGGAAGAAAACAAAAAGTCTGTGTGTGGGAGGGGGTGAGTTTGAGAATGGGTGGTGTACCGATGAATTTGTACATATATCTTTTGTAAATAAAAAAACCCTCAAACCATTGGGGATAATGCTAAGTAGGTTTTACCTATGTAGTGAATGTGGTATTTTGGTCACTGAAACTTGTTTAGAGTATACGAGGGGAGGACAGTCGCCACCTAATCGCCCCACCCAATATTAGCCTTGTGCCACATCTTATTTTATAAGGAAAAATTACTGGTACTTGTCCAGATTAGGACCCAAGCTAAAATCGACTTGGCGTCGGTAGTTTCCGTATGTTTACATAGTGCTTATTCAATCAGAATGCGAGAAAATAAGTAGACCACAAGTTAACATTTTAAGTGACTGAATCGCGAAATTAACCAATTAGAAATAAAAATTGATCAAATCGATAATGAATTTTAACGATCCCTTACCCTAACTCTACCCCAACCCTAACCCTAATACCGTTTTAACACTTGTTCATTGAAAAAACAACTTTTTCATGCAGAAAAAAAACTTTTTATAACCCTAACCCTACTCCATAACCCTACCCCTTACATTAACACCGTTGTAACACTTGTTCAGTGATATTTTCCTTAAAAAAAATGTTACATGTAAAAAAATACATTTTTTCTAGTTTTAAATCCAGCCTAGTTTTGGATTTTTTGGACGCAGGCAACCGATTTTGCATTCGGCTTTTTCCGGCCATTACGTAAACATCCGGAAACTACCGACGCCAAGTCGATTTTAGCTTGAGTCCTAATCTGGACAAGTACCAATTTACTAGACTGTGAACTTTTTTAAATAAAATTTTAAAAAGAAATATAAATAGAATCTACCGTTTACTGTCGTCATGTTTAATTACCTTTTGTCTTACATGTTGTCTTGCGATGGAAATGATTCTGTTGCGGTGATTTCGAGCAAGCTTTGCATGATTGGGATTGTTTACCTACTTATTTATTCATTCCTCTCTCAATTATGATGTTTTATTTTATCATGTCTCGTTATTTTTCTATTTTACAGAGAAGGAGTGCTCTGGCTTACTTCTTCCCTTGATCAACGAAGACGCATGGAATGTCAAAGTTCGAATTATGCTCTACCTGGCCGCCATGGTCTGGTGTTTCCTCGGCGTGGCCATCATCTCGGACCTCTTCATGTGCTCCATCGAACGAATCACAAGCAAAACCCGAAAAATCCGCGTCTCCGATCCGAAGGATAAAGACGGTTTCCGAGAAATAGAGATCAAAGTATGGAACGACACAGTTGCCAACTTAAGCTTGATGGCGCTCGGCACCAGCGCTCCAGAAATCTTGCTCTCGGTGATCGAGACGATCGGGAATCGATTCGAATCCGGTGAGCTGGGACCTTCGACAATTGTCGGCTCAGCTGCATTTAACCTCCTCGTCATCACCGCCATCTGCATGATGTCAATCCCGAAAGGGGAGTCGAGACAAATCAGAAATTCCAACGTCTTCGCAGTTACCACACTCTTTAACATATGCGCTTACATTTGGCTGGCGGTTGTACTCCTGTCCAGCTCGAAGGACATTGTCACAATCTGGGAGGCAGTCATCACTTTTATGCTCTTCCCGACACTTATCCTTGTCGCCTACGTAGCAGACAAGAATTTTTTCCGGACAAAAAACAAAGTCGGTACACCGATAGAAATTGGAATTGGTAAGTTATTACCTGTTTTTTTGTTAACTTTTTAAAAACATTTTTCTTTTCATTTCTTTTGAATTACCTGTCCAAAATAAAACAGGTATTTCTTTCTCAATTGCATATATTTAAACTTTATATTTGATTAAGTGAATTCCAGAATATATTCATAAAATTATCAATGTTTTGGAAGTTATATGGGTTTGAAATTAATCCTGGTATTATTATATATATATAGCGTCATGATGTCAATAGTGTTCTACGCGCGAGCGGAACTTCGCTATATATCAATGAAGGCGCGAGAGCGCTCTATCCCTTAATACACTCAAGAATGGCCTATGCTGGAAATCTCATTTCTTTGATCAATCATAACTCAAAACCCAATAAACCAAATTAGTTAAAACTTTATTTGATAGGTTCATCATTAATCAAGGCAACCCAGAGATCCAGAAAGTTCAATCATGAAATCATGTTATCTGTGTGTACGTACGTACGTACGTACGTACGTACGTACGTACGTATGTGCCATCCTGTATCTCATCAACTATTTGATGGATTCAGCTGATTTTTGACAGAGATAGAGGTTATAGGATCTAGTTGATGACATTTTAATTTCAGTTAACCATATACCTTAGTTTTCCAGAAAATTCCAAAAACCTTATGAGAAGGCATTGTATTGAGGCATAGCCTTTACAAAAGTGGTGACATTCCATGAAAAATGCCAGTATACTGAAATCATATGCCCTTAATAGGGTTAAGATGAAAATTCATATACACTACTTGTACAAAAGCAAGGAAATTCCCAAATTTTTACACTTTTATTGTCATTAAGGGTATGATTACATATCAACCAAACCATTTCATTATCACATCACTACAGTATAAATCTCTATGCATGAGTGGATGAAGTGTGTGAGGTGCGCTGAAGAAAAATTCCTACCAGTAGAATACATAGCCCTGTTGTGCTCGCATACTCTTAATGGCAACAAAAGTGTAACACTTTGGGAATTTCCTTGCTTTTGTACATTTAGTGTATATGAATTTTCATCTTAACCCTATTAAGGGCATATGATTTCAGTATACTGCTATTTATCATGGAATATATATATATATATATATATATATATATATATATATATATATATATATATATATATATATATATATATATATATATATATATGACTCCTGGGTAAGTGTATCTAAATTTCAATTACTGTCTGTGATAATTTGTCGCGACCGTGTCTGTCACCATGCTTAGGTTTCTCTGCCTCTGCCTACATTCCTCAAGGATGGTCTTATTGATCAACAACTGGTCCTTGGTGCCTAAACACTTCCTCCTGCACCCTGCTTGTTCTTTGTTCCAGGTACGCTCCAGAAGAGAGGTGTTCGTAGATGCTGTCTGCAACCAGGCCAGTGAAGAGTTTGTGTGTGTATGTGTGTGTGTATAGGAAATTGGAAAGAGACAAACAAGTGCCTTTGGAGACCACGTTTTGAGATTCAATATATTATTAAAAATAATTTAAATGCGTTTTTTTCTTTTTTCTTGTTAGTTTCGAATGATAAAACATTCTTCTTCAGAGAAAGAGAGTCCGAATCAATTTGAAGGAAATACCTTAGTTTTTCTGTGATGGCAGCTTTACTCTACGATGTTGTAGAAGAGATGTTCAGACTTTATCACAGGGTGATTAAGTAAAGCAACGTTCTTTTTTTTAAATTTTAAACTTGGAGTGCGTGGTCGCTTATGTGGTAATAAAATGAAAGTTATTAAAAGCATACTTAGATATTTAGGAAATTGAAAATAGACAAACAAATGTCTTTGGAGACCACGTTTTAAGATTCAATATTTTATTAAAAAGTATTTAAATATATGTATATATATGACATGTTTACCAAATTGCTAACTTAGCATGTTAGCTGTAATTACCTCACTCCAACCACCTTAATAATAAGATGCGAAAAAAGTACCAGCAAAGTAACAGGATTATAGTGACCAACGTTTGTACGTCACAAAATGTCCGATGACCAGTAGTCACTTCAACCGTAGATGTTATACTGGAGTTTTCCTTCTAGATGATTGCCTAAGCGAAAGCTAAAGAAGACATCTCCAATAGTATACTCCTTATATATATATATATATATATATATATATATATATATATATATATATATATATATATATATATTCTGCTGTTGTTTTTCGTGATTGAAAGTTGAAATAACTAACTAAAACTCCAAAAAACGGTATGATGAAATAAAAGCAGTAGTTAGAGACGAGGTAAAAAAAGTCAAACATGTACCTTTTTTATGCTTTTGTATTCGAAGTTTGAAAATAGACATCCGTTGGAAACGCTGATAAGTGTGATACATATCAAGACTTGTTGGTGTTGCACAGCTGAACGAATGATGAAGAAAACATCTTTCAGAACGAGGTGAAGAAAGTCAAACATGGACGGAAAATATTAAATCTAACACCAAAATAATGCACAAAAAACTGCATAAACAGACTTAAAATACTAGAAGCAATATTCATTAAAACTAAACAGCATAATATTAACAAAATAGCTTCCAACACAGGTACTAACATATTAAAAGTATTTCATAATTAAATGAAAATAAAGTAATAAAAAAAAAATAAATTAAATAAATAAAAATAAATAAATAAATAAATAATGGTAAAAATAGTAATAGGAATAAATAATAATAAATAAATAATAGCAAAAATAAGAATTAATAAAATAAAAAAATAAACAATAAAACCAAGCACACAAACGATAGAATAAAATGAACTCACCCACACACCCCTTTTTTTCTTTCATTCGCCCTTAACGATACCTATAAAACATTAACTCAAGTCTTCTTATTTAAAAAAACAAAACAACCTAATCCTGAAGACGACTAAGAATGTCGAAAGCGCTCGAAAAAAAATGGCCGAATTAAGAACAATCGGAGAAGTACTATACGGATTGCCACCTGAAACCAAAAGGATAGCTCGACGGTTTGAGAACCTCACACAGAAGATATACAAACCAGAAAGTTCCGTGACGTTCAACAACGCTTGCTTAGATAATGACTTTCTGCCTAAGTATACATACATACCCCCCATATATATATATATATATATATATATATATATATATATATATATATATATATATATATATATATATTAATTGGATGACATAATAAAATGAGAAATTAATAAGATTTTATTAAAGTTTAAAAACAAGGAGTTATATTGCGTCCTTAACTCATGAGTTTTCAAAGAAAATTTTCTCCTCAGAGGACCATTACCGCAATGACATAACTGCAGGTAATAAAATTAAGCTTTAGAAAAAATATAAAAATATATAAATATGCATAAAAGTATATAAAAGTATATAAAACATCAAATATATTTGGCCCAAAACACACTTTTTTGTTAAACTTATACAGTTCATCCAAGCCATTCTTTCTTGAAATTGTTTTAAACTTAATGACTTGGATGAACTGTATTTATTATGTCATTCAATTCATATTATTGCTCTATACACTATATTGAGCTTTGCTTTTTTATCCTGATAGTCTACTGGTTTAAAATATTATCTATATCTTTAAAGTATTATTTACCCCCCCCCCTCTCTCTCTCTCTCTCTCTCTCTCTCTCTCTCTCTCTCTCTCTCTATATATATATATATATATATATATATATATATATATATATATATATATATTTAGCATGCGTGTGTATTTATGCGTGTAATCTTTGCTCTTTATATTATTCAGTGTTCTACCTATACAGAATATTTAATAAAAGCTAATTCCCGCGCGCACTATCCAATCAATAATTTCCTCATCGCTGTGACAAAAGTTACTATGACTACTTCGCTGTTTATTCTTTCGTAAAACAAACTCCACTTGGTGTACACGTGATAGTTTGTTGTACGTTGACTTTCTAAGAAATGCAACCATTTCCTGTTACCAAGTTGTAATAACAACAATACAAAAAACGCTCGATATTTCTTGAGTGCAACTGCGCGTGCACATCTGACCACGTCTGAAGCAGCCGGCACGAACGATGTTGACATGATTGCGCAACACCCGGCGATGTAGACTCGCTTGTTAGATTCGCCCTCGCATCTCGGCGAGGGACTTTTTTTTCGTCGGTCGAAAAGTCGGTCGATCAAGCATTAGATTTGAATAGCATTTTGCATCGCATAGAATACAATCTTAATTGAAGAACGCATTTTTATTTAAGATATGTCTAAGCATCTCAGTAAGAGTTCGTCGGTCGGTCTGTCACGCGCACATTCTTTGGACGCAACTTCTTTTTAGATGCATCCCTATTTACTTGCCTCCCCATGAGGGCAAAGTTATACGCTAAGTCGGTTTTTTTTCTGTAGAAGATATCCAGCACCCTAAAAAGGCGCACTCTAGATGAAAAAAAATCAACATTGCCACAGTCAAAAAGGATCTTTCCTCCTCCGAACGAGGACAGAACAGATACTACACTTTGATCCCATGTTCAAGGAACGATGCACGCAGTCTCCTTTCGCTAATCTCCCAGTCACGCTTATATTTGTGCTAGATTTTCGTTGGTCCGTAATGCTTACACCTTTTCTATGAAGTTGGGTCATTTATTGCAATGACAGTGAGATTAAAACGTCAAATTCATATTAAAAATAAAAGAACAAAAAAGCTTTCTAGTATGCGGATCACGTCCACAAATGAACTAATTTGCATATTTCTTTGCAAAATGACATATCATTAATTTACTATTCGTTTTTATTGTTTTCGAATTTAATGATTGTTTCATGTTTGTTTGTTTTTTATCGATAGAAACTTATCAGTTTAGGTGAAAAGATGCTTTCCAGTCTTTTCAGATTAATTTGCGTTCGGAGTTTGCGACCCAGTTCTGCATTGTATATTATAAAAAAGCCCTCTCCCAAACACATACACACACACCGCGACCAAGCGAACAAACTCGTGAGTATCCTTCTACATATTGATTTAATTACTGAAATTTATTCCATCATAATGCAGTTCAGTTCAGTCATACACTAATTAGTCATTTCATTCTTTTGTTAAATTGTAAATAAAAAATAAAGTCCCCACCCAAGCACACACACACACGCGCGCGCACATACACACACACAAGCCGCGGTCAAACCGCGGTCAAACAAGTAAGTCAGTGACCATCTCCCTCACCAAATAAAGTTTTACAAATATTTTTATGTCGTAGATTAATGCTTAGCATTTTAGATGAAAAGGGTCTTTCCGGTCCTTTCTGGTTCTTTTCCGGTCAATGTGCCTCAGGGTGTTTCGATTCTTAGTTTCCTCAATTTTCTCTAGCAACAAAATGTCACAGGTTAGGCTAGTTTGAAATAGAATTTTCGTCGCTAAACGCGCAGATTAAATTAAAGCATCTTATTTTATATTCGCATAAACATCTATAAAATAGGCTCTGTCTGTGTGTCGGTGGTCACTCGAAGTTCAATATAGCATTTTCGTTGTTCTGTCACGTTTAAATTTGATCACGCAGATATAATGAACGCATCTAAATAGTATCCGTCCGCATTGCCCTGTTAAACAGTCTAGAACAAAATGGCGTCGATTTGAAGAATCTTATCGTAATTCTCCTAAACACAATTAAGTAAAAGAGATTAACTTCGCACAGGATATCGGCTTAGAAGCAATATTTGAATATTGCTTCGTAAAAAAATGTGCGTTGCTGTCAGCGTTTATTAAAATACACAGCTACATTTATGCGAATCGTGTCTACGAGGCATGCGGAGTGAGTGACATCTTTAGAGGGAGATGTTGCTGATGCTCTCTCTTCTAATCTGAGCAATGGCTTGTTACATTTAACGCCTCTAAAATTTAAGCTTCTCTCCTTTCACGAATAACGCTCAGATCATTGTTTTGCTCCAGCTGAAATGAATGGCTCTCCCCTTGAGGAAACCTCTTGTTTTGACTAGCTCCTAGGATTAACTTTCACTCCAGATCTAAAATGGAAGATTTATATCCAATCTGTTGCTGAGGTTACTATAAAAATGGTTGGGTCATGCTATCGCTCCAGAAAATACCTGATACATTATGTAATCTATTAATATATAAGAATCAGATACGTTTTACGATGCTGCCACAACTGGGGAGATGCCGCTCATAGCATGTTTTCCTTGCCTTGACAGAGTACAATATCGACTTCGCAATCTAGTAGAACCTTACCACTTCTATTCAGTGCAACCCATTTCTAACAGAAGACACTTTGCTAGTCTTTCTTCACTCTATCGTTATTTCAAAGAAAGTGCTCGGCTGAGCTTCAATCTCTAGTTCATTCTAAATATTCACAGCAAGAATTCGTTTCCCAACACAACTTCAAATAACTTTCCTTTCTTCCACCTAACATGAAACGGAATTTCGATAAACAGAGCTTCTTTCCATGAACTTCCAATCCCTGGAACATATACTACTGGGCTGCTTCTCTGCAGGCTACAACATCATTGTTTTCAAATCCAATGTAACCAAATATTTGTCATAAACTTTCATCATAAGTAATCAAATTCCTTTCATGTCATTCACTATTCAATACTCTCATAATATTCTTCATCATTCAACTGAAGATCTATCCATCTCATTAACCTTTATCCTCGAGTGGCTTTTACCCTTGATAGGTGCTGAGTCATTAGAAAACAAAGAATACGCACGGTGCTCAGCATAAAAACCAGGGTGCATCTAGGGAAAGCAAAGATGGCGCTTACCTTCTTGAAATTTAGCCAATCATAAACCGTCAAAACAAAGGAGAAAAGAAAAAACAAGTACTATAACCTCGCCCGGCTATCCCCAGATAGCCGGGCTAGGTTATATTATTTCATGCACACTTCTGTCGCTAATGAGCATCAGGGAACACTGGATACAGTCAGCAGGAGTGTTTCATTAGTCATATAAAGTCTGACCCTTCCTGTAATATAATGATCTCGTGAGTGACACCACGGTGATAATAGGCTGACAACAGTCGATCTCTTTTCAGTAGACAGTCGAATAATACAGATGTGTATTGAAGGTTTTAATAAGCAGCCAGCACCATTCGGCGTCGGGGAAGTTGGGTACAAATAAACGACAGTTTTGAACTTTGGTTCACGTCAAAAAGTTCTTCTACTTTTGTGTCCCATGCGACCGCAATTTAAAACCTTTTCATTATATATGGCCAATCTTTGTACCAATGAAATTGCCTGCAACCAAATCCCGGTTTAGGAGGACAATTATTTTTCTTTGGTTAATCAAATTTTGTTGGTGAATTAATTTTCTTTTTGTTAGGTATTTTTCTAATATGTAACACACCACTTTGCGCAATGTTTCTTGAATCTTGGCGAAACGTTGATAATCTTTTACAATATGTTGAAGCGATAAATCAGGTCTATTCTCTAGTTTATTAAGAACTTTTCATATGATTTGTGAATACGTATTCGATACTAAACCCTGTGCGAAGATTAAACATTTAAAATTGTTAGCGCAATTGAAATCATCACAGTGATTGTTACCCACGCTGACGAAAGTAGTGTAGTCTTCGTCTTCTTTCCGTGTGTGATTCATACATTTTCACCTTTTCTGAAAAACAGATGTTTTAGGGCTCAACAATTTAGTTAATAATTTTACCGCTTTAGTAAATGTAAGAATGCAGTTTTTTTGTGGCAATATAACTGACGAATTTAGTACATTTAATTGTAACCAACTTACTTAATAGCGAACGAACTTTTAAAAAATCGGACCAATTCTGTATTATAACGACCCTTGTATCGTCTAAAATACGAAGAAACGTAATTTTGTTTTTAGGGTCGTAAGTAAAATTATCAGTAGTGCTCCAAATGCATTTTCATCTTCAACATTTTGGCCCTTATTCGATAATTCGTATAATTTTTTCTGTTCCTGTTGAACATGAAGAAATATATCCTCAAATTATTCCATTTGTCCCAATTTATTCTTGAAATTTATATTACCATTTTCTTCTTATATTTGATTTGTTCCCTTTTGTAATTGCAGTTGTTGATCTTGTTGGTGTTTAATGATGTCCAACATAGAACGTTTAAATTCCTCCATTTTCTTCCCTTTAAATAGGCTACAGACTTTTTCGTGTATTTTTACACGGTCGTAACTTTTCCCACTGGAAGATAAATTCTGCACTTCTTAACGAGAGAAAACAAGTTAGCTTATCCAAATTTATTTACGTGTTACTGATTAAACAATAAAAACCGAAGTAAAAAAATCGACAAACCTAAGATTTCAAAATATTGTGTTGGGGATTAGCGTAATATTTTTTCATCCACCTCAAGAACGAACACTTTTTTCAATCCTATTTTCTGACGTTGGATACTTCCTTTTGCAGAATTGGTACATCTTATCTGTTAAAAATGCAGTATGTCTTTTAACTTGTCGCTGTTACTGTTGTACGTAACAATTTTTTCGAGAACACCAACTAATTCTTTTTCGGAAATCCAACATCGCCAATTGTAGTAATGGTTATGTTGTGTCCGGCATCTGTCCGAGTCGTCGCCATTCTGTGTGCGACATAGGTTCAGGTTATGGTGTGTCCAAACAAGTCCGAGTTCCTCATCTCCAGTGTTGTGGCCTTGAAGGGCTGATAATAAATAAGACAACACGGTGGTATATTTACAAGACTGTGTATTTACAGAATAGTATGTTACTGAAAAACTGCTCGTCCTTGTCGTAGGCTCCTCTATACATACTATCTAGAAGAGCCATATATTTACGTAATAGGGTTGATCACCATCATACCATAACAATATATATATATATATATAATTTAATAGATGTTCCGAATTTGTTTATAAGCATTTTTATTCATACAATTGTTTCGGCACATTTTCAAAGCATACTCTTGATAATAATACATTCAAGATGTTTTCAAAAAGCCTTTGAAACAAATTTGAAACATTTATAAAATTATTATTATACTAGTTCACCCGTGTATCGACGTTGCTCGGGAAAGTAGATGAACTGTAGAAATTCTATTTTCTAACCATGGATTATTGAATTATTTGCTGTTTATGTTTGACCGGCCAGAACACAGACCCTACGATGTTAATGCAAACAGCAAAAGAAATATATAAAACAAACCTTTGGGCTTTGTGTTTAGTGTACAATGTAAATACGTATTTACTTAATGGAAACTGTAATTTAGTACGTTAAAACATTACATCATTCTAACATATATCATACTTTTACCATGTTTACTTATAATTAGCCTCATTTCGTGTATTTTAGTTTTGAATTTCGAAGCTATGTGAACTTATAAAACTGTATAAGACGTAATTGTCAGGAAATTATTTAATTGCTGGCGGTTATGTCAAGAGGTAGAGTGAGAGAGCGATACAGAGAGACAGACTGAAAGAGAGGGTTAGGTGATATGTAAAAAATAACAGTACGTCCATCCAATGTATGCGTTTAATGATGTAAATCCTATTTCAAACTGGAGCGTGACAGAGGAAAGGAGATCGCATTTTAAAGACCAAAATGCATAAAGCTTGACCGTGTAATGTTTTACAAAAATTAAGATATTTAGGAAAGTGTGACAGATTGAACGACGGATAAAAAAGTATCGCTGTTATTGTAGGTGAGAACTTTCACTTTCCATAATGCTTTCCGAGATGCTTTCCGAGATGCTTATTTTTTGAGTTGATGACGTGTGAATACCCTGATAAACTTTCGGGCGAACAAATGGGTTTAGTATGTACTATTACTCCTCCTCCTCCTCCTCCTCCTCCTCCTCCTCCTACTACTACTACTACTACTACTACTACTACTACATGCGTAACTAGAGAGGATTCAGTCTTGAGGAGGGTGCAGTTTGTAAAGTCAAAATTGTATGTAAAAGTGTTTCTATGTATGACTAGTGTGTTAGTAGGGTTGTTGTATTTGAGGCCGTGTTTATGTTCGTTAAAAGCAGGATTTTATATTTCTGTCTGTTTCGCCGATATAAAACATAGGACGTGCACCATCCTCAAGGCCGAATACACCCTCCCACGCCGCAAGTGCATCGAAAGATCTGTAATCTTTCTCTCATCATCATCTAACGTAAACTATATACTCGGATCTTATTCCTTAAGCAAACATCTGGCAAAACTGCACTCAAACACTGCAATATACATCGCCACTGCATAACAAACTCTGATCCTGGTTAAAGTAACTATACATTTTACTGCATTTCATCCATGTTTCTATTTCTTTTCCTTTTCTTCTTTTTCTTTTTCTTTCTTTCTCTCCTATTTACCACTTTTAACGTCTTTGGGTCACGCACTTTTTCAAATAATTACTCACGTGCCCAAAACTTCCCTTTGTACGTCTTCTTTTCTTCCTATGCTTTGCCATTATTTCAATAAATTTAAAATCTTTATTTTTTCTGTAACGTTCGTTGCTCTGAACGAAACCGGTAAATTTCTCGTTTTTGAAGATTTCATCCTGTGTTTAATGTGTTTTACCTGTTGTCTTTTTCACACACACACACACACACACACACACACATTATATATATATATATATATATATATATATATATATATATATATATATATATATATATATATGCACAAAATATCGTAATATTCCTCAATATTTTATTTTGAAAAGTGTCGTTTGATCTTGGCATAGGACTTTGTTTTCAATTGCTTCCCCGGACAGACAGACAGACAGACAGACACACAGACAGAAAGGCAAAGGGACTATATGTGTATAGTATATTTTCGGTGTTGTTCGCTAATGATAATTGTTCTTCGCTCGATTGTCGGTGACATTTAAAGTAATTGCCATGGTGGCAACGGTTTTAACATCCACCTTTACTTCAACCAAATACGACGAACTACGACATCAAGTTGTTATTGCTGTCGGCAAGCATACTTAGCTGTGATAAGTAGACACAGTGTACTTCCCTTATACGACGTCATTATAATAATAATCACGATTAAAGGAATGGCGCCCAAACGGGCCGTGATAGACCTACTTTGTCTCGCCACAGGCTATAGAATGGGTTATGCCGAGTTAAAATTTTTTAATCTCCCTCTCACAGCGGTAAGATGTGACACAAGGTTGGAAAGTTGGATTGAAAAGCCAACGTCTTACAGGAAGAGCACTCTGGCCTACAAAAAATGTTCTGGGCAGCCCCGTCGACATTCCCCGGTAGGGGCGTCCCAGGCGATTTAAACTAACTCTAAGGGTTAGAAGGCAAGGATGGACCTCCTAGAACTACACAGTAAAAATCCTAAGATTGGCGGAATCAAGGCCCGAAGTCCAAGACGGTACTGATCTAAGGGGTGTAGCATCCACCGGAAGAGATACTACACTTTAATCTCAGCTAAAAGGCTGATACCCGATCGAATCTATTGTGGCCATTAACGAATTAATACTAATGAGTCACCACTTACCAAGATCGCAGCCACTCAAGTAGTAATGAGATTGCTAATTGGATGATGAACAACACAATCAGAAGAGTGAAAACGATGTATAGGAGTCAAAGACGGATGTGGTGTTTCAACATTAAATGACCCTAAAAATGTTGATACGCCGTAAAACAAACACGCCAAACAAAAGCAAGACGAAGATCCAGACCACCAACACATCCACGCTTACCTACTAAGAGCGGCCATAAAGATGAAATCTATTCCTATCTGAACATCAGAGGATGCGAGAAGACTTGATTCTGGCGTAGAATATCATCAACGGGAATCTAAATCTATATTTGGAAAAGTTTTTAACCCCAGTGCCAAGCCGTGGTTTCCGCAGACACCCTTAAAGATGTACCACCGTCGTTTTCGGCTCAACCGAAGAAAGGCAGAACTCTGTCAGTGGAACAACCCGCCAGAGGAGGTCGTGCCGATGACTACCATATCAAGGTATACAGCAGCTTGGACACACTTTCAGACTGTATGTGGAAATAAATGATTTACATATGTCTCTTTACATGGCTTGTTGCACGATGCCATTTTTTGCCAAATAAATTTCATTTGATTTGAATAAACAGGTTTTTTTCTTTGTCTTTTCTCCAGAATTAGCGAATGAAGCAGACTACGATGGGGCACAGGACTCGTCGGTCAACATTATTGAAATATCACGGGTAAGTGGGAATTATTAACCGGATGTTATGCTTATTATTATTATTATTATTATTATTATTATTATTATTATTATTATTATTATTATTATTATTATTATTATTATTATTATTATTATTAGCAAATATATGCTCCCTTCGGTCGCATATTTTTGATAGTTGTTTTATTTAATTGCTCAGTAAAATGTGTTTGCGATTTTTTTACAAATAAAAAGAAAGAAAATAACCATATCCTTTATTTTACTAAATGAAAACAAGGGTAACATAATGAATACAGAACAAATACTAGAACCCCCCACCCAAAAGAAAGAGGTAATGCCTGGGAGGATGGTATCATGACAACAAAACAAATACTACATTACCTCCACACCTCTCAAAAAAGGATGAGGTAATGCCTGGGAAAATGGTATCATGACAACAGAAAAGATATAACACTACCTCCACCCTCTCAAAAATGGATAAGGTATTGCCTGGGAGAATAGGATCATGACAACAGAACATATACTAAACTACTTCCACACCTATCAAAAATAAAAAAGATAATGCTTGGGAGGATGGTATAATGAGAACAGATGCTACATAACCTTAATACCTCTAAAAAAGGAGGAGCTTATGTCTGGGAGGATGGTATCATGACAAATGAACAGATACTACAGTACCTCCTCACCTCTCAAGAAAAGAGGGGGTAATGCCATATATATATATATATATATATATATATATATATATATATATATATATATATATATATATATATATATATATATATATATATATTCTAGAGATGAAAGATGAGAATAAAAAAATTGTAAAGATACAATATTTATTAGAACATCAAAAGTTCAGAGCAAGGAGCTTCATATCTTAAATCCATGGATTTTCAAAGATAGAAAAACACCGATAATGTAATCGTAAATATCATCGGCAACATTTAACGTTAATAAAAACCAAAAGGTAAAGAGTCTCATGTTTAGATGAGAGCGTAGAGTCAGGGTGGACACCGTCCAAAAACACGTCAAAAATAAAACAGCTGTTATATTGGAAATGAATGTTTGAAAAAGAATAATACTCAAACTGGTTAGGAATCCTAATGTTTTTGTTAAGAGGCAGATAGCAATAAAAACGTGTCCATAGATTCTATTTAGATGTACGTAAAAAGTAATTAGTTTATTCATTTATGACGGCCGTGTGGGCTAAGTCGTTGGAATTTGAGTTTAAAATATGACTCGTGTTCCGGGGTTCGCGTCTGACGATTCCCGAAAAGATGATACGTATTTAGATAAAAACAAATATTTATATATAAGTATTTTATTAAAAAATAATGCATTACAGTTTCTGTTGAATATACCGGAGTTTCATCGGTCTTACTATGCCGGGTCTTGGATGGAAACCGGCTTATGATAGGTTACCGACTTTTCTGAACGTTCAGTTGGCGAAGACTTTCTTAAAGTCGTTGCTTACTGAACGAATCGGTGAAGAGTCGATCTGCCCAATGAGATGGTTTCTTCCTCAGACCCGACATTGTCAGCTCGTTGAAACCCCGGTACACCAAATAGACATTATAATGTATAGTTTTTAAATAAAATACTTTATATAAGATCTTGTACAACCTACAATTCAACACTTTATTGTTTGTTTGTTTGTTTTAACTAACTTATTATGCATGCTATACATATATATATATATATATATATATATATATATATATATATATATATATATATATATATATATATATGTAGTGGAGGACTGGGATGGGGAGCCAGGCCCCGGGCCGCGGTCGTGAATAATAGGGGCGGCAACATGCCCTCCGGTCGTGACCAAGCCTCAAAGGCGCACACATTTGAAATGTTCAAAATCTTTTTCGCAGCTATTTGCTAAACGTTTATATGACACTTCTCGGAGAGTTCCCGGCTAAATATTTAACAACTAGGGGACATTTTTTATTTTATTGCTGGCGCCTTGGCTTCGTCCATTCAGGTTACCCGGATACTGAGCATATTTCCTAAGAAATAATTAATATTTGTAGTTTTTCGGTTTAAATTTCTTTAAACCTAGTACTTCGAAATTTATTGAATACATTTTTAATTTATAGAAAAATTTGAAAGAAAATTTAAGAGATACTTTAGAATCTCTTAAATAGCTATTTCCACTAGGCATGCTTGTTTGGTGAGATAAAATTATCCAGTTGTATTTGAATATATAAATAATTATATACTTTTTTTCTAAAGTTTCATTAAACTTTGATTATTATACCTGATATATTTTAAAGATTTTCTAAATATCTCCGATTAATAGAAACATATGTCTTAATAATGGCACGAGGATTGTTCTCACTCTTTGAGCTGTAATCAAAGTGTAGCTTTTGAGTTACGAATAAAATAAAATTTATCAAAACTTTAGGTGTATTTTAAGTAGTATGACCCCTTAAATGAATGTGGTATTGTGGTGACTGCAACAATTCTTCTCTAAGAGTAGGATAGACAATTAGAGACGACTAATGACCTTGTTCCTAATTTGTCAAAATTTATATTTTATATTTTTTCGAAAATAAATAATCCAAAATGATGTATTCCAATGAAATTATTGAAATTATTTTTGTATATATATATATATATATATATATATATATATATATATATATATATATATATATATCAATTTAGATTAAAATGGCAGTGGTAAAAATGGCACAAGTGGATACATTAAAAAAAGGGCGCAAGGAAAGAAATTAGATAAAAATTTCACAATGACTCTATTAAATCTTTAAATCTCGGATACAATACATAAAGAGAAACCATAAGTTTGTCAAATTAAAAAAAAATTATATCTACATTTAAAAGTAAATGACAGCCATCAGTTACTCCCTTCTAAAGAGATGTTAATTTTATGAATAAAAAAGGGGGGTGCGAACTTTATGAATAAATAAGTTGGGCAAATTTTATGAATAGAGCCCAGGTGGTACTTATCCATCGGTACGCTACTGTATATATCGGCTTAGGGCACTAACTGGTTTAGCCGCACTGAAGAGCTGTGATCCAGCGAAACAGTCTGTATGTGGATGACAATATGAAGCTCCGTCTCTGGGTAGAGCTTATTTGTAAGGATATCGCCAACTGCTATTAGCTTTAAAATATAGCTCATTAGGTAAAACTAATTCGCGCTCTCGGCACTTGACAATGTTTACATTGAGATATTACTTACACTCAGTCAGTGTCGTATGATAGCGCAAGGGGTTAATCCCAGCTTTTCAATCCCAGCTTACTGGTCAAGCCGCACCGAAGAGCTATGATACAGCGAAACAGTCTGTATGTGGATGACTATATATATATATATATATATATATATTTGTAAGAAACCAGATAACATGACGCGATTTTTTTTCAAATAAATGAAATATTTATTTCAAACATTTAATTAATTAATTTATATATATATATATATATATATATATATATATATATATATATATATATATATATATATATATATATATATATATATATATAAATTAATTAATTAAAAATAAATTCGTATACAAAAATTAATTTTTAAATTAATTAATTAATTAAAAGATCTATATATACAAAAATTGATGACTCTCCGATTAAGGGCGAATTAAAAAATACGGTCCTCTGCATATTCTTAAAAAATAAACAAACCGCTCAGGATAGCGACTAATAATAATAATAAAAAAACGCACCGGTAAACACAGGTCAACTATCGCCAAAAACAATAATTAAAAATCAACGTAACATTAGAGGCGATAAAAAGTCGAGCACAAAATGTGGCAGGTTATTCTAGTCTAGGAGTAAAGCGCTAGACTACGAATGTTTACATCGAGGGTTCGATCTCTGCCCGGGTAAGACATGCTGATGACGGCTCATAGTAAGAATCACGTGCCCAAGTCTACCTTTCATTCCAAATATGACCTAAGGTTAAGATCGGATTCTAACTCTGCATGATGAGATCTCAGTTTATAATAGCTGTTGATCGATAACATCGATAATGTCGCAGATTTTGTACATGTCTGTGTAAATAAAAAAAAATCATATATAAAAGCTCTATTTGATATTGAGCACTTTTTATAAACCCGGTTGAAATTCTTTGGATTACTACCCTGTAGATGTTTTACCTGGATTATATATATATATATATATATATATATATATATAGTGTGTAAAATGTTTAAATTAGAATATAATCGCTCCATTGAAATATTGTGCAGTTAAATATATTAAGAATTTAGAAGCCAAAAACGATGTATTTAAAAAAAAATGATTTTTTAAATTTTCGACGTAAAAAGCCATATTCATAAAATAGAATGTTTTATCTTCATTTTACTTCTCACTAAATGTATAATGTCCTCAGTTATTAGAGGCACACCCGATGTTCTCGGTTGGAATTCAATGTCACTATGTGAAGTTGCACGTTAGCAGTGCTTGTTAAAATTGGAGTTGAATGTGAAAAAATCTTTATTTATTCAATGTGAGGTTATAGCATAGCATATAACCCCTTAGGATATGTAAATGTCAAGAATAAAACGTTAGACCATATCGTTAAAAGCCGAGTTCTGTGCTAACTTAAACCTTTTATGTCGTGAAACTGTTGTCAAGTGCACGTGTCTTCTTGTTTTTACCAGGAGCTGGGAAAACTACCGAACCTTCCGGCAGACGAAGCTGCGAAGATGGCGGCCGCTACAGTGGCACAAAATCACGCTCACTCTTCAGTTTGGTACAGGATTAATGCCACCCGATCCATGACTGGCGGCCAGAAACTCGTCCCGCAGGTCAGCAAGGCCTTTGCGAATGTAAGTAACATCTTTCTCGATTCTCCTTTTCTATTTTTACACCTTTTCCCCCTTTCTATTGTTGTATAATGAGAGAGGGAGAGGGAGAGAGGGGATCTGGTGGGTGATGCCACGGCAGGAGTTGGCTGACAATGTTCGACCTCTTTTCCAGTAGGCAGTGGTCTGATACGGATATATATATATATATATATATATATATATATATATATATATATATATATATATATATATATATATATATATGGGGCGTTCATATGGACCACTCTCTCCGCCCTGGACACAAATAAAAACGATAGTTTCAAACTTTGACCTACCTCAAAATAGTTCCTTGCCAGGGTTTTGATAATTGTATAAAATTGGATTCTGGTTGTGTGGTATTTTACGACGACGCGTGATGATAAATATGGCGGACGTGCATGTTTGGTACAATTGCAGATAACAACAACAAAATAAGCAACGGGTGATGCAACATTGTTACAATAAGGCCTATTGAAAGGGTCCAGAGGAGGGAAATATTAGCGTTAACAATGGTAAATATGAGGAATACCAAATGCCATACTTAAGATGTGTGTGATAGACCACTCAAAATGCAATTTCAAACTTAAGCTTGACAGACAGACACAAATGCTATTTCACGTATCAATTTAGACTTCCTGTCCGTGACGTCATATCGTCATATCCTGACACGTAGCTCGAACGCCAATTATTGACTACTAATGAATTTTTAAAGGAGCTCGGTAAATGAGTGTCTCGTGAATTCAACGACAATTAAAGAAATCGGCGATTTGCGGAAATATTTCCCCAAATCCAAGAAACATCAAAAGAATGTGATGGTGCTGGTTCAATTGCATTCAGAGGGAATTCATTCAAAACGGTTACCTGGTTCCCGGCGAAACGATGACTGCAGATAAGTTTGTCAGCAAATTGATGAGATGAAAAAAAACAAAACAAAAAACCAACTGCAGCGTAAGTGACCGACATTTGTCAAGAGAAAAGGCCTAATCCTGTTGAACATCATCGCTCCATCGACAACACGTCTCACATATCATCTTAAGAATATTTAACAAATTTGTTAATGACATTATGCCACACCCACCTGTTGCACTTTTTCCGATCATAGCAACAAATAAAAATATTGCTCTATTGTATCACGATGAAAATAAAGTGGTATTACCAAAACTATAAATATAAAAAATTCACCCCGACAATCGCTTTGTTTCTGTCGATCTGAGGTATAGTTCTGTTTAGTTTTATGATGTTGACCCTACCAGGCTTTACCTTCTCATTGAGAAGGGGTTAGTTTATTGCTAATCGCCTGCAGCGCCATTACCGTGGAATACCAATTGGGCTGCTCAGGCATTTTTTGTAGGCCATAGTGCATTTCACCTAGTGCCCTGGATTTAAAAAAACCTCACTAGACTTTGTGTCTAACGTCCTACAGAGGAAGTAAATAATACTATAAACATAAAAAGTCGAATTCGTCTGTTTAAAAATTATTAAAACGCAGTTGGTTTAGTAATTTTGAAAACGCAATTTTGTATTTGCCTTTTTTATAACGTCAGTCAACGGACAATGATCACATAGTTTATTTGAATTTGGTAAATGTATGAACTTTAAAGTAGACTGAACAGTTTATCGGAATTGTTAAACGAATGGAATTCGAAATTGTAATTATTTTTTGAGTTGTAGCCACAAGGAAAAATTCGAAGAATGTTTGTTTATGTAAATCGTAACGTAAGCGATACAGATAAAGAAAAAACTAGAGAGAATGCCAGAGTAGAGAAAAGAACCGGGAAAGAGAGAGCGGGACAGAAAGACAGGCGCACGAATTTACGTTAAGCAGGCGAACAACTACACACACGCGCGTGCACACACACAAACACACACACGGTTGCCAACATACACACAGATTATCGTAACAGTCTATCGACTAAATCATCAATGAACAAAATGCCGAATCTTATTCCGTGTTTCTCAAACAATAACAAAACAGAAGAAAACCTTTTTACAACCTCAAATAATATTTTCTATGTTTTCTTTATTTATTTTGTCTAAACTAACTAAAACAACTAACGGCGAACAACAATAAAACAACAACAACAACAACAACAACAACAACAACAACAACAACAACAGGTTAACACGCTTGAACCCTCTTATGAGGCGATGATACACTATTCCTTCTGCAATGATCGTATCCGTACTTTTTACATGGTATCTCAACCATGTAGTGAACAAAGTTAATATCTTGATTTTTTTTATTCGTAGCTGAACGATGGCTTGGAATAAATGTATAAATATGAAGAGCTTTGGATATTCATTATATATATATATATATATATATATATATATATATATATATATATATATATATATATGTATATATATATATAAAACTTATAGACACTAGTGTCTTATGCTTAATGCAATCATCAGTGTGGGAAGTGCTAATCACAGTCGGTCGAAAGATTCGAACTCAGTTAACAAAGTCACCTATGACTTCGCAGCCTGATAACCTACGCTTAGACCAGTATTGATGAGCACGGGATAGAAAGGGGATTTAAGCTCTACAATATCAGATTAAGCGGGCATAGATATAAATTTGTTTCTTTGATAAAAATAATGAATTTCTTCACATGTGACAAATAAAAAAATAGCCTTTTGGAAAACATGTAAAACTATAGGGGTTATTATTTTAATTTTAATATTTTGAGCGGTTCTTCGCTCTCTATAAAAAAAATAAATGAAAATGAAACCGTTGAGAAAAAAATGGAAATTTAAACTTCGTGCAGTATTCATTCCTTGTCTTAACGTGCAGTTCACGCGAAATCTCTACGAAATAAGAATGAACCCCGTTTTCGTTAAAAAATGAACGTACGCGCGTTCATCTCGTCGTGAATTACCGTTAAGTGCAACTAGTTCATTGAGTCAACAAAGTTTCATTCTGAAAAAAATTCTTATTAGTTTGTAAAATATTTATGCATAATAAAGACTACCACATTGGAGTTCAGACCAGTTTTGTGCGTGTTCTGTTTTATAATCCTTTTTTTTTTGCACGCGTGCATATGTGGTGTTTTAAAAAAAATACATTTGATGTTATGTAGTGCATAAACTGTTTGGTCGAAATGATTTAATATTTGTGAGTTTGATGTATTTTGTCTAATACTTAGTTTGTGGGCCTATAAAAGGCTTCTTTACCGGACTCTTTTCAGTCTCTGTTTATGTCTAAGGCTGAAGAGAGTCCGGTGAAAAGGCTGTTATCAGTCCATCTTAGTAGGATTTGAAACCGACGGGAGCGATGTTGTTCTGATATTCTGTAATACAAATATTAATAAATATTACACTCTTATCTTTTATTTTTCTTAATAATCGAGCATTATGCTGGGGTTCCCTCTCATTAGTTTTACACACACACACTCAGCCATCCCATATATATATATATATATATATATATATATATATATATATATATATATATATATATATATATATATATATATACTTTTGTTCACCTCAAATAAAACATATTGCCACTGAAACGAAAGAGGCTACTGTGATAGAGGACCGATATATAGTGGGCAACCTGGGCAAGGACTTGGGCAGCAAGACATTTGTTCACATAACATTATTAGTTGGTAGGGTTGGTTAGTTGCACTATAGATTCCTAGGAACTTACTATTGCCTATTACAAGTTTTCTATCAGAAGAACCTTACTGCGCAACCTTTCATCACCGCATTAATTAACTGATGCCTATTTCAAATGCCCCTCTCTCCTAAGGCATTATCTTGTTCGACTAATCAATCTCTGATATATCTCCGCCTCCTTATTTTACTATATAATACATCGTATTCGTCTCACCTTTTGCCCACTGACTACCCCTTTTTTCGAGAGTCAATCTTCAGAGACTAAGATGCGGTGGTTTTCTGAAATATTGCCCCCCTCTCATAATTATCTCAAATTCGAAAGGTCATTTCATGTGCACTTCTTTCAAAAATGATGAAATAATGGATGGGTATATATGACTAGAACAACACGTTATTCAAATATCAAAGGATAATACCAAAATACATCAAGCAAACAGTACCTTAATCCCCACCAGGTTTCCCATGATCTTCTCGTTGTACAGAAAACAACTGATTCTCTTGTTGACATGTTGTGAGTTGTTGTTCAGTAGATAGTGGTGTCTAGTTGTAAAGGTAGTCGTAGTGATGATGTAGCATCATAAATTTATGTCTTACTGTTTCCTTCTAGCTGTAATGATATAACCAATAATAATAATAATAATAAAAACAACGCCAACAACATTGCTATCAGCTCACCTGCCAAAGAAAACACCTTTGCTATCGTCTTTGCCACGTCTCACTTCAAACTTCCTATCCGTGACCTCATACATTGATACGTAGCCCTTACTGTAATTTTAACTGCTAATGGAATTTTCTATTCCTCTGTTTAATTTAACCCTATGTGGAAAATACCGTTTTAAACACTATTTTTACACTTCCAAGTTCAATATAAGAATAGTTTACTCTTTAGTTTTGATGATTTCCTTTAATCGTCTTGCTCCATTATTACCTGGTATGATCAGGACTTTATGCGGGTACTCCAATATCTTCATTTGCTGTCATCTAAATATGTGTGTTTCAGTATAAACGTGACCCCATTTGGTGTTTAATATCTCCACCAATATTAATGATATTATTCTGTTTTTCTCAGAGTTGATAGAAAATAGAATAACGTTTGAAATTCATCTAAGGCGATGGCATGGTCAATGCTAGATTTTCACCCGAATATCTGGTTCATTGATGAAGCCACTTGAACTCTGTGGTTCAAAGCTCACTGCATTCTTTGAAGTATACCGCGTGGGTCACCATCTTAAAACATAGCATACTTGAACCGTTTTGGTTTGAGAATGATGTTGGGAAATAGTTGGGGTCAATAAAAAGCGTTATATTGTGGTAATTAACCAATTCGTTTGGGGGGTACCCGTAGTCGCATGTGTTGAGAGGAGCAATGGTTTCAAGAAGGCGGAGCAACTTCCAACCTATGGTATGGCTGGATCATTGCTTGGCTGACTGATCAGAAGACGACACGTTCAATAATGGTCAACGCATTTACCAGATTTAAATCTACCGGATTTGGGGTTTTGAAAGACCACGTTTTTTATTTTTTTTTTTACTGCCACTGAAGCGTACGAGCTACTGTTAAAGAGACCAGATTTAGAGAGGCAACCTTCGAGGAGAGTTGATCAGCAAGATGTTTGTTCACATTACATTTAAATTTCTGCATGTTGTTACGGTTGGGGAAACAGGAAGCAGGAAAGAAACCCCAAAGGTAAGCAGTACGAGGAAAGAAACTATTACAGTAAAATATCTTCCGGCATCTAGTCGGGTGAGTTGGGGGTATTTTTGTTGAAGGGGGAAAGGACACCTAGTTCATCGGAGCACATTCCGTGGTAGTACTTTTAAAACAAACACAGGGATGCAACGCTGCAACGATGCGATAAGGTATGTAACTTAACAGACAGTGCGGGGCCTATTAGGTTGGAAATTCTTTTTTTGCACTCTGTTCAAAAGGGTGAGGCTAGTGGTAGTTTCATTAGCCCAGATGTGGCAACAATAATCCATGCACGGGCGAGTGGTGGCTTTATAGTGATATAGGATACTGACAGGTGTGAGACGTTTACGAGCCCGGTAGAGGAAGCTTACCACTTTTGTGTCAGACTTGGCATAATTTTTTCTGCACATATTCACCTTCATGCTATCTGAGAATATCAGGCCGAGGAATTTAAACATTGGGCGCTCGGTAAGGGTACTATCAGTCATGACAATCGGTGGCTATACATTTTAGACCCCATTCCACTACAGACTGATGGTCATTTTTTTTAAAGATTTATCTACTATCTTGGTTATTAGGGCATTCGATTTGTTCTCATGTCGGGAATAGAGCATGGCGCCATCAGAAAATGTACCCATCTCAGACGTAAATGCATCGTTTGTGAAGATCAGGAATAATATATATATATATATATATATATATATATATATATATATATATATATATATATATATATATATATATATAATTATCGAACCCGGGGCACACTCGCATTGATTTGGTGTTATTTGGATGTATTGTCATCAAGAACGACCTGGTTCTTTATTTTAACTAAGACCGATCCGATTATATTAAATATTCGTCCAGTAATACCGTACGAGTTGATTTTCTTAAGAAGACCTTCATGCAAGACCTTGTTCTTGGATATATCTAGCGCTACTGCCCTAGCTTCACCTAACGTATCCAGAGTGCGGTATATATGCTCAACAATGACTGTTATGATATCCGCAGTATAATGGGATATCCTAAATCCGTACTGTTGGTCAGAGAGATGTTTAACATTTTAAGGTGGTCAACTATCGTTAGATTGATTAATAATTGAAAGATTTTAGCGAAGAGCGGGAATGGATTTATTGGGTGATTATTTTTTCGGGTCAATTCTTTCAGCAGAGTTCCTAAACCTGGTAGCAAGTAGGCAATTTTTCAGCTATCAGGAGAACAAGTTTCTACAAGGCATTTGTTATAGAGTTTGTAGAGTACAGAGGACAGCTCCACAGAAAATTTCTTTATTTATTACTATAGCAGAAGAATCCACAACGAATTGCAGAACATGGAAGTGCTATCAGCGTTGAGATGGACATTTAGAACATGTCGTGTGAAATGAAAAAAAAATGGAACAGAAGTTATTGAATGACAACTCATTTTAATTATTATGATTTCAACTTTTAGGATATTCAAAGTTTTCTTGTCTTCTTGTCTGGTTCATAAATTATACGCGTGTAGATGGGTTACCACGTTTCTATTGAGACACTAATAATCGGCCTTTTGTTCTTCCATCGTTTATACTTGACATTTCTCAGCCTCAAATACAATGGATACCAAGCAGCCGGATGAAATGCACTTAGGTCTACGTTTTGGTTAAAATGCGCCAACAGATTTTCTACAAGAACCTCAGTCCGTCAGTCGCTCCGTTGATCTGTCCCCCTTCGATTGGAAATAGAATTCTCATCATGCAGATTGAAAAGACAGGCCTTATTTTAGATGCGACAAAACATCTAAAATGAGGCTCTGTCCGTCCGTAAGTCTGGCACAAATAAGTTTGAAATAGTAAAACGTACAGATTCAATGGACGCATCTTAAGAATAGGCGTTCTCTGGTTACTTATCACCAATCTCACACTTTCTTGCTGTTTCTATTGTGGTTCAAATTACAGCGAATTTCTATCCTCCAAAAATCCCAGAAAGTCGTGCCATGTGTTTTAAGTCATTGTCTTATTGGGATGTCCAGTGACTTTAGCAGTGATATGTTTACAATCTTTTTTGCGCATGTTTGTCCATGCACACGGAGTGATTGGTAGACTATTCAATCAGAACACTTTGCGTGGGAGACACTTCCGCTTAACTGTTGTATACTGTTGTTTCTGTTTTTACTCTAGTCGGATGGTTTGTCCTCATGCCGAAGAGACGGCTATGTTTCTGTTTCGTCCCAAACAAACATTTAGCATGCGCGAGACAAGTGGGTTCCCTACTTAACCAATAGTACGGATGTACGCGCGTCCGCCGACTCGGCGTGTTTTTGTATTTCTTGCTACGTTAGTGAAACTATGTATAAATAAAATTGATTTAAAATGTAAAGGAGGAGTTTGTCCTCATAACTAAGCTAACGTCAACCCATTTTCTTCTTATAAAACGAGGCCAACAGAATAGACATCTACTAAACACCCCTTATTACAATAGCTTCTCCTGCTTTCAGCTTATAAATGGCGACATTCTCGTCTCTTCTTTAAAATGGTGACACCCCCGGCAGCTGTTCTCCTTGATACACTATACTCTCATTGCCGCCATCGTAATATTCATGGGAACTTTTTATTATTTACACATATAGAACATAATCCCAAAGTTATTCTATCGATTTTCAAAACACTCTGTATATATAATCACCCACACACAGCTGTTTCGCCGTGCCAAGGCTTCTCAGGATTGCTAAATATGATGAACGGTTCAAGCTGAAATTCGAAAACCCGATCCCCAGTGTAGTACTTGTAGCATTACCTCCTTTCTGAACACAATTACACAGACTCTCACCAGATGGCGTTTTCAGACCCGAATTATCTCCCGTTTGGAAATCTACACGGTGCTACGATCCGTGGTATAAAAAACCCTACACAGCAAATTTACTCTCTTTTTTTCGGGCTTCGCCTTGACAGACACACCTCACACACATCCTTCTCTATTTTTTTGCTCATCCGAGCTGGCAGCTTAAAACACCTTTGACAACACGTTTGTGCTCAACACAAGCACTCTATTTGGTACGTAAGACTTTCCTCTCAACTTACACACACGCACACATGATTTGTAGACTTTCTTATACACATTCTCAATGGGCGGTTTCGCGTAAATGTTATTGTATACTTCATTGTTTTCAAGTTGTTTCTTTGTTTTCATTGGTATATGGGTAGATTTGAACATATAAATGTAAATATGGGCAAACGCTACTCAAGCCTAAGATCAAAGTGTAGTATCTGTTCCGATGGATACTGCACCCCATACTGGTGTTGTCTTGGCCTTCGGGTCTTGATTTACGCCGGTCAATGGGTTTGTCCTGTGCAGTTCGGGGATGTCCACCTTCCCAGGCTTTGCCTCCCCTCTTTGGGGAGGAGTAAGTTTATTGTTTACAAGGCGCCCCTACCGGAGAATGCCGATGGGGCTGCCCAGGCAATTTTTAAACCCCACTTTCCCGACCCGACCTTGGGTTACATCTTACTTGTGGGAGTAATATAAAAACTGACATTGTGCCTAACTCCTGGAGAGGAGTAAATCAATACTCAAGCGTAGCTCGAACACATTATCGTTCCCTCGTAACTCCTCATACTCAAGAATATTTACCTTTAGGCCATCTCTAAATTCCACGGAAGCAGGAGCATTTTTTTTACATGGGTCCATCTTACTACTACCGAACGTTCGATCGGTCTGTGCGAATAATAACGGAATAAAGCTTTCATTTTTAAAAAATTCAAACCGACACTCAAAGTGAGGTGAGGCATTTTTTCTTCATTAAAAATTCAAAGGGGATTATTTATTAAAATATAGTTCTTAAAGAGGCTAACTAGAAATGTTTTAAAAAAAAGAAGCATTTAAAGTTCCAGGTATATAAAACCGACATTACTTTTTTACCAAGCTAATAAGCAAGAAAACAACGCATCTTTCAGTTACCTTGTTTAATCTCAAGGCAACGTCTAAAAACAAAAGGATGCTTGCATCAACTCTCTGACCGGAAGTGGCCAACTTCCGTTATGTAAGCTTATTTTGGACGATGCACCAACACGCATGACTGAACCATTTCTGGGCTTGGGATAGCGAAGAGGGTGAAACAAATGGTCGCCTTTTGGTTACCATAGCGGCTCACCCTCTGTTATGCAGTGGGTTTGTATGCGACAGGTGTGCACAGCCAAACACCCCAGATAGACAACCATGGCAGACCAGATATTCTGGTTTTCGTATGCACACAACGTGTATGAAAATAGAATGCAACACTAGTCTACACACACACACACACACACACACACACACACACACACACACACACACACACACACACACACACACACACACACATATATATATACTATTTAAAATTAGTGTACACCATCCGTCAAAACGTACGCAAAAAGTACGCTTCGCCAGTGTTTGTACCGCTATTTATCTAGATATATTACTAAATATTCATATAAAATCATAGAATTACGTGAATAATTTTATTTTTTATATATAAATTATAATTATCACTTCTGATGACCTAACGGAAAAAAAACACCGCTGACTTTTTATTATAGAGTAGAGAATTTCTTTCCGTAATGAATTTCAGGCGGCGGGTTAAGTCTGAAGTGGTTGTCTAACTTTCTATTTGCTTTCCCGTTTCCCCTCCCCACTTGAACTGGTTTCGTTGAGGAACAGAAAAAGAGACATTTCTTTTCTTTATAATTTTAACGGAATTTTTCGATTTCTCTTTACTCTCGTCTTATGTGAAAAATTCTGTTTTTAACATTATTTTTACACACCCAAATATAATCTTTCTACAAAACGATATTGCTTTAAAAAATTAATTTGATCAAATAAATGTAATGCCAAATATTAAAGAAAATCGTTGACTGGATTGAGACTCAAAATGACAGTGTCTATGCATTCGTGATGTAATGCACTCTTTAATGCGCTTCATCAAATGCTGATATATGCACCATATTGGAAGATTGGTACTAACACGTGAAACAATAAATCTATGAATTGTTTTTTAAGAATAGGGCGCTATATTTACGGAAAGATGACTTTGTTTGTTAAACACTAAACGTAAATTCATAGCTGAGATTTGGGCGAACATAATTTACTATTTTAAAGAGGTCGTCCGTGTAGCAATTAGGAGGATCGACCAACCAACCTTTGAATCAGAGATTTGTTGTCAAGGATCAAAATGCCAGCATTCACACACTTGTTGGCGTATGTGTTTTATAAAACGAAATTGGAGTAGTATATTAAATATAAATAACTGGTGTCCTCGTCTGGCTTCTATGCATCTCAGCACTCTGTGATGCGCAGAATATAGTCTATGCATAGTGAATGACCGTTCATACGTGGCGAGAATCCACATCCTTCTCGAGATTACCCTGTTAATATGCATAGTCGTAGAGAGAATACGGCAGATCTAGAGGAGTAAACCATGACTACAAATCCTGCTATTCCACGGGTAGTAGTAGTAGTAGTAATAGTAGTAGTATCAGTCACACTCATCAACAAACTGAGGATCTTGTTCTGAGAACAGCAAATAAATGATCATATATATTCGATAATGGGAACGCATAAGTGCTCCAGTTGCTGAAGTACCATGGACTATATTCAGGTTTGACATACCGCATATACAATAAACTTTAGAAAAACTTGATTTCACCATCAATCGATGGTCGAAGCAAGAAGACAGCGAGATTCATAGTTGGAGCGTGAAAACAAAAATAAATCAATGAACTTTTTTTTTCAAATGAAGGAACGCTATCTTTACAAAAAAAATTGTATAAAATAAAAACAGAGAATAGAATAGAAAAAAAAGAAGGAAAAATATAAAATATCCAACATGGCGACTTCCGAAATGTCATCAAGAGCCTAATGTGGATGATTACACATCAATCTTCGGTAACATCAACTAAATAATGGCCGACCATTTTCGCCTCTAACCGGAAACGATGGTGTCCGTTTTAGAAGAATGTAAAAAACGACAGCAATCTGTTGCACAACTTGCCGCTTCACTAACGAACCGTGATCTTCAAACGTGAATTTACCTGAGCATATAGTCTGGGACAAGGTTATAGAGGTTTATTCTCTGTATCTTTTATAGGCAGTATAAGTATTTCATAGGATGTATAAGGTTACTGAAGTTTTTAAATTGCACTTTAAGACGATACTTCTCTGATGAATGTGAGAACTTTAGTAAACACGTTTCATTTGAACTTTAACACATGGAAATATTGTTGACTATTGATTCATAACTATATGTCGGACTTCCATTGCGTAGATTTGTATCTGCGATTGTACTGAGAAACATTACTGGGGAAAAAAACAAATAATCAAACAGTTTCAGTATTTTATAGATTCGTTCATTTCGCCCTCATCAATGGGCTCCTATACCCACCCCAAACAAACATCGATAACAATGTGTTGTTGTGTGAGGAGGCATGAATGTGGTTTCTGTCGTGGTAACTCTGTTTGATGGTGGAAATATGAATGAATAGATTGATTGGGACGTGATGGGTCAAATCTTGGCTTCTCAGCATCTGACACTTACGATCACGGACGGGGTAGCATTTTATTAGTCGATCCGCTGTGTCAAGGTAACCCACAGAATTTATGAATGAGGTAATAAGTTGTATATAGTTGCGAATTAAGGAGATCTCATAACATTTGCAGCCTAGAATAAGAAGAGGAGTATGTGTGGCAATATTGAACGTTTTACATGACGTAGAAATGTACATTTCTCTTTGGAAATTAGATTACGCACAGGAATTTTCCTCTCAAAATGAAGGTTAGGAATTTAGCTAACGTACTTGAGAAAATGACGCCACGGGAAGCCGGGGTTGATACGTAGCAAATAAGCTAGTCAAGTTATTCTGTTTTAATTTTGATCTGAATGTAAGGAGACGTGTTTCTTAGTAGATTTCTCCCACTCGTTACGATGCAGAGGGGGGTGGGGTGGAAGGTAAAAGGGAATATTAAAAGTATACAATAATCTAGAGTAACCTGTCGTGTAATAAAAAAAAACCATAGAACAACTTGGGAAGAATAAAAACTACGAATGGAAATATCAGGGTAATATATGCGTGTATTGTTTTATTTGCTACAACAAGTATTACAACTGCTACAAAGAAAGGGAGGGAGAACGACTGTATGCTCGCGACGACACCACCCAGATGTCACAGCTGGTTGAGCTACTGCTGCATGTCAACAAGCATAACTGTTCCCCGCGCGATAAGATTTGCCCCGAAGATGAATTGCTACTACGAAACGCACACGACGAATATTTGTTACCGGAAGAAGATACAATAAACGACTTCTGACAACGGTAGCTTCCAGGTCAGCTCTTCGGTGTCAATATATGTCTTAAAGATGTGTAAATGAAAAACATGTGTTTTGCAATTGTCATCGTTTTTAACAGACTCAGTTTGTCACCTTGTCGATTGAAACAACAACTGATTATGTGGCATGAGACAACATCATCCATCTTGTCTCATAGTTGTCTGATTGTGATCTCATTGTTGTCTCATGTATCGAGATGGTGAGTTCAGGTAAGTTCTCGACCGGATCCGTAGATCCTTGCTTTCCGTCCTTATATATTATATATACTGGTGTGAATGGGTATCTCCACACTGACGATTTCGCAAATATGAAACGTATACGTATGTAGATGATATTTAAATATTTATTATTAAACAGTTGGCAACCAGGATGGTGACAGAACTCTAAACGCTTACCTACAAAAAGCGGCTCCAAAGACGAAATCAATTCTCATTTGAGCAGTGGGTGATGCGAGGAGACTTGGTTCTGTCATATAACATCATCAAAGGGAATTTAAATCGACCTTTTAAGGAGTTTTTGCACCCCAGTGCCAAGTCGTGGTTTCCGCGATCACCCGCAAAAGATGTACCACCATCGTTTTCGGCTCAATAGAAGAAAGTCAACATTCTCTGTCCGTGTTTCTGCTCCGTAGAAATAACTTACCTGATGAGCTCGTGACGATCACTACCATATCCAGATTTGAAGCGACCGTGAACAAACATTCAGACTATATCTAGATGTAAATAACTCCATCTGCCCTTTTTACACGGCTTGTTGCACTTTACTATTTTTTGCTAAATAAATTTGATTTGATTTGATATAGTGACCTTAGAGCATCAATTAGGGAGAGTCGAAAGTGGAACTTTGCTTTACTTTTGTCGGCGTTGTAATTCTCGCTTGGCCCTATTTTTTTTTTAGTCCTCACATTCAATGAATGAATTTTTTGAAAAAAGAGAGATCACTTGCTGTTATTACCCTCGCGCGGTTTTAGGCCTTGATAAGTGGTGACTCATTTGTAAAAAAATGTATTAATGTATTACAGACATGCGTGTCATAATCTAAACAACAACTGTCTAACCTGAACGGATTACAATCAGTCACGTGACAGACCAACATATGCTTTTCAGGCAGATAACAGGCTTATGTTACGAAAAAAAAACCCGACTTAATCTGAAATAGAGCTCGACGGTTTAGTTCACATTTAAGAAGCAGGGTTGCCAAGATACGCGCAGATAGTCCACCGAGGATTGGCTCTTTCGTAATGTACTTGTATGCAAATCTAAAACCTTCAAGTAAATACGATCTGTATTTTTTCTTTATGTCTCAAATCATTTTGTCACTTCTGTATTTATTGAAGTAGTTTTTTCTGATTCTTCCAAGTGAAGTAATGGTTACATGCAAAAGAAAACCTTTGCAAAGATGCGAATAATATTCTGGTTAAGAATGAATAGAATTACAGTTTTTTTTTAATTTTAAATTTGTAGTAAATGTTGTAGGTAAATGCAAATAATTTTCACGAGTTTTAATGATTTCCCATATCTACTCAAAATAGGAAGCAGTCTTGACCCTATGCAATAATTTAGTTTTTTAATTATTTTTACTCATCTTCAAATCGATACCCTCGTCGCTAGCTGGCGTCGTTATGTGCGCGTGTGTTGCTGGCTTTCCCACAGGACCGAGGCTAATTCTGTTAGCTGAAACAAAAGTAATCTGACGCGATTTCTTAATATAATTGTCATAAAATTAATTCAAACAACAGGCACTTGGAAGAATAAACAATTTATTCAACCAGATGATTTTATCGTAGCTGAATGGTCAAAAAGGGGAGAGAGAAAGAGAGAGAGAGAGAGTTACTTATATGTTAAGCACATCACTCGTTTTGTTAACCATTTTAAACGTGTGTTTTCTTATTAACGCTTAAACCGAGACTCTTATCTTCTCTTATCCCTTCAGCTTGAGAACAGGTCACGTCATGCCCGCCTGTTTCATCGGCTTCCAGTTATCATGGTGTAGTAGGGTTAATCCCTTGACCGTTTCGTGACCTTTGTCTGAAACGTTTCTTGTTTTCAAACATAATCTTCCCTATATATATATATCAGCAATATATACCAGCTAATATATCTACTGGTAAATGAAGCCACTTCAGTATTTAGCAGTTTTATTAGGGAGTAATAGAAAGGGACTAAGAATGAGAAGTCTATTTCTGGATCACGTGGTATGTTAGCAAAATTGAATTTTACCAAAAGTTGGTGAAACAGAAATATAGCCTGCATGTTATCATGTGATACGCTTTTCTCCAAGAACACCTGGGTAAGAGAATCAGAATAGAAAATTAAATATCTGTTTCGGAATAAGAAAAAAGGTAAAGTTGTATGAATCAGTATCAGATACGACGTTTTTTATCATTGTTTTAATCGATTCTTTCTAGAATCAGATAATTACAGGAAGGACCACATGAAGGTTGCCAACACCCATAAGTTGGAGTTGTGCTATGGAAACGATTGGATTCGAACTGGGAACACACAGGTCGTCACTCCGCGTCATTATCTACCTCACCACGACCACCTCCCTGTTTCGGGATAAAATACTAATACGAAAAGTACCCATTCGTTGTTATCAATTTCACTCTGAGCAGATTTCAGCCACTACAAAAAAGAGCAGAAGACGAGAGGACAGTTCACATGTGGAGATAATCATGCCACTTAAACGATCACGGAAAGGAATATTCTGTATACTTTACCATGAATCTGCCTATCCTGCAAGCATTTAAATTCTTTCCAGTAACCGGCATCGTAGTGGGTATGAAGAGTGACGTTACCCTCAACTATCACCCCCTAATATATATATATATATATATATATATATATATATATATATATATATATATATATATATATATATAAATCAGACATAACTCCTGATGACGATCGCGTGATCGAAAGCGCTTGGGAGATGGCAGACGAAACAACACTCGGCGGCATAATGTTTAAACTAACACTTGAAATCAGAAAACTCGCTCTCCGCGTCGATAAGCTAACAAGGAAAATCACAACAAGAAAAAATTCATTTACATTCTTAAAAATATTGTTTTTATTTTTCTTACAAAACAGATATATTTCAGTGCAAATTATTTTACGAATTGTTTCGCTTAAAGTAAACCAAGCAACATTATTATGTCAATATTGGATCTGTTCACATCAAGATCGTCAGAAAAGTACATAAAAGTTCGGAGGTACATAATGCGAACTGTACTAGAAATAGGAAAACATCCAACATAATATCATACAATATGACTATAAAAAACCTCTAGACCATACACTAATAGTAGAAATGCAAATTATACGCGGGATACCACGCAAAGCACTAGAGGATAATACACTCACTTACAGAAGAAAATACTACTAGGAAGAAAAACAGACATAGAAATTCAATTTGGTTTAACCCCCAGTATGGTTTAAACATCCTAACCAATCTACCCAAACAGTTCTACCGAATTATGAGGAATTTTCCTAGGGATAGTAGATTAGGTAAGATTATAAATAAAGATACTGTAAAACTACCTTTCTAAACATCGATAAACTTAGCCGCAACTGTTTTAGGTTCAAATAATCCCCAAATAAATGAAATAAATAAGAATATAGACAGAATTGCAGTCTAAATCCAGGATAATAATCCCCGATGTAACTGTGAAAATAAAAATGAGTGCGCTTTAGATGGGAGATGCTTAATCTCAGATGTAGTATATGAATGTAACGTCATAGAATTAAAACATTTATTCGGTCGACAGGATGTAGTTTTAAGGACACATTTAGAAACCATGTACACTGGTTTAAGGAACCTAGTACAAAATCGGTGAAGAGACCCACAACTTTAGATTAATATGTTAGGGAACTACGTAGTAAAATATTCAGCTCAGCCTGAAATGGTCTATATTAGATAAAGCAGGAAAGTACAAACCTAACCAATCTACGATAGGCAACCTCTGCACTCTGGAATCTTACCATATATGTCTAAGGACAATTTATTGAATCAGAGACAGGAGGTGGTTCAAAATTGTTGGCATAGAACCGCATATATTCTATCTCGTCATAAATCTGTATAGATATATGAGATATAAATTCTTCATCAACGTAAATTAAAGTATTATAAACAGTATACGGAACTTTTAAGATAATGTAGGTAAAATAATCTTAAAACCTAACAGTAGATAATGAAACAAGAATATCGGAGATGATGAGATGCTAACTACCATATACAGCATGAATACGGACAGTGGCATAGGTTAAAGAAATCCTATGTATAAACAATAGACAGAATGGTAGATCATAAGTAAGATTGGGAGGGGGTAGCCGAGGTTGGTTTCTATTAGAAGTGAAACAGGGTATACTTGACAATTAAGATGAATAAGGGATGATTTTCGGCACCTAGAAACAGCTAGCGTCTAATATGAACGCTACCTAAATGTTGAATGTAGATAAGGAGGCATAAGGCTATGAATTGAATACACTCTAATATATATATATATATATATATATATATATATATATATATATATATATATATATATATATATATATATATATACATACATTTGCCATATTAAAATTATTAGGGTCGGAGTAAGCTGGGAAAACCTCTTTTTACAGATTACTCGAAGTATCTCCTAATGACGACTGTAAACATCAATGGAATAAAACTAATTTTGTAAATTTTAAGCTAAGAAAAATATATAAACCCTTCCACTAATATATTTCTGGGGGTCACTATCCTAACAGTAGGGAGGGAAGTATTCTCTATCAGTTTTTTTTATTTATAGGCCTGAAACATATAGCGGGATAAATAAATAACACATTTAATAGTATCGATGTATACATAATAATAGAGTGTTTTAGAGTGGTTGAGGTCCGGTAGTGTAGGTAGGAAGGGCGGATATTTAATCCAAACTATTTTTTTCAACCTATGAATCACATAGATATTCTCACGAAAATAACCCAAATTATTTCATCCAATAGTTATACATGCAACAATTGTTGACCTTCACAGTTATAGGCATATGTAAGTTTTTTGCTTAGATCATCTACCATAAAACTGAAAATCAGACTTCAACATAAAGACAAATTAATGTGAGGCGCTAATTATGAATACAGAAAACAAAAACTTATCGACACGTAACATTAATTATAGTATAATTTAAAAGGGAAGCTTAGATGTTCAGAATAACTTGGGGAGCCCAAATGTAATGGTCTATGTAGTCTTTAGAAGTAATAAAACTAATATGCTTTATTCAATGATATTCACCCGGCGCCTAAACGTTACATATCAGTAAGTAACGGAGTCCGACAGGGATAATATCTGAAATAGATTGGTTTCGTTATACATATCATATATACCATGACGACTTTTGTCGGAATTCGTAAGTTTAGAACTTCGATATTTTAAACTGATACCCCATTGTGAAGAGCACAACATCATAAAGGAATTAGTCAGAAAATTTTCTATTATTTTAAATAGTAACCAATAGGGTATTATAACCAACGAAAATGTTAGGAAATAAGGGAATAAACACCCTATTTAAATGGAATACATAATTTGTATTAACTCTGAACTTAGTTTCGTATTCAAGGGAAGTAAATATAAACTCACAATATAAATGAAGTAAATTATGCAATAATAATTGTCTTTGAGTTAATTTAAGTATTTTATAGATAAATATTGTTTAAAGCATCACTTGCTAAAATAGAAGAATTAAACTACATTAAAATTGCTGGAATAGGTTGCGTGATTTATGTTGCTAACTCTGAATTGTCGTTTCAAGATAACGAACCAAAGTTTTTCTTCTTAACGTTTGTCTATTATGTCATAATATGTTGTATATATTTTTAAATAAAGAACTTTTTATGTACTTTTCTGGCAAGCTTGAGGTGAACAGATCCAATATTGACATAATAATGTTGTTTGGTTTACTTTAAGAGAAACGATTCGTAAAATAATTTGCACTGAAATGTATGTGTTTTTTAAAAAATGTTTTGTAAGAAAAATAAATAACTCTTAGCTTTTGGAATGTCAATGAACTTTGCTTATATATGCTCTGTTGTTACTGGTTGATATTTATCGAGCTTAAATTGGAAGAGGTGGTAAAAATAAAGTATTGAAAGTGTATGCTAAAACATATTTTCACAATAATATATATATACATATATACATTTATAAACATATGCATACATATACAATATGCATATACATGTAAATACATTTACATAGATATAAATATACACATGTATATATATATATATATATATATATATATATATATATATATATATGCATATAAACACATATATGTTATTGTAGAAAATATATAACGATAACAAATTAATTACATAACACACTGTAAATTACCGTTTTCTTTCTTAATTCTGTCTGGTATTTTATTACTTTTTAGAAGTATGATTAATATATTTTTTAAATATATAGTTTTATTAAATATATATATATATATATATATATATATATATATATATATATTATAGTTATATCATTAAATGAGCGAATCATTTAGTTCACGGGGCTGGGGATAAACAAAAACCAAAAAAGGTCAATATACTATAAAAAAGAGAAACAAATCAATCAATGAATCGTTTAGAATAAGTTTTATTTTTAAACATTAAATGATTAAACAAAAAAGTGTTGATATGCCGTCTAAAAGAGAAAACCAATAATTTGCACACGGCTATAAAACAAAGAGAAGAAAAATATCCTAAACATCGCAGTATTGAGCAGGTGTCATTAAAACAACGTTGTTATGCAAGAAACAAAACAGAATACAAAGGAAAAGGAAAAATAGAAAAAAATATTTAAAGAATTAGCGATCGCACTTCATCATTGATGAAGAGCGAGAAGCAGACTGTTTCTAATCTACGCAGTCGGTGCGTTGTCAAGGATACGAGGACGCGTTCGCGTTTGGATTACTTAGTGCCATCTTAAGAATGATATAATCGTACAATACAAACCGACAACAAAAAATAACTAAAAAAAAACTTATTGAACTTCCGATACAAACGTCTAAAATTAGACGAATTATTTTTATCGTATTTTTAAAATTCATATTAAAAAATATATGCTCCCACCGGTTGCATATTTTTGTTAGCCTCGAAAGCATACGGTATCATGAAGAACAAACATATACAATTCCCCAAGGAGGAGGTCATGCCTGGGTCTAATGAGAACAAGACAGATACTACACTAACCCACCAAGGAGGAGGTAATGCCTTGGATGGTGGGATCATGACAACACAAAAGATACTACACTCAGTTTAAAAAAAGGTAATTCCCGGGAGGATGGTCTAACGATCACAAAACAGATACTACATACCAACTAAAAAGGAGGAGGTAATGCCTGGGAGGATATTATCATAACGAACGAAGATATACTACACTACCACTCAAAGGAGAAGACAATGCATGGGAGGATGGTCCCATGACAACAGAAGATATGCTACACTACCCCCTGGATTAACTCTTAAAAGTCTAAACATAATACAATAGTACAATTAATAAAACTAATAGCATAGTTCCGGTTTCAGAAAGACATATGTTGAATCTCCATTAGTAATAGAAGCACAATACCACAATTAATAGAAGTAATAGTATAGTTCGGCTTTAACTCTCATGAACACTAGCTCAATCTAATAATTTGATATACTGGGTGCGGCCTTAGTAGATAAAAAAATTATACCATTACCCGATCATCTATGAGGTTCTGGAAACAGTGTGAGGTTGAACTGCTAGAGAAACTGAACTATCAAAATTATTTGAAGTAAGCTCTTTCTGGCTGAATAAAACTAAACTGTACTTTGAAATTAATAGCACTAACTCCAGGATGATTCGTCACTGGACAGTTGGTCCTTTATTTAGGGACCCACATACAGTCGAAACATTGAGGGACGGGGACGAGAGACTCCTACTTACCATGGTGTGTTTACGTGTACATAATGATAACAAATAATAAATTTGGCTTACCTTAACACAAGTGGTGAGATAAGTCACATCTATTATTACTATTTACTCACTACGACTTCTAACACAGGTCATCATCAGTGATTGCTTACTGACAATCACCGGTGGTGTTCCCTGGAATCTGAGTGACAAAAAGGATTCTCCACACCTTTCGATAACCATTGCAAATGATGTTGTGTTATCGCAACAGCCGCTTACCATTGATTTCTTACTGGCAACAACCATTGGTCTTCTCTGGGATTTCGGTAGCAATAAGCCTTCCCCAAGTCCCAGTACTCTCCGCACCCCTGGTTAGTGCTCTCTATACTCTGTCTTACCATCCTCTTTGACCCTTCATGATCATTTTGTATAGTATCAACCGAGGCTGGTGCCATCACATTGTGTTTTTGCTGGCATCGGGGAGAGGGGCAGTTTATAAGATTTCTCGCAATTTCAATTCCATTGGGTCTACGTGTTGTTCTTTCTATATTTTTGTGTTATTTCTATTGCAACTTTCATGTGATTGATTAGCGTTCGTAGTTTATGTGGGTTGGTTTCCGCATTCAAGGATTTTTCATTAAGATTCCAGCTGTTTTCATCATATCCGTTCGTTGTAAAGTTCCGGTATTCCCTTTTATTCCATTTTCTTCTAGGATGGTTTTGTCGAGACTGTTCCTAGTGCTCCTACGATTATTGGTATCACATTGACTTTCTTCATGTTCTATATCCATTTCAGTTCTCTAACAAGTTCCATGTGAACTTATTATTATTATTATTTACTCACTAGGAGTTATCACACTGGTCATCGTCAGTGATCGCCCACTGCCAACAACCTGTAGTATTCCCTGGAGTCTGAGTGACAACAAGTCTCCTCAGATTTCCAGTATGCTCCACCTCTTTTCGTTCATCACTGCTGATGACCTTGCGGTACCGCAACAGCCACATACCACCGATTTCCCGCTGATAAGTGTCATTGGTCCCTTCTGTGGCCCGAGTGGCAACAAGCCTCCCCAAGGTCCCAGAGCTGTCCGCGCTCTTCCAGTGGAGGTCTGGTTTGCGCTTTCCATCCTCGATCCTCTGTCCATAATTTTCGTGGCGTCAGCCTATGCTTGCGCCTCTCTCGTGCGGTTGTATTTTCCCCGGTTCTGTTGTCTTGTGCTTCCATGTGTTTGTTCCCATTCGTTGCTTATGTGGGTTGGTTTCCGCATTCGAGGACATTTCTCAGGATTGTAGCTGTTTTGATCATTACTGTCCTTTGTATGGTCTCAGTTATCCCTTTAATTCCTATTTCTCCTAGTCTTTTCTCCATGTTTTTGGGGACTGTTCCTAGTGCTCCTATGATTATTGGTGTTATACTGACTTTCTTCATGTTCCATATTCTTTTCAATTCTCTGGCAAGTTCAGTATATTTGCTTCTTTTTTCCGTCTCTTTGATCTTCACTCTGTGGTCTGCTGGAACGGCAAAGTCTACGATTTTGCAGGATTTTTCTTTCTTGTTGATTATTATCATATCCGGTCTCCTTGCTGTTATGGGTTTGTCTGTTTGTACATTCATATCCCATATGATTTTGTGTTTTTCGTTTTCTAGTACAGTTTCTGGTTTGTGTTTGTACCGTTTTTTTGCATATTCGAAATTCAGTTGTTTGCACATTTCCCGGTGTACTTCTTTCCCCACGCTGTCATGTCTGTTCTTGTATTCCCTTTGTGCTAGCTTGCTGCATTCACTTATTATATGATTTATCGTTTCGTCTCTTTGTCCACACAATCGGCATTTGCTGTTTTCCTGGGTTTTATCTATCTTTGCTTTAATAAAGTTTGTCCTAATCGCATTGTTCTGTGCGGCCGTCAGCAGAGATTCCGTTTCTCTGTTCAAGTGTCCTTTTCTTAGCCATGCCCAGCTGTTTTCATTGGCTTCATCGCTTGTGAGTCTTATAAAGCGTCCATGTAGTTGTTTTTCTTCCCACTTTTCCTTTCTTGTCTTTTTGTTTCTGGGTTCAGTGCTTCCGGAATTGTTTGTTGGGCTGGTGTCTCTTGCTGTGGTGATCAATCTTTCCGTGTTCTGGGTTACATATTTCTCCAGCTCTTTTTTGGTGTCTTCCACACAGTCTTCTATACTTACCAGTCCTCTACCTCCTTCATTTCTTTTCATGTAGAGTCTGTCCGTATCGTCTTTTGGGTGCAATGCATTGTGCATGGTCATTAGTTTTCTAGTCCTCTGGTCAAGGTGCCTGAGTTCTTCTTTGGTCCAGCCTATGAATGGTCCAGAGTATCTTATTAGTGATACAGCCCATGTGTTTATCCCTTTTACTAGGTTTCTGCTATATGGTTTAGTTTCTAAGAGTTTCCTTGTTCTTCGTAGATATTCTTTTCCAATCTTCTCTTTCATTTCTGTATATTTGATTGTGTCTGCTTCCAGAACTCCCAGGTATTTATAACTATCTTGTTCTCCTAGCGCCCTCATCTCCTCTTGGTTGGGGAGTTCTATACCTTCTGTCGTCTCCAGTTTTCCTCTTTGGATCTCTAGCAGTGCACATTTTCTATTCCAAACTCCATTTGGATATCCTGGCTGAATATCCTGGTTGTATTTATCAGCTTTTCCAGTTCTTTTTTGTTTTTTGCAAACAGTTTCAGGTCATCCATGTACATCAGGTGGTTCATTCTTTGTTCTGTATCCGTAAACCTGTATCCGGCATCACACTTTCTGAGTATGTAGTTGAGTGGCATCATGGCTATTATAAACAATAGTGGTGATAGAGAGTCTCCTTGAAAAATGCCTCTCTGTATTTTTATCTCAGACAGGTATTGTCCTCCGGCTGTCAGTTTTAGTCTCCATGTTTCCATTGCTTTCTGGATGAGATTAATAATCCTGTCTGGTATTTTGTATATTTTTAAGCATTCAATTATCCATGTTTGGGGAATCCTGTCGTAGGCTTTCTTGTAGTCAATCCATGCCATGGTTATGTTCTTTTGTCTGCTCTTCACCTCCTTCAGGGTCTTTTGATCAATGTATAGTAGATCATGTGCCCCTCTTTGTCCTTTCCGACATCCTTTTTGTTCCTCGGGGAGCAGTCCACGTTTGTCTAGGGATTGGTAGATTTGTTCTATCAGTTGTGCTGTGAGAATTTTCCACATTATTGGTAGACATGTTATCGGTCTGTAGTTGCTGGGGTCGTTCCTTTTTTGGGGTCTTTTTGTATTTATTATTATTATTATTATTATTATTATTATTATTATTATTATTATTATTATTATTATTATTATTATTATTATTATTATAAAGATCTGTCTGAAAGTTAATTGAACCCTTTGCGCGATCAAGGCCTGCTTTCTTGATTCGGCTCAGTATATATCTACAGTTTATAGATAATTCACTTTTAACGTTTAATATGTTCCTTCTATGTGGAATTTTTTATAGCAAGGTTTGCACTAATTTTATACGGTGGGTGTGGTTGCGGTCGATCGAAGGTGTTACATCTGTTATTTGATGATGGCCTTAATCTGGTAGATTGTTCTGAAAACACTGAGGCTGAAATGCTGAAGAAGCTGAAACATCAATATCATTTAAATCAAGCGTTTTCTGGCTAAATCAAACTCAACCATACTTCGGAATGAATTAAACTAACTCCAAGATGCCTTATATCAGGACAGTTGGTTCTTTTATTTGTGTCACACATACAGCAGACACAGTGAAGGGAATAACAAGACTACCCGTGGAGTAAATAGAAAAATATAATAATAATAAGCTGTCAAAAAATCTGACCCGAAAATATATATACAGACGCACATGTGGTGGCACTAGTCTCAACTGGTACAACACAAATTGGTTTTGAAGGGCCAAGAAGAATAGAAAGACCGAAGGGGAAGAACACCAATCAAACACCCACTGGAAGGGTGCAGAGATTACTGGAACCTTTCGGGTTTATTGCCACTCAAATTCTGGAGAAGACCAACAGTTCTGTCTAGCGAGAAATCTATGGTAAACGGCTGTTTTGAGAACACTAAATAATTTGCAATAATTGTCGAAAGAGGCAGAGAATGCTGAAAATCTGGTAGACTTGTTGTCACTCAAAATTCAGTGAACACCACTGGTTATTGCCAGTGCGCAATCACTTATAATGACTCGTGTGGGAACTCTTAGTGGGTAAATAATAATGATGATAATAATAATAATAATAATAATAATAATAATAATAATAATAATAATAATAATAATAATAATAATGGGGATAAAGATAATAATGATACTAAAATGATAACTAGTGCTGTATATTACTATTATGATAATAGTGGGTAATATAAATATAGGTTAGCAAATGAAATGCAAAGTGTGGTTGCATATGGGAATCAAGACAGAGTTGTTTTGAAAGATTGTGATTTAGGACAGTCGGTATGTAATTACTAAAATATACATTTGTGTTTGTTATTTCGAAAGGAATGTATTAAATAAAGAAAAACAGATTTTGATAAGTAAGCTAATAGGGAAACAGGTGGGAGTAAACTTGATTTCGAGAAGCGAGGACGTCCTGTACTTTGTTCCATCGGGTGAGGTCCTGTAGGGATCCCGCTGTACTTAAAGATATAAATGCTCGATGATACGTACAATATTAAAAAAAAAACTTTTGTTCACCCTAAACAAGGCATGTTTGCCACTGAGACGTAAGGGGCTACTATTAATTAAGAGCTAGATTTATAGGGGGCCTCCTAAGTGAGGAGTTGTGCAGTTGTGTTGCATGTACGTTTTTTCATGTTGATACAGTTATGGAAACAAGGAGCAGGGAGGGAATTCCAAAGGCTAGCCGGTAGAGGGAAGAAGCTATTAGAGTAGAAAGCCTTATAGCATTTTGGGACTTCCACAGTGAATGGATGGGATTTCGCTGATTGTCGGGTTGGTCGGGTGTATTTATGTCGAGGGGCTAAGATCAGGAAGTTCGTCAGAACACATTCCATTGTAGCACATTCCATTGTAAGACTTGTAAAGCAAGCAGATGGATGCAACTCACTGTCTTCTCTTTCTTTTAAACGTAAAAGTGTCAGCTACATATTTCTAATTAGATAAATCAAATGAACGTTTTACGATTTGAATCAATTAATTTATTTTAACAATTTCAATCGTTTAAAAATAAAGTCTCTTTCTCACCGTAAAATAATTGTTAGCTAAACATCTTTCAAATGAACGAAACTGTCACTTTTAAGCCAACAATGCCATATAATTCTTTTTATAATGTACTAGCGGGACCCTGTGGAAATTCCACAGTGTTTTCTACATCAATCTGTATAATTTACTTTTAATAATATTATCCGGTGGCTAGAAATATGCACATTTTTTACTCACAAAAATTTTGCATTGACGGAATGGAAGTATATATATTTATTTATATTACTCGGTTGCCGGGGCAAAAGCTGTCTCTTCACTGAATCTTCGTAAATAGGAGTTTCAGATCGTGACACACAAAATAAATAACACACACTCTATCGTATTTATATATTGATGATGGTGGTGGCGGCGGCGCCCTGAAACCGGCCCATTTGGTAAGCGTTTCCGCTAATGGAACGGGATACCTCGGTTGAGTCATAGAAAAGACTAAAACAAACATTGCTAAAACTCTCAGTATTATAAGGTCAGGAGCAAGGACAGTAAAGCAGTCCTGGGAAAAGAGTGGCGCCCTCCCCTACATCTCGGGTTAGTCGTTAATGTAAAGAGATCCTCTACTGTAATCGGACAATTTAGCCATTTATAAAGTCTGAAATTAGCGACCACCTCACCTAAAATAAGCGAACGCCATTTTTGATTGACGAATTTTACAATGTAACTTAATAAATATTTGAAATAAAAAAAATTAATTTCTCAGATGTTAACTATACAATATCATTGCCCTTGTCTTATTTTTACGTCTCTATTTGGTACTTTGTTACATTGGGACCCGGGCTAACTTTGACCCTGACCCTAACTTTAATCCTAACCCCCAATGACCCTGAACTTTATAGGTAACCCCCCCCCCCCACTGACCCTAACCCTAACGACGGGGTCAAAGTTAGCGCGGGTCCCAATCTAATAAAGCACCATCTATTTGTTACTAAGTTACGCTTGTTTTATTATGAGCATCTCCCGGATAAGAGTAAAATATTTAAAAAAAAATAATAATTTGCATTCAAATAACGCGTGTACGATGGACACTCTACTCTCTCTTTCTTTCGTACGCGCTCTCTGTGTTTCACTTAAAAAAAAAAAGAAATTCCACAGCTTTTTCTACATCAATCTGTATAATTTACTGTTAATAATATTATCCGGTGGCTAGAAATATGCACATATCTTACTCACCAAAATTTTGCGGAAGTATATATATTTATTATATTACTCGGTTGCCGGAGTAAAAGCTGTCTCTTTAGCAATCACCATCGGTCGCAACTCTCCTCCCCCGTTGTCAGGGGCAAAAGTAAATACTAAATCTTATTAAATGGGAGTGTCAGATCGTGACACACAAAATAAGAAACTTAACTTCTCAGATGTTAACTATACACTATCATTGTCATTGTCTTATTTTTTACGTCTCTATTTGGTAGTTTGTTACATTGGGACCTGGGCTAACTTTGACCCTGACCCTAATATTAACCCTAACCCCCAATGACCCTGAACTTTATAGCTAACCCTAACCCCTCACTGACCCTAACCCTAACGACGGGGTCAAAGTTAGCGCGGGTCCCAATGTAACAAAGTACCTACTATTTGTTAGTAAGTTTACTGTTTGCGATTTATTTATTTGTTTTTATTGCGTTTTCACTCTTTCTCTATTTTCTCCCCCTCCCTCTCTTACGAACACACACTCTCTCTTTCTTTCGATCGCGCTCTCGGTGTTTCACTGAGAAAAAAAAAGAAGCAAACATTGCTTATTGTCCGTTCAAAACATTTAAAAAATAAATACTGGTCCCTTACCATAATAAATAATAAATAAATGTTTTAACACTGTTTTAAGTGGTGCAAATAAAAAATAAATACTTAGTTCAAACTATCATTGAAAAAAAAACATTGCTTAACGTCTGTTCAAAAAACAACAACAACAACAAAAAATAATAGACATGCAAAAATAAAAACAAAAATAGTTTTAAGTTTTAAGCAACACAAAAAAGTACTTTTTGACCAGGTGATTAAAAAAAATGTATTATTTCTTCCCCTTACCCTCAAAATGTAGAGAAAAAAAATCTTAGAGGTTGGTTGGGATCGAACTATAAACCAGTCGGGCCAAAGACAAAAATACTACGTCGCTAACCGTTGCGCTAAAGGGAAATAGTGAAAATATTATGTAGAAATTAGGCTAATTGAATGTTATTCAAAATCTAAGTACATCACGCATGCGCAGAGCTTTTGCCGGAAGCGTGACACACGTACGTACACCTTAGCGTATTAATATATAGATAATAATTGTTGTTGTTGTTGTTTTGTTTGTTTGTTTTTGTTTTTTAAAAGGGTTTGAAACTGCGACAGACTTTACGAAGTGCTCCCGTTGAATGTTTTTAGTCGTCAAGAAAACAAAAAAACTATTTGATGAAATTAAATGAAATTGTTTATATTAAAAGCGATATAAAAATTTCCAGAATGAAAAATTGCATGCGTTCGTTAATCATAAGAGATTAACGGAATCGGATTAACAGATTTAAGACGATGCTATTTACGCATGCGCAACCGGATGTTGAAAACCGGAAAGCTGAAAGCTGATTGCAAACATACAAGACCCATAGACTTTTAGTATTATATAGATTATTCGCTTTTGAAACAATTTGTTTTGAAATGTGTAAAATTTTAATTTTGGGCAACAAACGATCTCAAATAAACATCAATTGTATACTTGCATTTTATAGTTGATGATGCACTCGTATAGGGACAATAGTGCACTCGTATAGGGACAATATCTCTCAATGTTTAAAATTATTAGAATGACATTTGAGAATATGACGTAATATGTTGCAAAAACTATGACGTAATTCCCGTTACAGATAAATATAAAAGTATTTCAAATTTTCTTTTTCTTTTATTTAACTTTTTTAATTGATTAATTTTGTATTTTAAAACCTCTACAAAATCGTCAGCTGTATTCATTTATGTAAAAAAAACAAAAACAAATGCGTATGTATATGTGTGAATAAATGCATATGTGTATGTGTGAGTAAAGTAACAGATAATTATGTATAGGTAAAGACAAAGAGCGTATGCATAGATAATAACGTTAGGATATTTATGCGAAGTTATGTGTACATACGGCATAATCACGTTGACACACCAATTCCCGTTAGATCACCGTAGTTAAGCGGTTGGTCAGTACTAAAAATGGCATCCTGAACTTCTCTTGTCCACTGGATTTAAGCAGTACCGATTGCGCAACCCTTGCTTCACAATTAAACGCACAGCCATCCTTACAGGGGTATTCATTGTCTCTCAATACTGAACGGATGCCATAATGTATTCGTAGACATCGAAACGTTCGTGTTCATAAATTACCTATTTCAAAGCTGGTAGAGTCATATACTATTTAAAATCTATGTAGAGTTTCTAGACACAAAGACAACACAACAAAAACACTCTGAAAACAATATGTAAACATAACAGAAAGAAAAGCTACATAAAAAAGTTAATTTTGGATAAACATCTCTTTGTATAGAAGTAAAGTAACATCTATATACTATATAAAGTAAAGCCAGCCTCTTTGTGGGATTTTTCTAGCATTATAGCTTACCTCACACAAATCTCAACATTTAAGTCGGTTCTTGACATGGATCTCTGGTTTTAATACGACTATGTTTTGTAATCGATTTAATTGATTACATACTTTATCCGGATCGATATTTTGATTTTGCTTAGTGATATTTCAGAAAATGAAGGCGGAGTTTTCCCATCCCGCAGAAAGAATCTATCCTTCTGTCACTGATTAACATCCCGAAGATATTTAGTAACACTGATTTTTTAGCACCGTTATTAATTCACATTTCAATCTTGTTTGAAAATATTAATTCTAAGTTAAATCCTCTACGAGAGACGGTACGCTCCCTAAATATTTTTGTGTGAGACGCGTTTTTGTTGGCTAATCGACATAATTTGTGATATATTTGACCAATCTGTCTGTTCCAAATTAATGAACTGATGTTGACGTGTGCGGAAATTAAAAGTTTCTGTTTAATAATAGGCGGATGAGTTAAAAGAAATTATTTGAGAAATAGTTTAGTTAGAATGAAAATTATTTGTTGAGAGGTAAGTAAAAATCCTGAATTTGTTTTTTTTATTAAATGTCAGTTTTATTACTAAAAGGTAAATAAAAAATTACTTTATCTCTTTTCTTTTTGTGGTGAATTCGTTTCTCGTTACATAAATGCGTTCCCCCTCTTTTCGCTTTTTTTCTCTCTCATTCCTTAGCGCACGCTCAATTAAAATAGTGATATTTAATTTTTTATTATTATTAAAGACGATAAACACACAGTAAAACTTAACAGCAACAAAAACAACAAAATACAAAAAGGATTTTACGTGTGCGGAAATGAATCGATAGATTTGACCAATCGCTGTGTTTGTTCCAAATTAGTGGACGGAGCTTGACGTGTGCGGAAATCGAAAGTTCTTTTTCGAAATTTAACTTGACGAATATTTTAGAGGCCATGATAAAAAATTTATTTTAATTTACAAAGATCACAATAGTAATCTGTTTTATTACTAATCACAAGCCAGTTTAATATATCTATATTCATAAAACGATCAGCCAAGATGTGTGTGTATCTGTATGTTTCTAGCCTACACGTATTAAACGATTATTTATTGAAATCAAATCTAAAATAAGGGAAAACTAGAAATTAAAAAAATCCTATTTAATAATGAATTGTAAACATAAGATCACAGATGCGCGCAAGAAGGTTCGAAAATTTTTAAAGCAAGAAAAATTATAGCGTTTTTCAATTGTTCTTAAACTAGTTCTCACAGAACCTTTTATTTGGATCAAATTCACCAAGCACAGTTGTAACAGAGAGAGAGAGAGAGAGAGAGAGAGAAAGAGAGAGAGAGAGAGAGAGAGAGGGAGAGAGAGAAAGAGAGATAAAGATAGAGAGAGAAAGAGAGAGAGAGAGGAGAGTATGAGAGCGATTGAGACGGTGGAAGTTAGAGGAAGAGACGTGTTCAAAAAGTAACATGATTGAGGAAGTGTAGAGAGGGAGAGAAAGATGTTTTAAAACTCGTCCATTTTTTTATTCATGACATCGAACAAGCCGGGTAGCTACGTAAATTTGTTCCTTGCATCAGCTGAGATTATATAACACTAAATTATATATATATATATATATATATATATATATATATATATATATATATATATATAGATATATAGATATAGAGAGAGAGAGAGAGAGAGAAAGAGAGAGAGGGTGATAGTACTTGCTTTGTCGTCATCGTTTTGGGACATCACTCATTAAAACAGAAGTGGTATAACCGTGCAAAGTGGATGACGGCACTATATGATGATACCATCTATTAAAACAAAGATATGGGGAATAACCGTGCACGGTGGATGATTTATTCATACAACCAGAGAGAGAAAGACAGAGGAACGGAAGAGATCTTTTATGATTTGCTTAAACACTAAAACTCTGACGCTGTTGTTATTTTATGTTTTCTTGTTACCGCGCACCTTTTTCATCTGTACATAAATGTTTTAGATAGTGGGAGAAATGGCGAACGCCGTAAATGAAAAGCGATTGATAAGAAACTTAAAAATATACATTAAAATAATTTAAAATAATAAATGAAAATATCGCTAAAAGTAATTTTAAATACGAAATAAAATATCTATTGAAGTTATTTTTAATACCGAATAAAATAACCATTAAAGTAATTTTAAATACCATATAAAATATCAATTAAAGTAATTTTATATACCAAATAAAATATCCATTAAAGTTATTTTAAATACGAAATAAAATATACATTAAAGTAATTTTAAATACCAAATAAAATATCCATTAAAGTAATTTCAAATACCAAATAAAATATCAATTAAAAATTTTAAATACCAAATAAAATAACCATTAAAATAATTTTAAATACGAAATAAAATATCCATTAAAATAATTTTTAATACCAAATACAGTATGATCGGAAAACAACTTTATATTATATTAAGTATTCGTAATTTACGTATTACTAAAATAGAATTCTTACAAAAAATGAATACGATAAGAAAGTGAGGCGTATAGCATAGGGTTTTATTTATAATTCTATACGGGCGCCAGCATTCGGCACCAGCTTTTCATGTCGCCCGGGAACCACGTTAACTGATTTCGTAAAGAAACTAAAATAGGCGGATAGAGTGAGAGTTACGATGTTAACCCCTTATTTTGTCCTGTATTCGTCACATTCGTAAGTGATGTTTCTGAAAAAGGGAGGAGAATTGCTGTTTTCTTGGTCAGCCATTATTTTGAGTGGATGCTATATGATTTTCAATCTTCTCATTATAATATTCATCATCATTTAACTGTCAATTAACCCATCGCATTAACACTTATCCTCGGGTATTTTTAACCTTGATAAGTGGTGATTCATTAGTAACAAATAAATAAATAAATAATAATTACTTGTGAAATCAGTTGGTGCGGTTCCCATGCGGCTAAAGAAGCGGATAGCAAATGCTACGCAAAGAAGTGGTGGCTGAAATATACGGCATGCTCTGATTATTTAAACTGGGTAACCTGAAAGAAGAACGTGATTGTTTGAAAAAGACTTAAGTAGCAGCTAATGTCTGGCAGTAGTGTCGTATATTGAAACCCACGGTACATAAAGAAATGAGTGTAAAAGTAATATAATGTCATTATACATCAACAGTAAAAGTAAGCAATGTAATATCCTTTTTTGTGTTTCGAGTCTTCATTTGTGATATTTCTCAAAATGCTAGACGAATTAACCCGGCTTAAGAAACCAAGTGAGAATTTTCAGTTTTATGTAACGCGGTCTCCTTAATGAAGATAATGGCTTCGTATCACATAACTATTTGAGAAACACTACAGACTTTCGTATATGGTTCCTGTAAAGAACATAGGGGGCTCAAAAAGTTTCGAAATCATAAGATATATTTTTGCTCAGTATCTCACGATTTGAATCTTGTGTCAGACTGGTCAAGACTTCGTTCATATTTTGATATATAATTTGAATAAAATTTAAAATAAATATCGAAAATGCAGGGTTGTTTCTTAAATGACCAATAAAATGGTATTTGCTTACAAAAAATAGTCGATAATCGCGAATTCTATTCTGTTTCGGAATTTTTTTAGATTAGGACTGATATTTTGTATTATTTTATTATTAGGACTACTGTTTTCATCTTGGATTTTATTCTCGCAACGTTTCGGCTGATGTAACCTAGAATCTGAATAGAAATTTAGTACAGAACCCTTTATTTAACGCACGAGGGTAGATTGCTCTTCGTCCGACAGTCATGACCGAGTAAAAGTCTTAAGTAATTTGTAATTGTATTTTCAGTATCGCCCGTACGGAGGACTGAATTATGAAGACTTAGAACTGATTACTACTTAGAACTTTTATCCGTTGCACCACGGGCCCTTGAGAACAATTCTACTGTGAATTTTAGGAGCCTTAAGCCTATTCTTGTTTTTAGATGTGTAGTCATATTACTTGTTACTACTTATTACTAGTTATTACTATATATAACCGAAAAGTTGTGGTCGGAATAATCCCAATAATACAGGCGAATTCTATGTTCGAAAAAAAACCCCCCGAAATCTTTTCACAGTAAGAATACTCCAAAGACACCATTGAAGATGAATGTCTCTGGTGACGTAGATTTCCTCCTGTTTGACGGTTTAATAGAAATGTCCGCTTTGAGAGATTTCAGATCTTAATTTAGTTTTATTCAAACGCGACATAAACTTTTACGACACGAAATGGAGGCATCAAGATAAATGGTTTTATAGACTTTTCAAGAGATTTATTGCGTTTCTAGAAGACGAAAGTGAATTTGCGAAAGAAAGGAATTAAAAAGATGAAAAGAAAGAAGCTGCAAAAAAGGTTTATGAGATAAAGATGAGAGAGGAGAAAGTAATATGCAGAGCGAAAAAGAGAGTTGGACAAAAGGACAAACTGGGTGGAAGAGAGGTTACGTGTGTGTAAGAAAGAGAGAGAGAGAGAGAGAGAGAGGAGAGGAGAAAGAGAAAGAGAGAGTGAGAGAGAGAGAGAAGGGGCGTAGAGGAAAAAGAATAAGTAGGAAAGAGCGTCCCTGTGCGTTAGAAATAAAGAGAGAGCCTATGTGTGTATGAAAGAAAGAGGCATAAAGCTTGAGTCGTGATATGGATAAGATCGCCGAAGAGTTTTTTATAAGATAAGGATGAGAAGGAAAGAGGAAATATGCAGAGCGAGAAAGAGTATGGAAAAAAGGACAGAGTGGAAGTGATATTGGGCGTGTGTAAGAGAGAAAGAGATATAGAGAGGGAGAGGAGTGGAGGGGAAGGATAAGTGAGAAAGAGAGTCTCTGTGAGTAAGATAAATAGAGAGGTCTTGCGTGTGTGTGAAAAAGACGCATGTAGCGTGCGCCGTAGTATGGATAAGATAGACGACACCCTATTGTCTAAAGGTTTCGAAAGAAAGAAATTAGAAAGATGAAAAAAGCTGCAGAGGAAGTTTATAAGATGAGGGTGAGAGACAAAGAGGAAATATGTAGAGCGATAAAGAGCACTAAACAAAAAGACAGACGTAGCGAAAGAGAGGTTGTGTGTACTGGAGAGAGACAGGGGGAGGGAGAGGAAGAGAGAGAGAGTGGAGAGAGATAACAAAGAGAAAGAGGGGAGAGACATAGAAAAATAGAGAGAGAAAGAGAGGGGAGGAGAGAAAAAAAGAGAGAGGGAGAGAAAGAGAGAGAGAGAAAAAGTGTTAAAGAGAGAAAGAAAGAGAGAGGGGTGGATAGAAAGATAGGGAAATAGAGAGAGAGGGGAATGGAGAGAAAGAAACTCTCTTTGTGCGTTAGATGTATAGAGATATATAGAGAGGATCTGTGTGTGTGAAAGAGAAAGACATGGAGCGTGGGCCGTGGTATGGATAAGATAGACGAGGGGATTTTGTCTTTGTTCATCATGACTCCCACTAACAAGTACAAATAAGAAAAAAAAATTACGTGTTAAAAGATAAAAACAGATAAAAACCGAATCAATGAAACACTCCAGTTTTATATATTTACAAACGTATAAAATATGAACGTTGTTTTTATGAATGAACTGTTCATTTGTGTTTGTAAGTTTATAAACTAATTAAGTTTATAAATATTTTTGTTTATTTTTATTCACCTTAAATAAGGCATATTGACACCGAGACGTAACGGGCTACTGTGATTAGGGCCAGATTTATAAAGGGCATCCTTTGAGGGGGGTTGGGCAGTAAGATTTTTGTTCACATTACATTCTAATTTCTGCATGTTGGTACAGTCAGGGTAACAGGGATCAAGAAGAGAATTCCAAAGTCAAGCGGTCTGAGAAAAGAAGATATTAGAGTATAAAGTTTTCCAGCATTTTACGACCTCTACAGTGAAGAGGTTGGATTTTGCTACTAATCCAGTTTGTCGGTTGTATTTACGTTGATGGGGTACAAGTGTAGTATTTTAATTTTTTATTTATTTATTTGTCCAACACGAATTAGTCTGTGAAAGAAGTGTGTATATGTGTTTGCTTTATTTTGTCAGTTTGTGAGTATGTTTGGTTCCATACGTAAGGAAGTGATAGCAGTTTTCATTCTTCTGCGTACAATAGAAAAACTCAGACGAAAAATAAAGCAAAAATATTAACACCAGAAACCACACAAACATTACTCTGTGAAAATTATCATATATAGGCGTTTTAGTCCCTCTTTTTGGGGTCGACTTTTGTGTGGTTTTATTAGATGACTGGGCTTCGTGGCCGTTTGATTCCTTTGATCTTAAAACGACCGGCTCCACGGAGTTTGTTTTCTTTTAGTGGGTGAATGTGTTTAAACGTATGGACGTAATTGTTGAAAAGTAACGTAACTTGTGTACAATTGCGTTTGCAGGCTAAAATAATGACCAGTCACATGACTTATTATTTATATAATTTCGTCTTTTTTCTATTTTAAGCCTCTGTTTGCACAAAATGTGATCGATTTTTAGATGTCATTTTGGGGCGTTGTCTGTTTGTTTGCGTTCACGATATTGGTTCATAAATAAAACATTAAAGATATGTTAATCCTATACAAAATAGAGTGAGAGAGACCACGTGTGTGTGAGAGAGCGCGTGTGTTTCATTTTACTTCAGTCAAAGTGCTCAGAAATCAAGGGGGCCCTTCCTAGGCTAACACTTGATCTTTATATGAAATACATAGATATTCGAATATTCCATTAAAGTTCTCCTTTACCTGTCAAACGTTGAGTTAGTAAAGAAGTGAAGAACATTACTTTTCCTCTCCCCAATTGACCAGTTAAGTATGTTATAGTATATATTTCTTGTAGTCTCTTAGTATTACCGGATTCCAGGACAAGAAGTCATCTAGTCTGGTGGGTTATCCAGCTACGCGCTGTTACTTGAGGTAACATTACTTGGAGAAGAGGCACCATTCATCGTATGAGCAAGTGTATAGCCGTGTCGAGGGGATATTATTTGAGCTTGGGATACTATGTGTTTATGTGTGTGTGCGCGTGTGAGAAAGAAAGAATGTGCCGCTTTGGGTATCGCCTGTTTTAAGTAGTAATCTCATGTCAACTTTTAAAAAACTCACATAATATATAATATTAATATGCAGATCAAATTCCCCTGAATATTTTACTAGATAGACCCCTAAAATATATATGTGAATTCATATTTTACCATTTTTTTCTGAATTTATCCAGTCTATTTTTTAAATGATTTACATTAGAGCTAGATAGCGATCACTATTAGATTGGCTTAGTGTCCACGAGAGATGGAAAAGAATCATTGGTTATTTCGGCAATGCTTGTAACATAACATATTGCTTGGGGTCTGCATCTGCACTGTAACTATAAAGCTTGCAAGACAGATATAGAAATAGCTTTAGTCGTGGTAGTGTCACAGATCCTCCTGATTCTCTCACGACATCTTGCTGTATTCTTCATCACACCTGGTAGGTCTTCCTAGATGCATTGTAAGTCTTCTGCTAGTTGTTTGATGTAGGTTCTGTGAGCTCTCCCAACTGAGCCACATTCCTGTTATGGCATCTACAAAAGAACATGGCTAATGATTTAATCCTTAGCCTTGCAATGTCCAGGAAATCTGGTTCTTCTCTCTCTGATCAAGGCTGAGATCTGAGGACAGTGTCCGTAGAATTGCTCATATCTCAGCCTTGATTTTCTAATCTTTCTCTCTCCCCCCCCTCTCTCTCTCTCTCTCTCTATATATATATATATATATATATATTACAAAAATATGAGCCGTTGGGTCACCTACTAAGCTTGAGTTAAATTGTTTTTATCAGTAAAAAGTGAGTTTATAAAGCCAGCTTGTTATATAAAAATAAAAGGACAACACTTAATATTAGCTTTGCCTTTTGGCTAAGATCAAAGTGTAGTATCTGTTTCGATGGATACTACACCCCATAAACTGGTATTGTCTTGGCCTTCGGGGCTTGATTTACACCGGTCTATGGGTCGGTCCTGTGCAGTTCTAGGAGGTCCACCCTCCCATACTCCCCCCCTCTTTGGGGAGGAGTAAGTTTATTGCTTACTGCCTGAGGCGCTCCTACCGGGGAATGCCGACGGGGCTGCCCAGGCAATTTTTAATGGCCAGAGTGCTCATTTTCTCGGGCGCTGGCTTTTCAAACCACACTTTCCCGACCAAACCTTGGGTCACATCTTACTTGTGGGGGTAAGATAAAACTGGCCTTGTGCTTAACCTTCTGGAGAGGAGGTAAATAAATACTCATTATATATATATATATATATATATATATATATATATATATATATATATATATATATATATATATATGTGTGTGTGTGTGTGTGTGTGTGTCTGTATATGTGTGTCTCTCTCTCTTTCTTTCTCATCTTTTCTCTCCGACTACTGGTTAAGTAGTATTACTATCGTGCTATTCCCTTTTTGTTTTTAATGGAAAATTCCAATTTTTTAATTCAATTTCTTATTTATTACCTATGACTGTTAACAAACGAAGAGAAAGAAAGAAAGAGAGAGAGAGGGAGAGAATGAGAGAGAGAGAAAAAAGGATCGGAGGTCAAACAAAATACAATGAGAGAGGGTAAAAGAGATGGACGGAAATGTTGTAGGAGATGGGTTATTTGGTGTGATACTTACAATTACGGCTAATTAAAATAGAATTGTGTTTGCAAACTCAATTCCAAAATTAAAGAATATTTTAGCACGTATTGTTTTGTTATTCAAATACATAGGAAAAGAGCCTACACGGAAACAAAGTTGATTAACTCAGCGTTAGTATAATAATAAATATTTTTTCAACTCTTTTTCTACGCCTGTCTGTCTCTCTTCTTGTCGTTAATTATTTATTTCTTCATCGTTCAAATCCGCCATCTTGAAAGAAAAGAAGATAAACTGATATGATGGATCTAAGACGTCAAAAAAACAAAACAATGAAGGGCAGAAGAGGAAGAAAAAGAACGATTGCAACAAAAGTCACGCAGAAACTCCTTTTCGTCTCATAGAAATTAAAACTGCATAAAACAGATGACGATCATTCTTAAAAGCAATGCATTCGTTTCTCAACAGCCAAACTCATCGATCAAATTCTTCGAATATTTCGTATTCGTTGCTCGTTGCAATGATTAATGACAATCGGTAAAGCATGTACCGGAAACGCTGAAGCGGAAGTTACCGAAATACGCGTAGAATTTATGTGATTCGGTCGTATCCAATGATGGTGCCAATCTTGACATTATGGCGCCTGTTCCGGGTTTCGTGGAGTTTCACCGCCAACCGAACTTCCTACGCCGTGACTTACCGGATTTGGTCAAAATGCAGAACCCCCGAGCTGTATCCAACAATTAGATATAATCTTACTACCACTACTGAAAATAAGTTTCCTGTTATCCTCAATGCGTCATCTAACCTCAAACGGAATTTCCATGGACAGAGTTTCTTTCACAAAAACTTCCGATCTGTGAAATTCATTACCATGTGACATATTCTCTTCAGGCTACAACATGGTCGTCTTCAAATCCAATGTAAACAAATACTTGTTATAAACCGTCATCATAAGTAATCAAATTGTGTTGATTCCATTCATCATTTTCAATCCTCCCATAATATTCTTCATTATTCAACTGACAATATATCCATTTCATTTACCCTTTTACTCGAGTGGCTTTGGCCTTAATAAGTGATGACGTTTTAGTAAGGAAAAGAAATATGACCATTGAATCTACGCGTATAGCGATAACAGCGCTATTCAACATTTAAGTTTGAAAGATCAAAGGACCGACAGACGGGCGAAAAGTACGAAAGGACGTATTGGGAAATGTTATTTCAAACTTAAGCGTGACAGACCAATGGACCGCTGGGGCAATTCAAGTGGGCTTTTAGTGTTTTTATTAATATTTTCGCAGAGTTATATACTAGTCTTTTCCAGAACGCGAGTGGTTACAAATCTCCCGAACGCCCCACTTAGAGTTTAGATTATTCGAACTACTATTCTAATATTTGGACCACCAACATGATGGGCTGACCAGATAAAAGTTGAGACTGGCATGCCGCTCCTGACAACTGAAAAATTGGTCCAAGACAGTGATAAGTGGCGGAATTTTGTTTTCAATCATCTGGCGAAGCTCTCCGGTAAATGCCTGTAATAAAAAATAATAAAAATAAATTTACATACCAGATGTTACCAAAGTTGTTTCTCTGATACATGCCATTTGTTTCCCCAGGAATCTGAGTGATAAGAAGTCTCCACAGATATTCCACGACCTTCGTCCAATTCCATTATTATTGTATCTAACTTGAAGTTATTACACCTGTCATTACTAGCGACGTAAACTAGATAGCTACCGGGGCTTTTCCCTGGAATCTGAGCGACAAAAAGTCTCCTGACTAGTCTAATACTTTTTGTTATTATTATTTCTTACTCACTAGGAGTTCTCACGCAAGACATTATCAGTGATCTCTCGGGTAAAAACAACTGGTTTTGGTATAATGGCATAACGACCGAGAATTGCCACTTCCGGCTAAGAATGTGTTCAGCAGTCAGCGGAGAATTGCGAAAGTCAGTTCTTGCTATATATTGTTCACGCGAAGAGCTTTATTAACTATTTTTATTTTTGGACCCAAAACGCATTTTCTTTTGTTATTAAATTGTTAGGTGAAAGTACAGAATATTTAACAAAGTGCCGCCATACCCATGTTAAGAATGGCTTTCTAAATAATAACGATATTATTTAGAAAGCCATTCTTAACATGGGAAGGGGGAGCCTTTGTTAAAAATATTTCCTTTGAAAACATTGAGTTCATACAGATATATTCTGATGGCTTTCTCTGGAATTCGAGTGACAATACGCCTCCTTGAGATTTCAGTATTCGCCATGCCCTTCTATTCGACGTCTTTCTATCTTCTCGGACCCTCTATTGCTGTTTTCTGTGGTACCAACTGATGTTAGCCCCTCTGTAATTTTGTTTTGATATTTCTTGCAGCCGGGAAATGTTGCCAGATTATAGTATTTTACATAGGAAGTTTCAGTTTCCTTGGGATCGTTCTAGTATGCTCTCTTTATATTTCTAATTCTATTTACAA
>OY744519.1:120547075-120572075 GCA_963556195.1 Sepiola atlantica | reverse complement strand
CAAACCTTCGTTCCCTGCCAACTCGACCTACATGTCCCTATTACTCATGTCGACTCATATCCCTTTGTATCTAATATACTTTTCCCTCCTACTTTGAATTTAACCCATATAGGTTATTTCTGTCTACCACTTCTTCTGGAAACTGGTTTGTTTTTGCAAGCCTCCGTGTCACTTCGACCGCACTGGTTCGCCTATTTCAAGATCCACACTAGCTGATGTAGCTGCTATGCGACTTACGTCTATCACAATGTAACAACGTACGCTTTTCTCCTGGATATTTTAGGTGATTATCTCGGACCATTGCTGCACGAGAAATGTGCACACGTCAATAACACACCTTGCACGTCGCGTTCAACAATTCCTTCGACTGTATGGTGAGCAGGTGCACCGTCGACGTGATAAAGAAGAGGCGTAAACAAAGACATGTGAAAAATACATTTGTTGCAGTTATATAATAATAATAATAATAATAATAATAATAATAATAATAATAATAATAATAATAATAATAATAATAAGGGTCAGGGAGGATGATAAGACCGAGGAGGGACAGCACAAACCAGACCTCCACTGGAAGTGCAGAGAGTGCTGGGACCTTGGGGAGGCTTATTACCACCCAAATCCCAGAGATGACCAATGGTCCTTACCAGCGAGAAATTAATGGTAAACAGCTGTTGTGATACTGCAAGTTTATTTGCGGTGTCTATCGAAAAGAAGTGGAGAATACTGGAAATCTGGGGAGACTAGTTGTCACTCCTACTCCAGGGAATACCACCGGTTGTCGGTGAGCCATCACTGATGACCTGTGTGAGAACTCCTAGGGAGTACATAATAATAATAATAATAATAATAATAATAATAATAATAATAATAATAATAATAATAATAATAATAATAGTAGTTTTACGGTCCGTTTTTCATGCTGGCATATGTTCTGCGTTTCTTTATATTGACTTCCAAACTAACCTATCTCTGGCCAGGTCTTTATTTATTTCTCTTTCTCTCGAGTCCAACTGTGTCACTTCCTCTCACGTTCCCCTGCCAACTGACCCTAATACCTAAACTGTTCTACATCTACTGACTCAAGAACTCTCATACATTCTTTCAACATAATCATACCAACGAAGTATCCTAATTACAAACATCTCTCTATACTGTAAATATATAACCTTTCTCTGAGATCGTCAGCCTGTCTTTAAGACTCATATTACACATTTATCGTATCATTCTCATATCATTTTTCTCTATGCAATGCATGTCCTCAGGCCTCGCTAGCCATGTTTCACTTCTATTCATCATCACATTTCGTACACATGCATGATAGACTCTTCCCTTGTTTGATAGTGGCTTTGCTGGTTAGTAATGGCAGACGTTCTCTGAACTTTCTTCCATCCAACCCGAACTCTTGCAATCGCACTAGCACCAGCTCCTCCATGTATTTCAATAGTATTACCAAGGTAACAAAACTTCTGAACTACCTCAATAGCTTCGCCATCGCTAGATATTAAGTTAGATAACACAATCCCTCTTTCGCCTATATCTCACACACCACATGACGGACACAGTCCCGTTTATTTTCAGACACATCTTGTATGTGTGTACCTATGCGTACGTGTGCTACCTGTTGCAATAATTGAGTTGATCGCAGTTTCCCTCTTTTCTTTACAGGATGGAGACGTGCGACGGGACAGCCGAAGCGGAAAGCGATTATAAGCCAATCAAGCAGACGTTGACCTTTGCCCCCAACGAAACCATCAAAGAGGTCAACGTCGAAATTATCGACGACGACGTGTGGGAACCCGACGAGTTCTTCTACGTGAAACTCTACGTGGAAGACGAGACAGAAAGTGTGGTCATTGGCAAAATAGCCATCAACATGGTCACCATCATCAACGACGATGGTCAGTGGTTTTTCATTTTTGCACATTCTTAGGTGCGTCGTTCGCATCTGTTCGTTCAATTGATCTCCGATATGTTGGTTAACGTATTTCGTAAAAGTTACGGTATTGGCATACGTTTTTCGCGTCTCGACATTTGACGTTTAACCTGTTTGCCCCAGATATCGTCTAAAGTAAATGTATTAGATGCGCTTTTAGTATATCTGAATTTTTTTTTGACAGTCTAAAAAAATATTCAACAACAACAAATAATAGTTAATTAATAAAGTGTACCTTTTCAAAGCCAATATGCCAATATCAGGAAGTTTAATCGGATAGAGGCAGGCTGAAGGCGTTTCATCGAATAGTGGCGATGGTTTCTTCGTCATTTGCATCCTTACAATTGGCTTTCAATTTTTCAATCCTTAGTCTGTCTCCGTCACTAATATCTTAAAAGTAGCTGCACTTGGTCGGGGGTTCCTGTTTTTTTACTTTCAGTTTTATTTCGCTTCTTTTTTGAAATAGGATTGTGGAAGGCAAATTATTAAGAGTTAAATGACTGTAACATTAATTTAAAAAATGTTGTCAGAAAAAAAGCAGGAAGTTTCTCACGTTGCATCATGATACATTGAACCAACATAAACTATACCAAATGCATAACTGTAGACAAACCCAACAGAATTGTGAAACTAACGATAGATAAAGAAACTATCTAACGGGTTAATGCCCTTAACTATTTAGGACATGTGATTTCTGATACGAATGACCCTCAAAAGCATTACAACACCGCTTAGATCTTGGATGGGCACCTTTCAACAAAAGACAGGCTAGTCCTCTCTTCAAACCGCATATCATATCGGATGAAACATGAGCACTGCCAGTAATTCTCTATGGTCTTCAGTGTGTGAAATTGAGAAACAAAACAATGGAAAAACATATTGTCTTTCAGAATAAATTGAGGGCAATGTGTAGAATGAAGTTAACGGATACTATTAGAATAAACGATCTTTTAGTAAAGACGACACTCATATCCTTTATAGTTAAATGGAAAGTTTTAGGAGTGTACGGACATATAAAAAGATCAACATTCAAGGTGTGCAAGGTATGTTTAGAAGGTATGGTGAAATGGCGAAGAAAAACAGGTAAACCACGAGAAGATGGCATGTTAATATATATTCGTGGACAATCAGTTAAACAAAGTCGTGAGAGACAGGAGTATTGGAGACATATATGACAGATATGACAGATCGTATTCTGCAGGATATGAAGAAAACGTTTGAGGATGATTATATATATACACTGGCAAACACACACACACATGTATACTGTTGTTAATGATTCGCTGTAGAGATAGGTCACTTTGGAAGTCAATTTCTTAAAGCCGTCCAACGAATGCCAGCATGTAAAAAAATGGACGTTAAACCGATGCTGCTGCTGCTGCTGATGATGATGATGATGTACATTAAGAGATAACATGGAAAGCATAAACCAATCGATTACTGATATAGTATGTCTAGAATGAATGGTGCAAGGGTGCAGAAAAGGAGGTAAACCACTGAGAAGATAGCATGTTAATGTATGTCGTAAGACTTCCAGATCAATCAGTCAGTTAAACAAAATAGTGAAAGACAGGGTGATTGGATATAGTCAATACACGACAGATGGATTTCTGAAGTTAGATGAGAAAACATTTGATGATGGAGCGATATGGTTTGGCTATTAATCTTAACAAAAAAGAAAAGCAAAATGAAAGTGGGAAGGACTGATTAGTTGTGACAATCATATTACCCCCGAAACAACATCTAGCATTGCACGGCCAATTGATCCCGCAACTGAGCCATAACTGGCGCAATTTCATGCCTGGCGTATCTTGACTACATAGTATAATTATTGGAATCATTATTTGCACATTTTCGTCCGACTATCATCTCCACCGTTGCTATTCAATTTTTTTTATCATGTTTCAGTCGATTTTACTTTCGGCCTTCTTCAGATATATTGTTCATCCACAGAGATCTTTTTCTCTTATTATAATATGACTGGTGTTGATCATATGCGTATTATATATGCTGTTTCCTTTGTTTATTTATAAAGAAACCGAATATCGCTTATCACGTATTCAATGAGGTTGAGGGTGCACACCAGTTCACGTCGTGTAATGGATACCAACCCGGAATATGGGATCGGTTAAGCCGAATTCAAATCCAGTTTTATTTATCGAATTTATTTACACCGTAATACATTTAGGAAAGGTATTAATGACCCTCCCCAGTTATGGGTATTTGTGTTTACTGAATCATTTACAATTAATCGCTGCCAATAGGTACTGTTTTCGTTAATCAGAAATAAAAAAGGGGTTGACATGACTGTAAAAGAAGATGAACCAAAGGGAAATGGCCTCAAAATACTGTGACCCTTTTAATACTATACCTAGGATATAATAAAGAACTATATATTTCGGGTACAAATGCCTTTGAGTTAATTATTGATAATTAACAAACAAACAAAAACAAACGGCAAAACAACGAACTTTAAATAATGTTCAGCAGTTTCCAGTCCAGCAGAACATGTCCAGCGAACAGGCTAAGTATGTCTTTCAGAATACCCATCTCTCATTTCGTAACCAATCAGAATCGTCATAACAGTGCAAAAGGGGCACCACAACACTTCAAATTAAAAAAAAAACATGATATTATGGTGCAAACTGTGCACAAATAGAGCTCACATAACGATTTAAAAACTGTTTAATTTCGTGGAGTTTAGGATCTTAAAACGATTGAAATTTTCTAAAATCTTGGAAGTCTGTAGAATTTAATCAATTTTATTGTAATTTAACACTTATTAAAATCACAGAGTAACCTTTTTGAGAACCTCGATTTTCTTCACATTAAAAAACTGACTTTATGTCTAACTTTGACCTCGCGGGGAGACAAGTATTTAGACACTTTTACAGTTGATGGTTTAGTGCTCCATAGAGGGCATCTCTCCCTCCACACACACGCGCGTGTGCGCGCACACACACACACACACACACACACACACACACACACACACACACACACACACACACACACATATATATATATATATATATATAACATAGTGGTAATTACTTTTATTTTTAGTAAAAGTCATATATGAATTAATGGCAGTGGTATTAATAAATTTAATTCTAGATAATATTTTACAATGAGTTAATAAAATATAGTGGTGATTATTTTTAGTAAAAATCGTATATAGATTTATGACAGTAGCATTAATAAATTATCCTATTATATTTTGACCTATTAACATTTAGTTTTAATTATTTTGGGGGATAAATGAGTGTATTTTAATTCTAAGTAATATTTAGTAATGAATTAATAACACATAATGGTTATTACTTTTATTTTTAGTAAAAGTCATATATGAACTAGTGGCAGTGGTATTAATAAATTTTATTATTAGTTGTAATTGTATTAAGAATGGTGGGGTTAAAACTTGTCAGAAGATTAAATATAATATTGGCGGTAAGGTGTTTTAGTTAAAGTTGTTAAAAAGAAATCGTGGTCCATGAATGGGGGGACTAAAAATGTGGGAGCCAGTAATTTTGAGTAATGTAAGCAATATATAATTTTAAAGATGATTTTGGTAATATGTGGTTGACTTTTGTTGGATTTTGTAAATTAAATATTAAATATTTCTGGTTAAGGTTAAGTATATGGGGAATACCTATACACACATACAGACGCATTCATACATGCATCCATATGCACATACATATACATGAACACACAGATACATATACATACATACACATACACACACATACACACATGTACATATATATACATACATATACTTACAAATTTCATATTTTCACACACATGCATATACATATATCCACAAAACATACCTACACATACATATCTAGATGTTCCACCTGAGGGTGTTATACTATTTATTCCAAAAGGGGGGGGGTAATTATATTATACTTGTAATTAAGAGTTAAACTTATCTAGTTTGGAGATGTTTATAAGTGTTAATTTTAGGGGGTTGGTTGATATTAAGGGTTTTTTTTTTGTTTTAATGGTATTAGTTAGGGGTATTGTACAAATTACTAAGGAGATGTGATCTGTTATGCCTACAATTGATCGATGTTTCTTGTTTTTTGTTTAAAAGTTTTCCTCTATCGGTAAATTTAATTATTTCAAGTTTTTCGCCAATGCATAAATAACATGGTGAGTTTAGGGAGCTACAGGTGCTAGCTTTCTGATAGTGTTCCAGATTACAGTTGGTGATTTATTTTTTATTAGTTAATTCCCAGTGGTAACCTGAAAGTGAAGTTCTATTTTGGTAGCTTGGGTTGTTGAAAGAACATTTATGGCCGGTGTATCTTTCTTTGAAAGTATTACCTGCCATACCTATGTAGTATTTTTTATAGCTGGATTTTCCTTAGTCGAGATTGTTGCTTGGTAAATAGTTTTTGTTATTAAACAATTTTGTTGCAAGGGGCATTCATTTTATTTATGCAGTTACAGGACTTTACTCTAGTTGTTTTTTTGTTATTTGATTCAGGGTTTAGGTTGCTATTTAGGATTTTATTATTGTGTTTTTTAATTATCATTTCTAAATTTTCACTGCAACTGTAACTTAGTTTAAGTGTATTTTTGTTGAATATTTTATGTAACATATTGTTTGGGGGGAAGTGTGTGTTGATAAGGTCTAAGAATTTTTTACCAAGTTTGGTTTTAACTGCGTGATTGAAGGAGGGTGTAAACCATATTATATTCCTGTTTCTTGTTTTATAGTTTTTATTGTTAGTTGTTGTAGGGTTGATAAATTTAATTTGTGTATTTTTGTACCCACTGTTTTTTAGTGCTTTATTATAAAATTCTTTATTTTTGTTAAATATTGTTTCGTTTGAGGAGTTGTTGCTTATCCTTTGTTGGATAGATTTAGGAATGTGCTTAATGATAGATTTGGGGTGGTTGGGGAGGGGGTGTACATAGATTGGGTTGAAGTTTTCTTTATTGTATGGTTCACATGTTTTCTTTAGTTAAATTGAAAGTTACATCTAGGAAGTTTACTATTTTAATGTTAGGAGTTATTTCAACCTTGAGGCATATTCTTTTCATTTCTCTGATGATAATCTTTTTAATATTTTCGCACTTTTGCCTTATACATCCTCTACAACTAAACTAAAGATATAGATATTGAAAGTATTGGCTTATATAGGGATGATGGACTATTAGTAGTCAGTAATTCTAATAGGGCGAAAGTGCGAAAATATTTTGATATATTTATGTGGTAAGAGTGAATTCACGGTATAGTTTTAATCATGATAATCAAGCTTGGTTACGCTGGGAATTTCTTATTAGTTGAGTAAGTAACTGAATATCTTTCATAATATGAACAAAAATTAAATAATTAATTTTGTATTTCTACGATTATTTATATGCCATTGTTGTAAAATTGTCGATTATTTTCGCTTGGTGGTATCAAATAAATAAATAAAACAAATAAAGATTTAATAAAACCGTGGTACATCAAACAGCAAGCAGCTTATAAAACAACATGGAAATATTTTTCAAGGGGAATCTCAACGATCTTCACCGTTAACAAGTAAAGGTTTGGTTTTAGACTTTTCGCTCACAAATGGAATTCTCCTAATGCACAGTATTTAAGAAACATGATTAACATTAGCTCATTTAAGACCAACGATCCAGCAGCTTGCTGTCTTTTCTACTAACTTGTGATACATGCAATATATATATATATATATATATATATATATATATATATATATATATATATATATATATATATATATATAACCTCATGTAAACCTTAGTTATTCAGAGAACAAAATTCTATATTTCCTTCAAAAACACTTTTATTTACAAGCAATTGTTACTGCCCATCTAAGCAACATATATTTGCATGATTTACAATGTATCACCGATTTTAATGAGGAGGCTTCATCAATGTATAGAAATCCCCCAGTAAGGCAGAAAAAATTAAAAAGCATCCAACATTAATTTAACTTTTCCATATTTTTAATCACAATTTTTTTCAAAAGGATATACTTATTTAACCGTAATTTTACATATAAAAGTTCATATTGTAATATATCCATGATATGTGTAGTCCCCTCTTGTGTGTAGTGTTTTTATTGAGTCCATAAAAATCGAAAAACACATATAAAAAAAAGAGAAAGACAAATAGAAAAACTGGCCAATACAATATATATATATATATATATATATATATATATATATATATATATATATATATATCTATATATATATGTATATGTATATGTGTGTGTGCGTTGGCCAGTTTTTTAACTTTCATTCTGATAAGCAAATTTTCATTTGTTATTGTAGTACCAGGTTTTGCAATAAACTTACATACTTCGCTACACTTTATTAAAAATATATATTTAACCAACCCACATAAGCTACGAACGCTAACCAGCCACATTGAAGTTGAAACAGAAATAAAACAAAAACATCAAAGGGACACCACGTGAAACCGATGGAACTAAAACTGCAAGAAATCTCATAAACTTCCCCCTCCCCAAAAAACACAATGTGATTGTACCAGCCCCGTCTGATACCACACAAAATAGTCAGGAAAGATCAAGAAAGATGAAAAGACTGAGGAAGGAAGAACATAGGAAAGAAGCGGGGTGTATTGGGGCCCTGGAGAGACTTATTGCCACCCAGTCTCCAATGAAGACCAATGGTCGATAGCATCTAGAAATTATTGGTAAACGGCTGTTGTAATAACACAAAATCATTTGGAATGGTTATCGAAATAGGTGGAGAATACTGGAAACTTGGGGAGGCTGGTTGTCACTCGGACTCCAGGGAACACCACCGGTTATTGTCAGTGAGAATCACAGATTATAACTTGTATGAGAACTCCTAGTGTATTGATGATGATGATGATGATGATGATGATGATGATGATGATGATAATAATAATAATAATAATAATAATAATCATCTCATTTAGAAAGAGCTAATTGTTTGTATGGACGTAAATCTAAAGGAACGACAGAAAATGACAAAGATATGTTTTATGGGACCTGATGAATTTTTTTTATCATACAATCGGATACCGGAACTCAGGGAAATAAAAAAGGCATCGATTGCTGAAGAACAAACGAAAGCAAAATCATATCAATAAGTTATGAGGGATGTCTGAAAAATAACAGGACTGGCGTAACAAACAATTTTTGGAACTTTTTTTTGATGACGATTAATAAATTTGTACTATTTTTATTATTCGGACTACTATTCTCATCTTGGTTGTTATATTCATAACGTTTCGGCCGATGTGACCGCCGACTTTCTTTTTTAAATTGGGCATCGTTATGTTGAACTTAGGAACCTATAAACGTTTAGTACAAAATTGCTTATAGGTTTCCAAGTTCGACATAATGATTCCCATGTTCGAAAATATGCACATGAAGAAGGTCGGGGGTCACATCGGCCGAAAATAACAACCAAGTTGAAAATAGTAGCCCGAATAATACAAATAGTAAAAGTTTATTTCCATTCAAAAACAAACTTAGCTATATGGTTTTCCCTTTTTGATGTACCCCCTCGATTATAATGAACTCTCCCATCCTTCTCTGCCACGTTTCTATGCACTAGTGGAAGCATTTGTCTGAGATGCCCCCAGCTCCGTCATTACCATCATTTTAAACGGATCCCCTTGAACTTGGATGGAACCGAAAAGTCACACGGAGTAAGATCAAATTAATAGGGAGGTAGTTTCAGTACAGTGGTCTTATCTTTATTCGTTGCACCGTGTTCATTGTTCATTCGTCAGTGCTCATAGCTTAACGACCCGAATAAGAGAAGATTTAATAAAAGTACGTGAAAAAATGCAATAGTTGCAGAAAGCAAGTATGACATATATATTCCAGATGTACAATGCTTCGCCCGGAGTCCACACAACACACCTAGTCCCGTTACTTTTCTAACACAACTCGTCTGATTGATGTGATCCTTGAAGGAGTTCACAAAAGGAACGAAAGTAGGTTTAGCTTATGTTAACATGAGTTCAGAAAGAAAATAAATAACATATTATAATAGATTTTACTATGAATCTCTAGATATTCGCAATTATCGGCTACCTAGAGTTCTCTATCTTTTTACGAAGATCTGTTGCCTCGTTTCGGCTCTGTTCTGATTCAGATAAGTTATATGGTATCTTTTGGTACTACAAAATTAGCTGTTAAATGTCAGGAAAGATAGAAAGATCAAGGATGGTCACGGAGAATACTGGAATCCTGGGGAGGCTTATTGTCACTCAAATTAAAATATTAGCTCAGACTAGGAGCATTCGAATGTCGAATGTTTCAGAAGAAATCAAGTACATTGAGAAACAAACAGCTGCATCTAAGGACGAGTAATACGTCACGAAAGATATCCTAAACCGATTCAGAGAAGTATCAAGTCAACCGTCTAGAATCTAAAAAATAAAGGGATTAATACATATGACTAGAACATGACAAGGAAGCAAAAAGTGACAGAACGGATCCAGACGGCTCTTTATATCATAAACGTTCAAATAAAGTTTTGATTTGTGTATGTTTATTCGTGAACGAGTATCTGCGTCTATGAGACTATATTTGTTTCGAATAGGCTGATGAAAACTAAGTATGAGGAATATTTTAAATATACATTTTCTAAACTCTCGATTATAAAGTAAAGCAATGGGAAACGTGTATTTCGTTTTGCCTTTGGCAAATGTGAATTATAGTTAACAACGAAAAACGGGAGAAAACAACCATTGAACAAATAACTGTTACGAAACGCAAATAAAGTTACTGTTCTATCTATCTGCATATTTATTTTTTGTGTTTTAAAGTGTTTGAATATTTCAATTTAAGATTTCGTTCAAATACGATATCGTTAGAGTTACATTTCGCAATGACGGACGGACAGCTTTCCGGAAATCACCGAAGTTTGATTGACCGATTTTTCGTCTTTTGGAGTAAAAAAAAAATACACAAATATACAACAAATAACTGTTCAAAACGCAATAAAATTAACTTTTCTGCCTAATTGAAAAGAGAAAATGACAAAAAAATAATTAATCAGACTTTGGTTATTTTCGGAAAGCCGGCGGGAGCCATTTTATGATATCTAACGATATCCGATTTGAACGAATTCTTATATTGAAATAAATAAAAAATGTTTTAAAAGACTTTAACACAGAGGAAGAATTATGCAGGTAGGTAGAAAAGTAACTTTTATTACCTTTGGTAAAAGTTATTTTTTAGATATTTGTTTTTTTACCCCTTTTTTCTTGTTAACTATAATGCGCCATTGCCAGTATTTTATATAAAATGTGAAGATTGAATTCAGGTTCAGATGTTTGGTTGTGGAGTGAAAGGCTGTTACAGACAATCTCGTAATTACCGATGAAACGGACGGGTGTTTCAGACTGTTATTTGAAACCCGATCACCTTATCAGCAGTCAAGAGTCATAATCACTGAGACATCAGCCAATGCCACGTATAAAGGAAATCTATATATACTTATATATTCGCAACTATCGGCTAACGAGAGTTGTTTATTCTTTTACGATGATCTGCTGTCTTGGTTCGGCTCTGTTCTGATTCCAAGAAGTTGATTTTTCATGGAATGGGGTGGTACTATAAAAATGGTCGTAAAGGGGTAAGGAGGATGGAAGGACAACAGAGAGAGCACCGTCCAGACCCAATTGGATGAACACGGAGACTACTGGAATTCTGAGCGGGACTTATTGTCATTCAAATTACAGAAGAAGAAAAACAACAGTCGTTACTAATGCAAACTCAATAGTAAACAGCTGTTGCGAGAACGCAAAGTAATTTGCACAATAATCGAACATCACCTGTTCTTGCCAGTAAGCGATCACTGGTTATGACTCGTGTGAGAACTCTTAGTGAGTAAATAATAATAATCCATCCCGCGAGACCAAAGACGTATCCAAGATAGCTGAGACTGCTCGGGTAAATATATTATGAACTCAGCCCACCTCCACTAAATAAAAACTTGCCGTGAAAAGTTTGAGGATGGAAAGACTGAGGAAGTATAGCACCACCCAGACCTCGACGGGAAGGAACAATAAGCATTGGAATAATAACTGAATGATTTCTGGAACTGTAATTGTAATATCTCATGTCATGGCTGTTGATTTGTTTGTTTGCTAGGCCAGTCGGACTTCTGCATAGAGCTCACGAAGATCGTGCCTCAGGATTGTATTGTCTGTATGAAGTCTTCGTCGTTAGTCGCAGCAATTCGCTAACCTGCAGGAATGCAGGTGTTTATCCCCGACACCGTGAACAACAAGTCTCAGCAGTTGCATGCGAAGTTGGGGAAGGTTTGGCCCAGAAAACGCAACGGAATTGTGCAGAAGCAACGTTTCTACTTTCACTCCATTGATTTGCCGTTCCGCACTTCACGCGTCTTTGATTGCCACACGCAGAGCCAGAGACGACCAGATGACGACGGATCCCGATGCCGACTCCTCTAGGATTTTTACTAAAGCCCTGTTAACCGGGTATTTCTGACACTTCCACGTTGCTACCACCCCTGCCACGGCGAAGAAGGGTTGGGCTTGAAAAGGTGTTGTTGTTTATTATAATTCTGAGGCTGATGACCTTATTTTTGTTTTTGATGTTTTGTTTGTTGCTATCGTTCCTGATAACCGGAAGTGCTATCAGTATTTCCTCCCGGACACAACAACACAACTAGTGGATGTCTTTGCTGAAATGGCTTTGTTAATAGTACATTATTTGTCCGCCATATCACAAGCAATCGATGTACATAAAACGTTTCTTCTTTTTTTTTTACTCCGAGGCAATGAGTTTCTTAAACTAAGTTTTCTCTACAAAGCCAACCTAAGGCCGATTCCGTGATATTTAGTAACGTTGAATTATTGTGAAAATTACGTGTGCGGTTTTCAAACTAAATCGTCCTGAGGGATACATGGGACAAATGACGAATAGTTGAACGCACGGTATTAATAGCCAAGAACCGGATCCACAAAAACGCCTTCGGATCTGACGTCAGATCTTATACTTTGTTCATTTTGAATAATGTAAAAATATATAAACATTATAATTTCTCTTACTTTCGGGACGAGCGTAATAGTGTAGATGTAAAATGCCCGACTGCTAATCAAGCGGCTGGGTTTCGAATCTCAGTGTGAAAACACTCGCCACATCTAGCCACACCGCAGGGCCGTGATACAGCGAATCAGGTGTTTGTGGATGACATGACATAAATAATTAGACACCTTTATTACCATTAATAACGACGGCTGCTGTCATAGGGTCCTGATCGACCTATATGAAATGATATTGATAATTTTCCCTCTCTGATGAATTAGACAATTACTTGGTTAACAGGGGAAAGTAGAATCCCAAGGTTTGAAGCGATGTGACGTTGATTATGTCTACCTTAAGATTGACCAATAATATGGCTCCTCTGAAACACTAACAATTCTAATGCTGCTTTGGTCCGTGTCATACATAAATGGTGATAGATGATGGATATATTGATATCTGAAACACGAAAAAAATGTCAATCAGATTAAAATATCGATGTTTCACACTTTTACTACTGTTTTGTACAGCTCAGAGTGCTGGATATCGACGAAGGAAGCAGAAAAAAGAATATCAATCATGAAAATAAAGCTGTTGCGTTGGACTTAATGTAAAAGCATAATATCTTTTCGCACATCTCGGAGTCACTATGCAGCCTCCGATTGGGGATAAATGCTGCTTGCTTCATGGTACACCTCGTCTGGAAGAAAATCCAAATTTATGGATATATACTTAGATATTCCGCTAAGAATATTCCTACCTCTTAGAACCACTTTTAAGATGTTACTAGACAAAATCGAGGATGTTAACAGAAGGATGAGGTGGAAGATTATCACTTACAAAAAAGGCCCCAGAATCACCAGTCAACAAAACTTCAGTTTTAAATATCGATAGTAGATAACCACGAAAATCGGCTGCGCTGGACGGATTCAAAAAGGACCTATTGGACATTATCTCCAGCCTACACGTCATCAAAAACTCAAACCATCTCCAAAGAACTCTAGTTGTGGACATCAAAAAGTTAAAAGCCAACTAAAAAGCGCTAGCAAATTTAACAACGTGTAAAAAATGGATGAGGTAAGACATGAGTAGTTGACCTAAAATAATATTACTAAAAACTAACATGTAGCGGTCCAAACCCCATATTCTAAAATCAATACAAAAGGAGTTAACATAGCCGAGAAACTAGATATAGATAGCAGAGCAAACTATTTAGCTAAAAGAAACACCTTTATAACCCTTAAAGACCTTAATCTAGACTTTAGTAGCGGGCACTCTTGTAGATTAATCGACCCTGACAAAAGTGAAATAGGAATGGCCAGCAAAGGCATACTTAAAAGAATAGTTAGACAGATCAAGAATAACACTGACCTATGTATCTGGGGTTCACACAATACGAGGTTGATTGGTTAAACACAATCTACTACATGTTATAAGTTTATCCAGTTCGATATTGTGAACTTTTACCCTTCTATAACCGAGGTGATATTAAACAGAGCACTAGATCCCGCCTCTAGATACACGGGTATTAGTAATTTAGAGCTAGATACCATGCAGCACATTTTTTGACAATAAAGCCTGGGTTAAGATATCTGACACAGAATACCCATTCGACATGGCGATAAGTTCATACGATAGGGTAAATGACTATTACCTGATTTGTCTATTCATACTTAATACCTTTAAAGATAGATTCCCAAGTTAGGACTTCGGCTTATACCGGGACGATGATTTATGCCTATCAGACAGACTCCACAGAATTAGTAAGTACTTTTAGAGGCTCTGACTTCAAAATAACTGTAGATACCAAAATAAACAGTGTATATTTCTTAGATGTAAGCCAAGACCTAGACGGTATGTTCCACAAGCCATTCCACAAACAAAACGAAGTACTTAGATATATAAATAAAAAATAGTGCTACACTCCAATTATTTTTAAAATTATGATCTCAAATCTTTTTTCATCTAACTCCACGAACGGGGTTAATGATCTAATATCCTACATCTCTAACTTAAACATTAGTAAAAAGAGAAATGTTACCTTAATCACACAACCTTATCGTTAAACAACAGAACAAATGTAGAATTAATGAACAAAAATCCCCTAGCAGAGGGTACATAAAATCTTCAGCATCGACCATTGTCAAAGTCGGCTATTAATGTGATCCATCAATGAGATCCACAATACCTAACCTGTTCTTATAGAGGGGGGGGGGGTTCATTTAAGTTCGTCGTATATGAGGCAAACACCGAAACAGGCCTTTCAAGTAGGTCAATGGAGATATATGTAAGAATAACCGAGGGCAAATTCGAACAGTGGGTTTAGGCGCATAGGTACTCATTCCGAAATAAAGAAAAGCGTTTGGCTATTACACTCACAACCCGGAAGTGCAGCTTGAAAGATGCCAGTACCCCAGTGATCATCAAATGGACAATATAGGAGCCTCAACCAGCATACTACCTAGGCTCTAATTGATGTAACCTATGTACAACGGAGAAACTGAGAATTTTACAAGCAGTCTCCGCTTCAAGGAAGAATTAACTGAAAAACGAAACGGAGATTTTCAAAACAATTCTCTACAGAAGAAAATATCCTACTAAAAATGTGGCCTTCCCGTCAACCTCCATGAGCGATCTGACAGATTTCGTTTGGTGCTTCACATGTTCCTAGACTAGATATTTCCGGCGATCGTCCGTTAACATTAACTGGAGTTACTCGTGAACAAGTAGTCGGGTCTGAGACACCTCTACACCATCAGTGATCCGATTCTTTCTCAATTTTCTAATTTAATTTAATATAGACTTCTTATCCTTGAGTAAACTTACCTGTGATTGCTTTACTGGTTCACAAGTATAAGTTTGCATATACACACATGCTTATAATAATAATTTATACACTTATGAGCCCCTACATGTCAATTTCCATATATCCCCTAAATCATATATGTTGCTACCGAGGCTCTACCCTGAGACCAGAACCTGTCCTCTTAAACTTTTTATACCTCCATACCCAGAACCTAGATGCAGTCCCCTTGTGAAACGCACCTAATGGGTACCAGCTTTACTTGGGCAAGTACACCACTTTCCGTATACCAACAACCCTTCATCATCCAGATCTTTATAGTTCCTCAATTAATACCACATACGTTGGTATGACCTTCACCTCAGATATACACCCCTACTTAAGAGTTATCACTAAGATTTGTATCAACACAATTCTTGTAGAAAAAAATAATTTAATTTCGGTTTTAGACTCTTTTGTAAGAAGTAAAATGAGTCAAAGTGCAGAGTACAAGAGAGTTATCCCCCCTTGTTCCAAGTTTCCAACACAGAGTTTTCTTTACATTTTATATTTAAATTTTATTTCTAATTTCTTTATTAAACTCTATTTCTTAATTAGAATGTTACATGGGTCAATCGTTTCCAAATATAATCAGTTTAGTACTCTCTTCCACGTTGCTATGCTTAAGAGCCGTCTTTAACCGTATAAATAGACTCAATCCGTGGCTTGTATGTATGTAAAAATGTTCGAGATTTCAGAAAACGGGAGAGTTCCATCGGTGTACCTGACTGATGATCGGGGATTCGATTTTCGTGCCTGTTTCTTTTTTTGTAAACAACTGTGCCGCGTATCCTTGTAAAAGCCAGATTTCCTTAATACACTAAAGACTATATATATATATATATATATATATATATATATATATATATATATATATATATATATATATATATATATATATATATATATTAGCTGATCTGACGCGGAGTTGCCCGGGAGTATCTGCCAGAGTATTTTTACCAAAATATTATTATCATTAAATCTCTCGGATGTCTTCAGAAAATTACGTGCGAACCTGTTCTTTTTAACTCTTAAATGTATAAATAATAAGAGGTTACTAGTCGAAACTTTTTAATTTATTTTCTTTTAACCTTTATTGACCCCCTTTGTTGCTCTCTATCCTCTTCTATCTTTATCTAATCAGTATTATTATTCGATTATCGTAAGATTGAAATGAACATTCGGGAGACGGAAAGAGTAAAATAATCAGAAACAGAGAAAGAGAGCAAGTGAAATTGGTCTATTACTATCGCTCTCTAAAAGAAAACTATAACCGATATATATATATATATATATATATATATATATATATATATATATATATATATATATATATATATATATATATATATATATAAACATTTTGCTACATGCGAAAAACCAAGATTTTATTAATCTTAAGAACGATATTTTCAAAACAAAAACCTTTGGTGCAATTACAAATCCGTTTCGTTCAACAGAAAACCAACCGACATTTGTATGTTAGTATCGGATCTTTCTTCCGTCGACTCATCAGAAAACCAATAAGTTCTCAATATATATATATATATATATATATATATATATATATATATATATATATATTTAATGTTAGTAAGAGAGAACATCACCAGAGTGGTCGATTATTAAGAAAATAAAAAATAAGAGCATAATGAGACAGACATAAACAGAGACTGAAGAGAGTGAGGCATAGACGACTAACTCTAGGTCCCGTTTTGTTTGGATTTGAAACCGACAGTACGGGTGTTGTTCTAATCTTCTGTGAATTGTTTATTAACTTAGTTCACCCAAACAAGGCAAGTTGCCACTGTAGACGTAAGGGGCTACTGAGAATTAGAGTGAAATTTTAAGGGCCATCCTAAATTGAGAGATGTACAGCGAGATGCTTGTTCACATCAGTTTTAAATTTCTGCATGTCGGTACAGTCGGGGAGACAGAGCAGGCAGGGAGTTCCAAAAGGTGGCAGCTCGAGGAAAGAATCTATTCGAGTAGAAAGCTCTCCAATCCTCCACTTCACACATTTATAATATTATTCTTCCATAACCACTGTCATCATAATTATAAAATTTATAAGTAAGTATTTTAAAATATTATTAATAAAAACGTATTTCCTACCGACCTAAATAAAAAATAAAACTTTCCATTTACTACAGTAAATTTAAAAAAAACGCTAATCTTATTATTCAAATAATTATTCCCCCCCCCCCCTCAACCAAGGTTTTAGATAGGACAAACCCCGTATATGAGTTCAAATGCCCATTGGGGGGCTGCGTCTCTGACAACAATGAAACATATACGTTGGCTTGATTACTACAAATTTGTCGAGGAGGTTAACAATGCATTTATCCCCTACCAGCGCCATAGCTCAGCACTTTACTAATCAGAATTCCTGCCCCCTGCTCCCAATTTCGAAACTCTTAGTAGAAAACACCACAATATTAGAACATGCCAATAATAAACAAAAACTCTATATATTAGAAGATTTATAAATCCCCCCCCCCAAAAAAAACAGCCATTAACAGAATTAAATTTCACACTAGTGATATCATTCTAAAAGGTTTATAGTTCTAACTTTAGTTCCGTATTAATATTATAATTCCCGCCAAAATACCTATTAATATTAATATTAGCACTAACACCATGGTATATACCCAATTCCCCTGAAGATGGACTCAGATGGACCTGAAAGTACTTAGGACACCTACATCTATTGCAGATTCATCGGCGAATTACCCACCAAAACAAAGGCCCTGATTTGATAAGAAACGCAGAGAAAACATATAATTATCCAAAGAAAATAGACGACGAATATTGCGGGTTGGATAGAACATGTAATCCAGGAAATCAATTGGAACTCTTGTTTGTCAATAACGCAGACTGTAAACGTCTGTAATTCACTGGCTAGACAGAATCAAATATCGTTTTGTCAGATGCAATTCTGTTACGGTATAGGTTGAAGAATGCAACTGACTTTTCTCATATATACTGTAATAGTCTGAAAATATACTAAATAACCTACACAGAAACGTTTGTTCCATTCCTGTGGATAAATCATACATTGGTTAGTGTTTTGGTTTAAAAATCACATCAATATCCTTAATGATCAATTATCAGCTCCTGTTCTTTCCCACCCATTGCTTTTCGCTATTATAGCGTTTGTGGAAGAGAATTTAAGTCATTAAGTGGGATTAAAAGTTATTTTGATCTGTGTCACCAATGAGGCTTTTAGTGATATCGAGCGAATGATCACAGTTTATTACGAGCGCACAGTGAGGCCACTAACATTTAGCGTTTTAATATTTATATTCTTCATATGTGACGCTTAGGTGCATAAATGCGGAGTTAAGAGATGTTAATGGCCTCACTTATACTGATGAATATATACGTGTTACGTCGTTGTACGGATCAACGCTGATCACGGATTCGGAACCGGGACCACACTGACTGTAGTCCGGCAGTCTTACCCTCGGGCCGCAGAACCTCACCAATAGCAGAGGGAGATATTATCGCACATAAATGTCAGAAGAATACCCGCCCAAGACGGTTAAAATTATTTCTCCAAACAGAACAGTTTTGCACCCCGTTTATGTTCCCTTACATAGATTAAAATCAATATATAATGATACTAATCTTTATGTCTAGAACCCTTATTCCAATTTTGATCAGCATTCATTACATTATTTTCATTTTTTAAAAATTCCTAAAATTTAATGCTTTCGCTAAAGGGGTCTTAACAAGAAATTGAAATTCAGAGAATCTTGCTTATTGGTGTTTAATGAACACGAACTAAATTTAATGCAAATCTAAAAATATAGAATTTCTAAATAGGAGGTTGTGCTCATATTATGCCCTCTAAAATCTCTTAAAATACCACAGAGAAACTGAATTTTGATGAATGTTTATTACTTAATGTCTAATACCTATTGTTAAAGTTTCACACAAATCGGAGGTATCTGAATTTTTCCGAAGAGCTCCCACCTCTTTTTGCCCCTCTAGTCCAGTAAAATAAGCCTCAATTTTGGCAAAAGGTCAAACTAATTGCAACACAAGATTTTTTGCAAAATGCATTTCTATAAGGACTCTATTTTAACATACTAAAAGTCTAGAAAAATCTACAGATGCGAAATATGCAAATTTTTCATTTTTTATAAACAGGTGACCTGTATTTTTCAGTGAACATGATGTATCCTACCAATCGTACCAAGGCATCATTTGAAATTTATAGGTAAAAATTAGGATATGAAATGATGTATATAGAATGCTTCTTTAATCTCACAGCAATAATTAACCTATATAAAATGTATTTTAGGGTAAATCTTAAGTTTTGAGACAATTTATTTCATTAAAATACACCGTTCTATCGTATGCATTCAAAGTATATTCTCACATTATCAAATTATTGGGATATTTCATGGAATTATTTTATTAGATATACTTCTACATCATTATTTTTCAATTAAAAAAATGAATATATTATGAATTATCCTTCAGATACCCATACAAGGATGTCATGTTTTAATCATCGTTTGTTTGTTAGTTTATTTGTCCGTTTGCTAGCAACTTTATGCAAAAAATAATCACCACATTTCAATTCCCTTTTTACCAAAGTTGTATCTTGGCCCAGGGAAGTCTTATAATAAATTCTGAATCTGATCCAGTTCAGTATTTGAATGCATTTGTCATCATTATCAAAGTTTAAAAACAATCATATCCCAGTCAATTTCTTGTCTATTCTTTTGAAATTTGAAACATGAATACAAGATAGTATAATATATCACCAGATCAAATTTCTCCTGGATCTTAAACAGATTCAAGATTTGGCAACATTTTCCATTTTGACATCCCATTTAGCAACTTCATATGAATCTCCGTCAATCTGTCATTCTTCAATCAATCTGTGTAAACTTTCCTATGTTTTTTTAGTGTCCCATTTTCAAAAACATTACCAAGTTTCACCGGCATAGTATGATAACACAATAAATCTTGGCGGAGTTTGTGCTCTCCAAGTGCTTTTGTTATTCAATTATTTTGCAATCATCTAACTCAATGTTACCTTCAAGCCCTGACAAATTACCACAACACTTTTCTACTGTGTCTTGAACAATTAAGTCTATACTTTTTACATGTACACCGTGTGTGCATTGCTATATTTTTGCAGTTCCACCAGATCAAATTAAGAAGACTTTTTGTTGCTGGTAGCATATCAGTCATTTCTGGTATGATGACACCATTGATCACCTGTTATCAACAATTGATGGGATTTAGAAAACGAGTTACTAACTTATTAGTATAATGCATAGAATAGAATTTTGAAACAGCTGTTGTTGGAGGCAAGATATTTTATGTGATTATGTATTTATGTATCTTTTGGGAAAACCGATGATAGTGCTAGGTTTTGATGTTCCCTTCTGGTGTTTGTAAGATTCAATAATGCTTTCTTTTGATGCCTTACACTAGCAGAAGACTTCAGCACAATTCTGCAAGTCTTTTTTTATTTTTAATAACAACTGCTTTGCCTGTATTGGATAAGAATGAAGTTGTGTCATATCCAAGTACGACATGAAGAAATGGTAATTGTAAGCATATGCTGGGGCCAGGGTCAGATTTCGAACAGTGTATATTTTAACAGAAGTTTCAATATAAAAAATAGTTAATTCACAATGTATAGATATTTACTCCTCTTCCCAAATTACTGAAGGTTGTTTACTGTAACCATCAAATATAATAACGCATTTGTCATATTTTCACAGTACGTAATTAATGTATACATAATATATTTATCTAAATGTAAGACCATGATGCGAAATGATCTGATGTAGTAATGCCCCTCCATCCAAAACAAAGTGTATACCAGTGGGGAGTTTGCATGCTTTGAATCGAAGCTGGTTCCATAGGGCAATTCCTAGAATTGCTTTGCTTTCAGATCTGGGAGAAGCAATAGAATCAAACATAGATGTTGTTTAACGAAACAGTTCATATTTAAAGAGGTCCTGTATATTAAAGTTTTCTTTTGTTGCAACTAATGTGAGGCGTTGAAACAGTGCTTGTGGATGAATATACAGTACTTTTTGTCTATAATCACCTCTGTTTTAGATTCAAGGGTAAGTGCCTGTTTTCCTTTCACTTGAATGAATTGTTAGATACCTCATTGCCTTCCATGGATTGAAAAATCTCATAGCCAACATTTTCTGTTTGATCTAAATTTACTGAATCCTATACAACAATACCTGAGATAATGCTGTGCAATGACATCAGATTTACTGAAGGAATTTCTGGGTTTCAAAAAGCTGATATGCTTTTTTGTATCTGTGCAGTCTTTCTTTTGTTGGGTGTCAGTTATTTCTTTGTGCTGTTTACTAATTGACACCAATAAATAGCTGCATAACTCGATTAAGTTCAAAACAAACGGGACAGATTTAATCTACATGATTCGCTGTTTTTCTATCTCTTGTGAGTCTGCCAATCGATTTGATACTTCGCATAAACAATAAGATCACTGAAAAGTCCTGCCAGATCACTATGGCAAATATGTACACTATTTTAAAAAACAGAATACAAATCAGGATTGTCTCTTTATAAGGTAGCAATTTGTTGAAGAAAATTCTTTTTGTCTTAGTATACAAACTGTGACCTGCAGTAACAAAGAATGGTAACATGTCATACAATGAAGCAAGATGGAGACTCCAATTTCCTATTAATTCAGTCCAGATAAAATGCTTCGAAATGCTGCGCATTTTCATATATTGCATCAAGAAGCCACGAGTACGATTAGTCAAATTTTCCTTTTTTTCCGTTCTTAACTCTTTATGGACAGTCATAGCTGCTATTATAGATTATTCATCTACCATCGTATCTGGATTAGCAATAAGTTTTGCAAATATTTTTTAGCTGACATTATACAACTTTCTCACTTTAATTATATTAGATTATTTCTGTTTATGTGCGAGTCTTTTCTTCACTTTGAGTTTTAGTGTCAGATATAGAAGTACGTGGCTGAGTGAGTTCCAATGTGTCTGCAAGAAGTAATATCATGGTGGGAAGAAAGTAATGTCGTATTTTCTACTTCATCATTTTACAGCCTCCTAAGTTGTACACAGTTCTAGATTTTTTGGGGAATTGGTGTCTTAATATCTTGCTTTGCTTTAGTAGATATAGTAATTAGTTGGAAAATATTAAGTTTAACCGTCTCAGCCGTAAAAAAAATATGGATATTAGTGAGGAGCATCTGAGACATTGCATGCTCGATGAATTAAAAAAAAGGAAATTCAGCTGCAGAAGCTACAAGGAATATTAGAACTGTTTATGGGATAAATGTTCTGAATGATCGAAAATGTCAACGATGGTTTGCAAAATTTTCTTCGAGAGACTTTAACCTGTCAGATCGGCGAAGTTCGGTAAGGCCAAAATCAATTGATAAAGACGCCATATAAGACGCTGTGGAGGCTAATCCGAAGTTAACCAGCAGAGAATTAGCTCAACAATTCAATACAACTTATACCACAATTATTTCATGCCTCTACTAGTTTCAAAACTTGGACTCTGGGTTCCCCACGATTTGACCGACGTTCAACGAAATCATTTGCTTTCCAGGAATAATCGAGAACCATTTTTGCAATGAATTGTGACTAGAGATGAGAAATGGGTTATTTACAAGAATACCCAACGCAGAAGAAAATCGTTAGACCGAAACCAAAGTCCACAGCCTGTTCCAAAACAAGGACAACACCCAAAGAAAGTTATGCTCTCTTTATGGCTTGACATGAGAGGACTGATTCATTATGAGTTACTAGAGCATAATCACACTATCACAGCAGTAAAATATTGTTTGCAGTTGGATTATCTAAGAATTGCTATATCAAAAAACGATCAGCATTACTCAATAGGAAGGGTGTAGTGTTAAGCAAAACTTACTCATGAAAAGGTAATGAGTTTCAATTAGGAAGTTTTGCCCATTTCGCCTTATTCACCTGACATTGCTCCATCCGACTACCGTCTTTTACGGTCGTTGCAGCATCACTTAAGCAATAATATTTATGAAAATGACAACCAACTCAAAAATGACCTAAATATGCTTTTCTCTAAAAGAGAGATATTTTTTGAAGAAGGAATCACGAAGCTAGTTGATCGTTGGACAGAAGTCATAGAAAATGAGGGACATAATTGTAAAGATTAAAAAATGCCCTGATGTGAATGTTTCAGATGAAATAAATGTGTTGGACAAAAACGACATTACTTTCTTTCCAACCTGATATATTAAGTGCACCATCTATTATGAAATTACTTCTTCATGCTTTAGCAAGGGAATTTCTACTAAGGATATTTAACACTGAGTTGTGGCCATATGTCTCTTCCAGAACTTCTGATAATCTTGCTTTTTTCCATTAGATTGCCTATACACACACGAAAACATCTTCATGTGTAATCCTTCAATTCACAGCACTATAGATTTCAGACGGCTACAGTATGATTTATTAACTATAATAGTTTGAGCCTTCCAATACAGTGGATGGTCAAATGTCGTAACAGGAGTTGTATTGTTATAATCTACTTATTCAACCAGGAATATCAATTAGGATAGATACATGCCATTCTTGATGGATCTAAGTCAATGAAAGGAAAATCACTACAGTTCCCCCCTTCGATGATTTCCTTTGTGCACCATTTCCATGTATTCTGACAACCCTGAGTATGGCCATTGCATAAACGCGGAAACCGTCCACAGGATATCAACTAAATATGAGGATTTAGGAAAATTATCACATGGGTAGGTTCACAAAATGATGTAGATTATCTTTGTGATATTGGTAATAATGAATTGTTACTTGTCAAGGCCTAAGGATCTCATTATTCGTTACTTCATGCTAGGAAATCACATGCGTGACAAATTATCTGATGTTAATATGACAACCATATCCATCCGATGAAAGGTGCCATATTCATCAATAGTTTGTATATCGTGGTCAATAGTGTCTGCTGCATATAGCATGAATTTACCTTCTGTAATAGTGACATTATAGTTACAGGAGCATTTCGTTCAAATGATTGGACTTGTCATTTGAGCTACAAAACCCATGTTGCTGTAATTAATCTATCAACAACCTAGAACAAAAATGGTGATGCATTTTTATGACTAACCATAATTGTAAAAGAGCAATCACGATACTTGGTCGAATAGCTTAAATGATA
>OY744519.1:120514575-120542075 GCA_963556195.1 Sepiola atlantica | reverse complement strand
GAACACAGACAGGATAGCATTGGGCTGTAATCAGTCGGTATCGATCCAACCAATCATCAGAATTTATTGTCTGACTTGTACCCAGGTGGACTGGCTCATCAGCATCATCACCATCATCACACCGGTTTATTAGTGCACCTGACATCTGAATGGGGGGAACAAACATTCGGATGTATTTTAACATCTAAAATGACTGGCCTGATCAACAACATCAGCCACATGAAGTTGTCATAACAAATTTCCACTTAATTCAAACCGTCAGTTATTTTTGCCATTGTGTTTTTCCATATGTTTTCATGTCTATAACGTGTTGCTATTGTTTTCATTAGAGTTATAATAGCCGTATTTACCCGGCGTTGCCCGGAATGCAGTGAAGTCATTTTAGTTTTTAATTTTTATCTGTTTTCACATTTTTTAACAAATTATACAGAAAAATAAAAGTTTAGTTGTACGGAAGACGACTTTTTATACTTTTTAATAAGAAATATGAGTTATTGCCCTTACTGATTTGGATATTTCGGTCATAGTAAAAACAAATATGTTTATATCACCACTTGTCTGTCTGGGACGACATCATTTTTTTCAAAATAAACTGTAGTGTTTTTTTAAATTTTTGTTATTTATTAATGAGTCACGACTTATCAAGGCCACAAGTAACACAAGGATAAAGGTTAATGTTATAAATGGATTGTCAGTTGAATGATGAAAAATATCATGAGAGGATTGAATGATTGAAATAATTATGTGGAATAGATCAGTAGATGAGTTGTAAGCAGAATACACAGAATAAGTACACACACTATCTTTGTAAACGATTGAAGAAAGAAACGCTGTAGCAATTCCTATTAATATTTCATTGGGGGACGCCCACCGGAAACTAATGCATGGTCCAGACTCCATTCACCAAATGACAATATTGCAGCCCCGGTATCATTTACCTGCTGATAGGACAGTATCTTTATGAGTTATTCCAAGGTTCGAGTCCTTGGGCAGGCAGGCTGATAAGGTCAGCCCAGTTAAAACGTTTATTATCCTTTATTAGTGACATGACAACACAGAAAAAAGGAAAGGATACTTAGAGCATTTCCACATACCGCTCATACTGAACAGTCGCCTCGGGGGAAAAGCAATTCTTCCATCTTTGTCAGAAACATCGCTCATGGAATGTGAGGACTAAAGGACAAAGTAAGGAAAGCGAGAGGTACTTTGTACACGGAAAGTACATCCACGGTTTACCTTCTAAATGCCAATAACGTAATACAACAATAACAAATGAACATTGGCTAGTGATATGCAAAGTTTTATATGTAAGCTTGAATGCTATTTAGGTCTAAGTTGTAAAATCTGGTCAGATAACTTTATATATTAGATACCCAAGTTGTCGATAAAGAAAGAAACAAAATAAATGCCTAACCAAAAGCATTGTTTACCAAGCCACAATATTTGCAAAGGAAAGACCGAATAAGAAATACTACGTGGGTATGCCTTCCCTAGATTTTAAAATCAGATATTACGACCATAAAAGCACATTCAATAACAGAAAACGCTGAATAAAAACAGCACTAGCGACCCATTACTGGGATCTGAAAAAGGCCAATAAATGAGTGAAAAATAGTATGACATGCCAGTACTTATAGAAATTTAGACGACCCGTATAGATTATGTCTAGATGAGAAGTTTTAAATTCTAAACTTTAAAGACCATCAAAACCTATTAAACTGTAGATGAAATGGCACGCAACTGTATACACGGAATAAATTTACTTTAGGATAACAATACGTGGGAAAATAAAAAAATAATTAAATAAATAAACTACTAAACTAAACTAACATCTAAAATAACAAAAAATAGAAATAAAACTATTCCAAGTACGCACGTGTTAAAATAAGGTAACCTGTTAATTCGATACATTCATAAAAGGGATGTGTCACCCCTATACAAAACGAAGAAAATTTTAAGAAAAGCCAGCCGAACCCTTGTTTGTGAGAAGCCGTGTCATTGGCTAATGGGAGAGAATAAAAATGAATCTGATTGGTAAGCTAGCTAGACTGTGGATATATAAAACACCAAGTAATACGAATTCGATACATTTTAGCCTAACGAGTTCTACATACATGAAAAACAGACGCCTCTGTGTAGCTTGATTGCCATAAATCTATTTTTATAACTTACTACCTAGCCATACTCGCGTATTGAGCACTGTTGAAGTAAATACTGAAAATCTATAAATAATAAATTATATCTTCTTATGATATTATATCTCGATACATAACATTATATATATATATATATATATATATATAGTCATCCACATACAGCCTGTTTCGCTGTATATATATCGTTTAGGAAAAAAACGGTCGCGCATATATTTGTAAGTATGTACCCCTTTCTCCTTTTCCACATGTATGTGTTTCTTTTCCTCCTTTAATCGGGGTCTTTTAACTGACAGCCTTGAAACTTTCGCCTTCCCAGCAAATGGGTAGTGCCGAATTAGAAACTGAACGGTATTGAAATAATATTGTTGGGAATTTATAAAAATATGTAAAAGTATGGATGTATCTTTATTCGCATATTCTGATATCTCTGTTGTTCGTTATTCTTGGTATTGACGTACCAGTTCGTGCCAGCAATGGACGCCAAGGGAAAATATGTTCCCAACAGGAAGATGGTCATTAAACATTGGCGTACATTTGGCTTCGCTTGACCACCGACGAATAATTTCGTCAGGGTCATCTGAGAAAAAGCAGTCTAGAGGAGAGGGGGCTTTTGGTAATTTGTTGCCCCGGTGCTTGCGTTTTTAATTCGTTTCTTAATTAGCTGAACCTGTTTTAGAATAACTGGTCAGCAGGTGCGGGGAGAATTAGGGGTAGTTGTGAACGACCAGAGTGCGGACATGGACAGTGAGGCGGGGGTTGAATGAAAAATTGATCATTATTTTTTAACGTAACAAAAACCTGATCACATCTTGTTGGTCAGTGATGAAATGTATCGATAACAGGTCGCTATTATTTTGGTAACGTGGAAAGTGGGTAAAGAAAAAGAGAGAGTGAGAGGGGGGAAAAGGGAGAGAATAAGAGTATTGAGAGAGGAGTAGGTATAGGAGACAAGATTAGACGGAGGTTGGAGAAATGAAACACATGTCGTTATTATTTTACAAACGTGCAAAGCAGGAAGAGAGGAATAGGGATAGGAGGGAAGTGGGAGATAGAAAAGGGGTAGGAAGATAGAGAAGAAAGGGGGGAAGAGAGTAGTGGAGGGCGACGTTATTATTTCGGAAACATGGTCAGTCGGAGGAGATAAATAAAAGGAGGAATAGGAAGAGAAGTGAGAGGAGAGAAGACGAAGTGCAGCTGTTAAGAGGTAAAGAAAGAAAGAAAGGGACGAAGAGAAGAAGACAATAGAAAGAAAGAAAAAAGAAAATTGAAGAGGTGGTAGAGGAGGGCAAGAAAATGTTATGAGGAAATTGGAGAAGTTGAAGGAAGTGGGGAAAGGCGATTAAGACATATCAGAACGACATCAGGCGATGTAGATAAAACAAAAACTAGAACGAATCATTCGTCTATCTATATATATACAATACTAAAACTGTGATCATCTTTATTGGTTGGTTGGTTGTTTGCATATTGATTGTTTTAGATGGTCAGCTGAAGGACGAATGCGACGAGAGGTGGACGGAGGTAGGGCATAGATGGAGTATTATTATTATTATTATTATTATTATTATTATTATTATTATTATTATTATTATTATTATTATTATTATAATAATAATAATAATAATAATAATAATAATAATAATAATAATAATAATAATAATAATAATAATAATTTGGATGGAAAATCAGACTGGCAACCTAGATCACCAAACTTCGAAAAGAAGCTAAAACCGTAAACCGGATGAAAGAGAACATGGAACGAATGAAGAGCAGAAATCTGAATCACAAGGAAAGACTAAATAAGAAACATGAAGAACTAAAACAAAAAATAGCAGTAATAGAAGGAAGATTGAGACGATATAGATACAAATCGGAACAGCACAAATAGAACATGACCTTTGTAAAACAATGAAAGCCAGTAAACGGAGAAAAAACAACAACAGAACAACAGGACCGGACACTTCTGGAGCAAGATATGGGAAATGCCTAAAAAACACAACAAAAATGCTAAATGACTGAAAAACATGAAAAATGAACTACAGGAAGAGGGAACAGAAACAGACATTAATGAAGAAGCGATTAAGATAACTCTGAGAGAAAAGATAATCTGGAAAACATCATGCCATGATGGAATACATGCGTACTGGTTTTTAAAATTCATGACCCTACATGAAAGGCTGACGCAGAAACTGAGATCATGTATCCACAAAACAGACGTACCAGAGAAGATGACCAAAATAAGAACAACGCTAATACAAAACGATGCCAAAAAATGGGATGATCGCAAACAACTACAGGCCTATAACCTGTTTACAAACAATGTGGGAAATCCTAACGGCACAACTGAGATAATAAATTTACCAATCCCTGAACAATCGTGGACTGCTTCTTGAAGAACTAAAAAGATGCCGGAAAGGGAAAAGAAGGACGCATGATCTGCTATACATCTATCAAAAGATTCTGAAGGAGGGAAAAAAACAGAAACAAGAACAAAGTCATGGCATGGATTGACCACAAAAAAGCTTATGATAAAATCCCTCAATCAGGGATAATTGAATCCTTAAAAATATAGAAGATACCTAACATGATCATTACTCTTATCAAGAAATCAATGGAAACATGGAGACTAGAACTGACAGCTGGAGGACAACACCTCACTGAAATAAAAATACAGAGAGGCATTTTCCAAGGAGATTCCCTATCACCACTACTATTTACTATCGCCACAATGCCACTTAACTACATACTCAGAAGATGTGATGCCGGATACAAGTTTACAGACACAGAACAAAGAATAAACAACCTCATGTACATGGACGATCCGAAACTATTTACAAAAAGTAAAAAGTAACTGTAAAAGCTGATAAATACGACCAGAATCTTCAGCCAGGAACTTTAAATGGAATTCGGAATTGGAAAGTGTTCACTGCTAGAGATGAAAAAGGAAAAACTGGAGACGATAGATTGCATCGAACTTCCCAACCAAGAGGAGATGAGGGCGCGAAGCGAACAGAATAGCTATAAATATTTGGGGGTTCTGGAAGCAGACACCATAAAATCTACAGAAATGAAAAAGAATAATGGAAAAGAATATTTGCGAAGAGCAAGGAAACTCTTAGAAACGAAATTATATAGCATCAATCTAGTAAAAGGAATAAACACCTGGGCAGTATCACTAATAATATACTCTGGACCATTCATTGGCTGGACTAAAGAAGAACTCAGCCACCTCGATCAGCGGACTAAAAAATTAATGACCATGCACAACGCACTACACCCAAAAGACGATACGGACAGACGCTACATCAAAAGAAACGAAGGGGGAAAAGGACTAGTAAGTATAGAAGATTGTGTGGAAGACATAAAAAAGAGATGAAGAAATACATAACCCAGAACACGGAAAGACTACTCGCCACAAGAAGAGACGCCATCCCAACGAACAACTCAGGAAGCACCGAAACCAGAAACAAAAAGACAAGAAAAGAAAAGTGGGAAGAAAAACAACTACATGGACGCTTCAGAAGACTGGCAAGAGAAGAAACCATGGAAAATAGCTGGACATGGCTAAGAAAAAGACACTAGAACGGGGAAACGGAATCTTTACTGACGGCTGTACAGAACAATGCGATTCGGACAAACTACATTAAAGCTAAAATAGATAAAACCCAGGAGAGCAGTAAATGCAAACTGTATGGGCAAAGAAACGAAACAGTAAATCATATAATAAGTGAATGCAGCAAACTAACACAAAAAGAATACAAGAACAGACATGACTGTGTGGGAAAGCAGTACACTGGGAAGTGTGCAAACGATTACATTTCGAACACGTGGACGAATGGTACAAACATAAACCAGATACAGTACAGGAAAACGAAAAATACAAACTCATTTGGGATATTGATATACAAACATATAAACTCATACAAGCAAGAACACCGGACGTCATAATAATCGACAAAAAAGGAAAGATCCTGCCAATTCGTAGACTTCACCGTTCCAGCGGTCCACAGAGTGAAGATCAACGAGACGAGAAAATAAAGCAATACATGACACCTGCTAGAGAACTGAAAGGGATATGGAGCATGAAGAAAGTCAATATAATACCAATAATCATAAGAGTACTAGGAACAGTCCCCCAAAAATTGGAACAAATACTGGGAGAAATTGGAATCAAGACCATACAAAGGACGGCAATGATAAAAATAGCTGCAATCTTAAGGAAAAATCTCAAATGCCGAAACCAACCCGCATAAGTTACCAGTCAGTTACAATGGAAGTTACAATAGGAAGAAAGCAAAACCACAGGAAGAACACCACCGCACGAACGAAGGAACATAAACTGCAAGAATATCATAAGCTGCCTTCCCTCAATAAAAATGATGGTCCCGGCCTCGTCTGACACTACACAAAATAGTCGTAGAGGGTCAAGGAGGATGGAGGGACCGAGGAGGGAGAGCACTAACCAGACATCCACTGGATGAGTATGAAAAGTACTGGGACCTTGGGGAAGGCTTATTATCACCCAAATCTCAGTTAAGATTAATGGTCGTTGCCAGCGAGAAATCAATGGTAAGCGGCTGTTGTGATAACGCAAAGTCATTTGCAAAGGTTGTCGAAAGAGGTGAAGAGTACTGGAAATCTTGGAGACTTGTTGTCACCCAGACTCCAGGGAACACCACCAGTTATTATCAGTGAGTGATCTCTGATAATGACCTGTGTTAGAACTCCTATTGAGTAACAACAACAACAATAATAATAATAATAATAATAATAATAATAATAATAATAATAATAATAATAATAATAATAGTAATAATAATAATAATAATAATAATAATAATAATAATAATAATAATAATAGTAATATTACTAGTAGCAGAAGCAGAATCAGTGTAAGAGAAGAAGAGTAAGAAGATGACATAAATAAATAAATGACGCACATAAAGAAGAAACTGAAAAGAAGGATGACCTAGATTCAAGATCACTCCACTTTAAAATCAGGCTCTTCCATGCATTTGAGAGTTAAATACTTGTTTCTATTCAAATAAGTCCGTGCATCCGCGAGCTATATTACGTTCTTTTATACTGAGTTATTAAACATTTAGCATACTAGTAAGAGTGTTTGCTAATGGGCCAATAGACTGGAGTTCAATCCTCGGTCGAATGAATTCCTCTTGCTAAACAATCAGCATCGCAAGGTAAAGATCAAGGATAAGTGGAGTGATCCTGTGAAAGGAGTATCGCCCTCCTTTACATTTTGTTGTAGTAGCTAATGAAAAGGAACCTTTGGGTCGCCCTCGACTATAGTCTATCGCTTTACTTACTTTATTAAAATTTAATAAAATACCGATTGTTTTAAATTATTACAAACACACTACTTAAGATGTTTCAGATGTTGTTGTTGGCCTTCCTCCTCAAGAAATAATAGATATCATATGAAAGGTTTCCCGTTTCATTAGGAATTGATATTAAACCAATGGTTGTTTAATCATCAGCTTCACTTTTCCTGACTCGGTATTGTTTAAGTTCAATGACGGCCAAGGAATGATGAGCTCAGCAACGAAGGACTTGTGTTATTTCGGAGTTTCCTTCTCATAGATTAGTTACTTTATAAAGGCTAGAGAGTCTAATCTCGTCCACTATTTCGCCTATAATTAGGGAGAGAGACGGATTCATAACTTTTCCAAGTGTATTTGATAAAATTATCTTAAAGCTATCCGAACTTCTAAACGTACATGGCGTTCTCAAACGGTCATCCAATCTTGTTATAAAGCCTAATAAAATTGTTCCCTATCTAAATTATGACACATACCTCTCTGATGTTTTATCAGTACTACAGGGTGACCCCCAAGAAAATCTCACACATGGAATCATTCATAAAATTCACAATCTTTTCTGCCACCCAACAACATTTGATACCAATGAACTTTACTCTATGCCTGACTTGTCCATCACGTTTGTCATGAATGTCCAATATTCTTTATTTTATCGCCGTTTAATGATAGGGGCCACCTTTGTGATCGTTTCATCATGGTAAAATCTTCTTCAGATTCTATACCATTTAATAATATAATAATTTATACAGGAATGGTTCTGTTCAAACCTCTTCGCCTCATCTTATATCTTATATATAAAGTAAAGACGTTTTTTCCCCTGTACCTTCGCGTCGAATAGGAAAATAAACTCGAACTCAATAGATTACTACAATCACTACAACATCAAATTTATTCGCTCGAGCGTGTTCTTAGCAAACTCTAAACTATTACACCCACCTCGGGCAAATTGTTATTTTCGTTCCTCACTCGGTCACTCTCCCCAAACCAGACACCATACAGGTAGTAGCAAGAACATTTCTCTCTAACATTTTACTCCTCTCACGCTACCAGTCTACACCGGGAACAAATACACAACGGATAATTTAAAACTTATTATTTACGTTAAATATGCCTCCACCTCACCACACAGTAGCATAAGTTGCACATAAAATATAACAGACGCTCCCTTCAATACATCTGACTAGCGTACTATGTTACAAAAAACCTGTTACGGATTAACCGATTGACATTCTATTATTCTTGCTACGTAACATTTACACGTTAGCGAATAACAGATTACATTAAACTCAACACAATGACAATCACAACCACGACGATTTATTCAACTTCATTGTGCTAATAAATACATTAGTACACTTCTGACAGAAAGTACAACATTTCTTATTCGAGTTTATATGTATTACTTACTTTTCCATTAGTTTACTCTTCGCAAGCCTCAATCAGATCAGTTTACATTAGTAACAAGTTTCATATTATATTACATACTAAACAATATTTCAAATAACTTTTATGTTTCTGCCGGGGGGGGGGGGACCTCAGTTTACACTTATCATATAGAAAGTTTATGGTGACAAGCAGATAGTAATATACAACTCAGGATTAAAATTGGAACTCAAAGCTTTATTTTTTAAACAATGGGAAACAATTTTCCGTGAGTAATATCGGAGAGATCAAATTGTTTATATCAAGTATTTCGTCTTATTACTGACAGCGGTAGTAGCAGTAAGAGTAAGTCTACCGTTAGTGAGTAAGACGACGCGGGCGTAGCATTAGTGCAAATAGTTGTTGTTGACTGTTTGACGCTGCGGAGAGATCACATTGTTTATATCACGTATTTCGTCTTATTACTGACAGCGGTAGTAGCAGTAAGAGTAAGTCTGCCGGTAGTGTATAAGATAAAAATATTTAAGTTTTCCTTATGTTACGAAATATACAACTCAAGAATCAATATATACCAATAATTACACCTATCACTTACTTTACAAACAAACATGCGACTTCTACACTATTTGAACCAAATTTATTTTGCACAAAGAATACACATCAAAAATATTATATTACATACTATTTTTAACATTAAAAAAAAATCGTTTTAGTAGAATGGGATCGAACGCCAAAAACTGTAACGTCGTAAACACTAACCCACCGATGGGGAATATAATATTAATATGAAAATTAATACAGTTAAACGAAGCCTGTCCGATATATACTGAAAGCAATTTACTTTGATTTCACCAGAAATTTTATTTTTATTTTTTTTTAAACACCGGCTCTGTCTGTGATAAGGGCCCTTGGAAAATTACAGAGGCCTACATAGCCCCATTAAAATCCACTGAAACACACAAATATAATTAATGTAGGCTGCAGAGCATTACAATTTGTATTCGGATGGGGGGGTGGGGGCACTAAAATTACGATTATATGCTTATTTTTATTAATGAAGACTATTCTCTATTTTTTTTTTCATGATTGCGATTGAGTCACGTGAGCAAAATACGTTACGATTCACCTTCTGGCGAGCAAATGTACGGTCCACCATGTGTACGGGGGGGGGCATAACAATAAGTAATAAAAACATTTTTGTTATAACATTACATGCAGACAATCATCTTTACTTTTAATTGCTTGCTATTGTTTATACATGTACACTGTTCAATGGCAGAAAAGAGGATAAAAATTGAAATCCTCTGACATAGATTCAGTTATCAGTGCGGAAATTCAAGATCCAGTGGCAGATCCGGTTTTACATGATTTCATTAGGCACCATATGGTTCATGGAAACAGAGGTTCACTCTGTCTCAAAGATGGACACTGCAGTAAGAGCTTGAGTGAAACTCAATCGGATACAAATGGCTACTCACAATATCGACGACTATCTCCTTTAGCTGGAGGTTTTGAGACGACACTTACCCTACCTGCCAACATAACAGTTCCTGTAGATAACCGATGGGTTGTACCACATAATAAACTGCTTCGTGAGATTTTTGATGCACATATCAATGTTGAATATTGCAACAGCATGAAATCAATAAAATACATTTGTAAATATGTAAATAAGGGTAGTGATCAAGCTATCTTCACAATTGAAAGTAATGCTCATGATGAAGTTAAGAGATACGATACGGGACGTTACATATCAACCAATGAAGCCATTTGGAGAATACTTAACTTTCACATACATATACATCATCCCCCCCCCCAGTTATTCACCTATCAGTTCATCTAGAAAATGGACAGCGTATATACTTTACTGAAAGTACTGCAGCAGATAGAGTTGCAAATCCACCTTCAACCACTCTAACAACTTTCTTCACATTGTGTCAAACACATTTTTTTCCACGTACACTTTTGTACTGAGAAGTTCCAGTTTATTATACCTGGGACACTAAAACTAAGGTCTTCAAGCGACGGTTACAGGGTAAGCCAGTTCCAGGCTATCCGTGCGTTAAAAGAACAGAAGTTTTGGGGCAGGGTATACACCATGCATCCAAATCAATTTGACTGCTTCTGTTTGAGAATGCTTCTACACAATGTTAGAGGTTCACAGAGCTTTAATGACCTAAAAACGATCAATCGTCAAGTTATGACTACATTCAGGGATGCATGTAGTGCACATGGACTACTTGAGGATGATAACCACTAGGATGCTACATTACAGGAAGCATCTATATCTGAATCTGCCGACAATTTGAGACATTTGTTTGCCATCATGTTGACATCATGTGCAGTGTCTCATCCGAAACTACTTTGGGATGCACACAAATAAGCTTTTAGTGAAGATTTCCTTCTTAGGAAACACAATCAACAGCCTGAAGTTGATATAACATTTTAAGACGACATCTTCAATATGGCTTTAGTTCATATCGAAGATATGACTTATAAGATCAATGGTAAACCACTCACAAAATTGGGTCTTACCTCACCTAATCGATCTAATACACATCCGGTCATTACTGCATGGACGCGTGAAATTAGTTATCAACCTCATGAGCAAGCATCAATTGTTCGAGATGGTATCGCACGACTAAATAATGAGCAAATTCATATTTTTCGTACTGTAGTTAATACTGAAGAAGATCAGCAAGGTGGCCTTATATTCCTTGATGCACCCGGAGGTACTCCTGGTGGTAGGACAGCTCACTCCACATTTAACTTGCCATTATCTAACAAAAGATGCTGATCCAATTTGTCAAATAGAAAGAGGGTCAGATTCAGCAAAAGTCTTACAGAATTGTTCCTTCATCGTATGGGATGAATGTACAATGGCACATAAACAAGCGGTCGGGGCTCTAGATAAAACATTGCGTGATCTCAAGAGACGTGATGCTGTTATGGGTGGCATAACAATATTATTATCAGGTGACTTCCGACAAACGCTTCCTATTGTTCCACGTAGAAGTCCCCCTGATGAGCTTAATGCTTGCATCAAATTGCCATATTTGTGGAAGTACATTAAAACTGTAACGTTCACTTTTGTGGATTCCATTCTCGATCGCGTCCAGGCTGTACAATACCCTACAGAATTTTTAGATTCATTAGAATTGCCTGGTATGCCAACACACAGCTGAAAGCTGGATGCCCAATTATGTTACTCCGGAATCTTCATGCTCCAAGGCTATGTAATGGAACGAGACTGTGTTAAATGCATGCAACCTCATGTGATAGAAGCTGTAATACTAACTGCTTTGGCAAGGAGCAAACTGACATTCCTTCCCAGAATACCCATTATTCCGTCGGATTCTGCAATAAAATTTAAAAGGCTTCAGTTCCCAGTTAAATTGTGATTTGCCATGACAATTAACAAGTTCCAAGGACAATTTAAATCAGGCTGTTATATTTCCCCGGGCAACGCCGGGACACGGGTCCTGCTAGTATATTATAAAATAAATATGGATTCTATCACCTATTATATATTAAGTCACTAAGAATAGTTGGTTTTGGATTTTTATGTTTTTATGAGGTGGAGGGACAGATTTGTTCCTCTGCGACATGGAATATTTGATTCAATTGGAGTTATTTCCCCTTGTCGGTGAATTCAATTTGCAGATGAATAAATCGAACGAACATTGGTTGATCTGTGATCGGGTATTTACCTTCTTTGGTTTCAGGAGAGTGCCGTTGCTATCGTTTCTAGCAATGATTTTAGACTGAGATTAACATTTTTCCAAATCATCATATGATTCGAGATTCTCTTCAGACAAGAAGGGATGTTTTCTTTATAATTTCTGGACCCTCTTGTATTTTAAAGTTGAACAGTTTTTACTGTTTAGATTACTATGTTGTTTCAGAGGGAAGTTGTACATTATTTATCAAAGCGTAGTATATGATAGAACTTGTGGCTAATTGAGCTATTTGCGTACTTTGAGTGGCTAATCCATTGTTTTGTTATTTCAAATTTTAACATTTGACTCTGAAATCCAATTTTCATAATAAACCATTAAAAAATGATAAAAAGTATAAAATAAAAAAATATTGTTCTTGATGGGTAATTTTTTTATGTGTTTGTAGTTATTTAACAATTCCATTGATATGTAATGAGATGATAGGAAGCGATTTTTTTAAATTTGAAACATATGTACACATGAATTTTGTTTATGTTTAACATGTTTGCATAATATTAATCATGTCATAAATTTTATACTCTTCTGAGTTATGATATATATATATATATAGTAGTATGAATATATATGTATATATATATATATATATATATATATTTATATATATATATATGAAGATACTAATATTGTAAAAAATAAAAATAAAATATGAGATTATCGGCGAAATAATGAATAATAATGATTTTTATCAATATATACACCAGTTAATATATCGTGTTCGCAATAGTAAACAAAATACATGGGAACGACATTGATTATTTACATTTGTAATTATGCTGTCATTTGAGAAAATAAACTTGTTTTATCTCGATTTAAATATGACGTCAGTTTTACGCCACGGGTACACTGGTTGATTTATAATTATCAATTGTTTATTTGTTTGTTTTTTTCAGAGCCTGGTAGACTCGAATTTAGCAAGCCGAGTTATGTGGTCAAGCAAAGTTTACCAAACGCCAGGATAACAGTAAACCGGATCAACGGAGCAGATGGCGAAATTTCGGTCAATTGGGTGACCAATGCGATGACCGCTCAGGACGGAATCGACTATACTGGCGGTTCCGGTACAGTGACATTTGCTCACGGTGAGACAAGCAAAGACATCGACATCCAGCTGTTAGCAAAGGTAAAGTGGTCAAATATCGTTTTATTACTTGACTAAGTCATCAAATATCTATATATAAATGCGATAGTTAGTTGGTTGTTAGATTGTACGGCATGACAACCGTCGTTCGCTGATTTTATGCCGAAATCGTGGGACATATATTTTGCATACGATTGGTTTGTAGATTCATTTGTTTTGTAGATGTGTATTTTGTAAACAATTAGACTGTAAGCAATAGTTTTTTTTAAGCACGTCCTGACAGGTACTACCACTCTGGGTCTGCTATGATGTAAGCTGATCCACCTATTTCAGGAATAAATGGACTTACCCAGACACAATAAATACAGTTACGACTAAACATCGTGGCAGCTAGTGGTGGCAGTTATGGCCTTAGAATCATTACGCGTACTTCTGTAACATACTTTTGTTAATACACTTTTATTTATTATACGACTTTGTTTGTCATGAATATTACCGGCCTGCAAAGTCACAACAATGGCGACGAGGGATTTGGACGGCAGAATGCCAGGAGGCATTTGAGAAAATAAAGAACATTCTCACGTCTGATCTGTTTTTAATTCATTATGATCCAGAACACGAGATCGTCGTAGCTTCCGATGCGAGTTCATACGGCATAGGAGCATATATTTTACACAGAATTGCCGACAGTTCGCTGAAGCCGATAGCGCATGCGTCTCGTACATTCTTACTAGCAGAGAATATCTACGATTTCAGGAAGAACAGGCATCCTACTGAAATAAAATCGAAGCAAAAAGATTGAAATTATAGAAGGAACAGCTGGCACAAAATAAAATTTTCGAACATATGTTTATTCAGACCCCAAAACAACACTAGACATTATTCGAATTGTCAAATTGGTGGTAAAATAGTACAGACGAAAGCGGTTTCTCTCAGAACACAATTTGAAACACCATAACAGAGTCAGAGTTGACCTGAGAGTAGTAATAACTAGGGCTGACTTCACGTTTCTCAAAGCTCCCAAATTAGGGTCTCATTACTGAATGCAGTTTTGTATCATACCCATAACGTTGGACTGGGGAAGTTACTAGTGTCAGGAAATCATGGCCCCCGTTCAGTCTTGAGAGACAATTGATACCTCATATGAGGGTGTCTGCGTATGTGAAGAAAAGGGTTGCGCAATCCCAACTCACCTCTCCTGAATCGGCACTGCTTGATTCCAGTGGCAAGGAATAGTCCAGAACGACTGGAAACAATGCCGAGATAAGCGGCGAGCACATAGATCACCTGGCCTTCTCAAATAGTCATCCATTTTAATACTGGCCAGGCTCAACGTTGCTTAAATTCGGTGATTTAATGGGAAACGGTGTGTCCAGGTAATTATGTCGTATATAAGAAATAGGGTAGTCATAAAATGATAGTAAGAGCCGTGGAAGATGGATTTCCGGGTGGTGGGTTGAGTAGAGGACATTCACAGCAGCAACTCGTATTCGACTACTTTTCTTTCTTCCTCCGTGTGCCTAGCGCCAGAGAGTATTTTTATGACTAGAGTTTCTTTCTTAGAATTTCCCATCTGTTATAAACACTATCCAGACAAATACTTGTTACATACCGTCCCCATAAGTGATCAAATTTTGTTCATTCCATTCATCATGTTCAATCTTCTCATAGTATTCTTCATCATTCAACTGACAATCCATCCATCATATTAACGCTTATCTTTGAGTGGCTTTTGGCTTTGATAAGTCGTGGCTTATTAGTAAAAAAGAAAGAACAACAAAAAGAAACCTTGACCAAGGGTGCCCTAGGCAGTTCAGTGTCGTACCAGGAACACATCTTATTAAATCAAAAGGCTGGACCCTAAAAAATATTGCCACCTCGAGTTACTCCCCACTCTCCAAAGGCTCCAAATTGAGGCTTCACCAAAAGATGGACTTTATGGTCAAACCCACGACCTAATACACCAGTACCTGCATACAAGAGTAACGCTCTGTATTTATGATAAAACTGAGCCTACTAATAAAATATTTCACATTTTTATGACGTCAAAAATTTAGAACATAATAAAATACTAATGTATTTAAAACAGTCGAAACAATTTTCTAACTGACGCAAGAGAAAATATATGCCATTGCGTCATAGTTTTAAAATATGATATCTAACCTTGCATGCTCAAATCTCTGGTTCCTCTTTGTAAGATATTCTCAGCACACAATTTAAAATAACTTTTCTTACTTTTCTCGTGTATCTAGCGTCAGGTTGGAACTTCCATGAACAGAGTTTCTTACAAAGAACTTCCTGTCTGTTAAACCCATTACAACAGGACTGCTTCCCTGCTGACTACAACATCTAATATAAATTTAAAAAAATTATTCAATGAGTCCCAGGCCTTAGATATAGATGACCCCACTAATAAAAACAATCCATATGATGTTTATAAAGTACTAACCTTCAAATGGCACGTATCAACATTTGAGCCCAATATCATTATTAGTTTACGAATTACAGTTATTTCAGTGAACTACTCTTGCACATTTTCAAAACAATAGAAAAATCTGAATTTTATGTGTTGATAAAGCATCGCTTTCTGATGGAAAAATACTGTTCAAACAAAGCAGTGTCCTGATAAGTTTTAATCGGACTCTTGAACGTCGGAAACAATGGTTAAAAGGTGGTATGCTGACTTTTAACGCGACCATAAAAACACGAATGATGCTAAACGCTCAGGTCGCCCAAATTCAGCAATTGTTTCGGAAAACATAAAAACGGTCCACAAACCGGTTTTAGCCGATCGTAAGTTTGAAGTTACGTGAGATAGCAGAAGAGCTGAAGATATCGAAAGGCAGTGAATTCACCAGTTTGCATAAACATTTGTCAATGAAAAAGCTGTGCTCAAAGTGTGTGTCGTATTTGCCTACAGTCGATCAAAAACAATAACGGGTAGACGGTTCAATGTGTTTCAATGTCAATATGCGACAATTGATGAAACATGGTCACTACTTTACCTTGGAGTAAAACTCGGCAGTTAGCTGAGTTGACAGCATCAAGTTAAATCCGTCCAAAGCGACCAAAGACGCAAACACCAGCATGCAAGGTTTTTGCCTCCGTATTTTGGGATGCACAAGGTATTTTGTTCATCGATTACCTTGAGAAAAGAAAAACCATCACTAGCGAATATTTTATATTATTTTTAGTGCTGTTGAAAGAGGAAATCGCTAAATAAAAATGGCTATATAAAAGTGGCAAAACTACATGAATTGGACGTTGAATTGCTTCTGCACCAACCCTATTCTCCATGTTTGGTCACCAACGGCTGTTTGCAGACCTCAAAAGAATGATTCGGGGAAAGCAAATTGGCTTCAATGAAAAAGTGATATCAGAAACTGAGATGTATTTTTAGGTCAAAGACAAATCGTTCTACAAAAAGGAATCGAACTGGTAGAGAAGCGTTGGAATCAGTGTATCGCCCTAGAAGGAGACTATGTTGATGAATAAATCGAATTAGACCCGGGACTTATTGTGTTAAGAAAAGAAAATGTTTTAAACTTAGAATCACGTCACGAACAAGTCTGCTTTCTCTTTATAAAATATCATGATTATATCCTCAATCCTTCGGTGGTTACCTTTTCAGAGCGAGGGGATTTTTTATAGATAATCGTTATGGGCCATGGGCGCCAATGCGGCGTCCAGTAATGGCTGCATCCCACAATAAGATCGACTTCGCGTGAAGACAGGTAAATAACAATTTGCACCTTCTCTTAAATTAAGCTTCTTAAATATATATTGTTGTCAACCGTAATTCTAGATTTTGGTTTCAACTTAAAACGCTCAACTTCTCTTTGCTTGGCATTTCAATTTACCTCAAACGACAATAGAGGAAACCGTATATCCATTATTCTGTTTTGCTTTTTCACCAATCTTCTCTTAAACCATTGTCAGACCGACCTGCCTTTTCCATTGTTTTACTTTAAAGAATAAGCAATGAAGATCCAATGATCAGAATATATCCCGTGTCCCAACGGTTATCGAACTACACAAGTAATATATGCGTGTACATGCGTAAATACAATGACCGATAGAATTTAACCAGTCATGAAACGGGCTGTTCTCGTCTCTTGGGATTTGAGTTATATCTGTTACTAAAACTACGTCATATATTACCTTGTATTTTCAAAGATTCGTTTAATCTGAACAAATTGGGAATGCTTGTCTAATTTTAATATTAACACAACTGCCATTACTATGTGCATATTGTACATCAGTTCATTAAACCTCAATTAACCATGTGGTAAGGGGCGCTGACAATGTGGTAATGTCAGAGCTATGTCGTCTGAAACTCCGATTCCTGACAAGGCAACACATGGCGGACATGTCTGACACCATGTGGTATTAGGGTCACAATCCGACTAACAGGGCTCTAGTGAAAATCCACGATGAGTCGGCATCAGGATCCGTTGTTCTCTGGTCGTCTCTGTCTGCGTGTAGCAAGCAAGTACGTGTCAGTTGCAACGCTGCTTTTGTGTTATTCTATGTGCGTTCTAGACCAATCATTCTCCGACTGTGCAGTCAACGGCGTAGCATTGTTGTTATCCGTGTCGGGGGTAAATAGCTGCAAAATTGCAGGTTAACGAAAGCTGAGACCAACAAGGAGGACTTCATGCATTCCTGGGCCACGATCTTTGTGAGCTCTATGCAGAAGTCCGACTCACTTAACAACAACAACAATTAACCAAAAACTATTGAATTCGACATTAAGTAATCTGAAAATGGGTTGATATGCCGTAAAACAAATCAATAAACTCAAAGCTATTATTTTTTATTATCTATTATTCTCTAATACTTATATTACTTCCATTACTAACGTACACACTATGTTCCCGGTGTTGGGGCCGAATTTTGGGAGCTTTTGGGAGTGTGTAGTCACCCCTAATTAGCAGTCCTCACTGGTCCACTAAAACTAGGATTGGTAGCATCTGTCAGGCTCTCATGTATGAGTTAAACGGAATGCATGCCAAGCTCCACAACACAAAACTGCTTCAGACGCCCTTGGGCAAGGTGTTTGCCTCTGTCCCTATTCTATCACCACTAAATCTACATTTCGCGCCTTTTTTACCTTCTTTTTCTGCTTATTTTATTTTTCCACTCTGTCAATTACTCAAGCTCTCGCCTCATTCAACTGTTCTAGGTAATACACAAAACTGCTTCCAGCGGTGAGGCCCCAAATTTGGAAGCTTGGGGAGTAACCTTTAGTTGCCATTATTCCCAGGTCCACTCCACTCTGTCCCAGGGTGGTAGTACTACCCGGAACACCACCCCTGAGTTAAATATAATCTATCATTTACAGACTATTTATTTACAAAATCTACTCCTACAAAACAAATTAATCTACAAACAATTCGTATACAAAACATACGTTCAGCTTCGACATAAAATGACCCCTAACAAGGTTGGCATATCACTTTGACCTTTTAAATAGGAAAAAGTGTAGTATACAATTCTGATATTACACTTAATCTTTTCTGTCCTCGGCCAGTAAGAGAGAAATTTTTTCTCGACTAAGGCAGTTTTTATTTTTGTCCAGATCCAGAATAGAATACTGGATATTCCACAAATTAAAAACCGACCTTGTGTCTAACTCTGCCCTCGTGGGGAAGCAAGTAAATAGGGAATTTCAATAATACCCAACAACCAACCAAACAGAAATAAAACACCATGAATATATTTTTGAAGATACTAAGAATTTCAAGATTCAAATGTGTTACCGAAATGATTGGATTCGGCATTAAAAAAGGGTTGCCATACCGTAAGATAAAACAACTGAACTAAAATCCATGAATAAATCTCTCTCCCCCTCTCTTTCTTTCCCTCTCTCTCTCTCTTTCTCTCTCTTTATATATATATATATATATATATATATATATATATATATATATATATATATATATATATATATATATATATATATATATATATATATATATATATATATATTAGTATTTCATGTATCCACATAAAATTTTATAAGGAGATATCATTTTTTATGTATCAATTTTCAGTATTTACTTCAACAGTGCTCGATACGTAAGTAGAGCTAGGTAGTAAGCCATGAAAATACATTTATCGCAATTAAGCTAGACAGAGGCTCCCGCGTTTCATCCCCGGGTGGAATCGTCAGGCTAAAATGCATTTACGCCTGAAGATTCCTCCCGGGAATGAAACGCGGGAGCCTCCGTGTAGCTTAATTGCCATAAATGTATTTTCATAGCTTACTATATATATATATATATATATATATATATATATATATATATATATATATATATATATATATATATATATATATATATATATATATATCAAATGTCTGTCTTTTTTGTTTTACTTTAGTTAGTTCGAAGAGATCAAAAGACTATCTCCTGGGGCTAATACTTGATTTCGTTATGAGATAAATTTATATCTAAGGGCTCTTTTAAGGGTAGACGTTGTTCTTTTTAGGGCTGTTATCTGTACTTCGCTACAGCCTGGTGTTCCATGAATTGTGTCTAAGTATTTCTTAAACATCTCTTTTTAATTAGACCGGTTACCTCTACAACAACCGGTATAATGTTTATTTTTTTCAAAGACCATGTTGTTTTTAAATCTAAGTGGTTCATTTTTTTGACACGAGATTCCAAAATATTCCAAAGAATTAAAAAGATTCTAGAGATTCCAGAAGATTCTGAATAATTCCAGAAGATTCCGAATGAGTCTGAATTATTTCGGAAGATTTTGAATGATTCGTTTTTCAGGTCTTGATATTTTTTTAGCGTTTGGCTCTATTGAGGCATTGTCATTCGAAACGGTCACATCAATAAGAGCAGTCCTTTCAGGTTTGTTCCATATTACAATGGCTGGTTTGATGCCCTTGTATTTTACGTATCTGCTTGCCTGTATGTCTCTGTCATAGAACACTGTCACCTGTTATGGGTGAAGGTTCATGCTCCCATGGGTGTCTGTGTGCACATTTAGGATTCGTCGAATTTTCTGACTTCCGGGAAGGATACATTTCTTTTCCTCTCCTCTGCACATATTTTCGAAAGCGCAGATGGTTCTCATCACAATTTTTTACATCTTTTCTTCTTTTGGGCATTCGTCTTCAGTAGTAGATATATATTTTGTTCTCAATACACTTGTTTCCATTTGTATATAACCTTGTGGTGTCCAAATTGCTGACATCTGAAGTACCGTAAAGGATTAATTGGTCGGTTGATTGTTCGTTTTTACAGCATGTCGACCGTCGTTGGGTAATGTCTTTTTGGCATTTCATTTCAGTCGAGGATACATCCTCGGCAATCACTCCGATAGGCGGGCAGTTGCTGCATCAGCTCGCCCTGCTCTGTCAGACTGAGATATTTGTTCTGGGTAGTCCTAGAAGGCCCACCCTCCTAGGCGTTGCCTTCTCGCTTTGAGATGGGGTTAGTTTATGGCTAACCGCCTGAGGGTTACAAGGGAATGCCGACAAGGCATCTTTTGTAGGGACAGGGTGCGGTGGCTTTTTATCCCCACATTCCGGCCTTGTGCCACATCTTCCCGCGGTGGGAAGGAGGTAGATGCAGTCATTGGGTAATTTTATACCGAAGCTGTACAAATGTTTGTAAACAATTGTCTTGTAGATTATTTTATTTTGTAGGCGTATATTTTATAAACAAATGAGAAGAATACCCGTTTCAGGGACGGTAAAATAAATTCCTGGATCGGAACAGTTTAGCACCACTTTGATGTTCCCTTATGAAAATTTAAATCATGAAATAATGCCACTAAACCTTATTCTAGAATCCTTATTCCAATTTTCATCAAAATCCATTACATGATTTTGATTCAAGAAAATGTCTAAAATAAAGGGATCTTAAGAAGAAATTGAAATTTAAGGAATCTTGCTTAATTTGTGTCTTATGACTATAGATCAAATTTGATGCAAATATGAAATATTTCCATTTCTAAATATTTCCATTTCCATATTATGCCCCCTATTTGATTTGAAGACGACCATGTTGTATTTTCGGCGAAACAATCCCGTGGTAATGTGTTATACGTACCTGTAGCCCTCTGCAAAGAAGCTCCACTCGCGGACATCCCGCCCGACGCTAGGCACACGGAGGGGAAAAAGAAAGTTTCTGTTTTCGTTGTGGTAATACTACGAGTTCTTGCTGTGAATGTCTTACAAGGAGGAACTAGAAATTGGACTTCAGTCAAGCACTTTCTATGGAAAGAAGAAAGAGATAAAGACTAACAACGTTTATTCTGTGTAAGGAACAAAAGAAATCACCCCATTAGATTTTAGAGTCGATTTTGAACTTCGTTTTTAGACAACAAAGAGTGCTCTGAGTGACCCCTTACAAGATGTGGCAACAGTACTCTATCTTAGGACATATCTGACGATAAATAGAGGATTACAAGAAGAGTCAGGTACATGCTGGAGCGGTAGAATGATCCAACCATTTTTTTCGAGCTGTTGCAGTTTCGCTTACCTTCTCGTGGATATCCGAGTTTCGTCTCCACCGGCTGGGGTATCCTGTCTTCTGAACAATAACGAGGGGACGCTGGTCTAGTTTTAACAGTTTTATTTGACATAAAACAAAAGTCAGAATGAAGAGTTTGTACGAGAGAGAAGAAAGGTATTACTGGGCTACTGCTCTCCGCCCCATCCGCTCCCTGCTTACTGGCAGCGAAGCGGTCGGTTCTCACATCTGCCCCGCCGCCAGTCAGGAACAAAGAGATCTAAAAGACCTCCCACCGACATGGCACCACTTCCGACTCCCGCTGCTACTCCTACCCCTTTTAAGGAGTTTTCCTACTCCCCACGCCCCACCTATCTAACACAGCGACCTTAGCAACAGATTATATGCAAAGCTTTGATTTTAGATCTTGAGTGCAAGTCAGTCGTTCCTCTCCAAAATGTGTCAACGTTATTAAAAGGTTGACATATCATAACACCCAACAATCAACCAATCAACCGTGATTCTAAATTCTGTTTCTAACCTGAAACAGACAACTGGTATTTCTCGCTTGTCAGTTCAGTTCATTTCAACTAAACACGACAGAAGACAAAAAAGCGCTATCTTTATTTTTATCCTTATTTCCGAAAGAACGGCATCACGAATTGTATTCAATTCACTTTTGCTTTTCTTCCAGTGGAATCAATGTCAACTGGAATATCGTCTGCGGGTGCGTCCTCGTATCTCGATGAGATGTTCGCACCGTCAGTCTGTCACGCTAAAGTTTGAAAAAGCATTTTTATCGCCAAACGCACAGATTCAATTAATGCGTTCGAGCATTTCCATAACAAGTTCTGTCAGTCAGTTCGTTTATTACCCTTCAGTTTGAAATGAAAATTTCATCACTAAACGCGCGCAGATTGACCGGACGCATCTCATTTTATATGCGTCTATAACATTTAATGAGAGACAGTGTCCGTCAGTCGGTCTGTCAGGCTTAAGCTTGAAATATCATTTTTGTCAGTCTGCTATGCTTAAGTTTTAAATATCATTTCCGTCGGTCTGTTAGGCTTAAGTTTGAAATATCATTTTTGCCAGTCTGTCTTGCTTAAGTTTTAAAAAGTATTTCGTCAGTCTGTCATGCTAAAAAATTTAAATATCATTTTCGTCAGTCTGTCATGCTAAAAAATTTAAATATCATTTTCGTCAGTCTGTCATGCTTAAGTTTAAAAAAGCTTTTCGTAAGTCTGTCACGCTTAAGTTTGAAAAAGCATTATTGCCAGTCTGTCTTGCTTAAGTTTTAAAAAGCATTTCGTCAGTCTGTCATGCTAAAAAATTTAAATATCATTTTCGTCAGTCTGTCATGCTTAAGTTTAAAAAAGCTTTTCGTCAGTCTGTAACGCTTAAGTTTGAAATAGCATTCTCGTCGGTCTGTCATGGTTAAGTTTGAAATATCATTTCCGCCAGTCTGCCATGCTTAAGTTTAAAAAAGCATTTCGTCAGTTTGCCATTCTTAAGTTTGAAATATAATATTTGGCTGTCTGTTATGCTTAAGACTTCAAAAGCATTTCGTCAGTCTGCTATGCTTAAGTTTGAAATAGCATTTTAATCAGTATGTCACGCTTAAGTTTAAAATAGCATTTTTGTCTCTCTGTCACGATTAAGTTTGTAAATATCACTTTCATTGGTTTGCTACGCTAAAGTTGAAATCCACAGAATCTTTATAAAGATATATTTACATGCTAGAGTTAGTCCGTTGGTCGGTCACGCTTAATTTGGGAATAACATTTTCATTGCTGAACACGCATCTTAAGAATACCCGGTCTCGTTCTACTCATCATCTTTTGGCTAAGATCAAAGTGTAGTATCTGTTCCGATGGATACTACACCCCATAGACTGGTATTGTCTTGGCCTTCGGGGCTTGATTTACGCCGGTCTATGGGTCGGTCCTGTGCAGTTCTAGGAGGTCCACCCTACCAGGCTTCGCCTTCCCTCTTTGGGGAGGAGTAAGTTTATTGCTTACTTCCTGAGGCGCCCCTACCGGGGAATGCCGACGGGGCTGCCCAGGCAATTTTTAAACCCCACTTTCCCGACCCGACCTTGGGTCACATCTTACTTGTGGGAGTAAGATAAAAACTGGCCTTGTGCCTAACTCCTGGAGAGGAGTAAATCAATACTCATCATCTTTTCAACTTGTATTTTCTCGCATCGTTCATGCTTCGTAGCGTTCTACGCTATTCACTGTAACAAATTAGTTGAATATTCTTTCTGTCTGAGTATCTTACCTGATATTTGAACTCTCCGCATGGTTGCATCTGCCATTCGAACCTTTCGCGTGATTTCATCTCGTATCGTGTTATATCATAGTCCAACAGTCGATAGCATAAATACACCCAGACACAAAGTTCGGAAATAAACAACATCATTTGTTTTTATTCTCGTGTTCATATAACATAACAAATACAAATGCATACTATTTATTGTCTTGTTTGGATTGAGTTCATTGTTGTCGTTGGAGGGGTATCACCATACAACACATCTGGACCATCCGCGAGATTTCATCTGGTGCCTAGATCCACACCTGGTGAACCGCGTCCCCATGTTGGTTTTATCTCGTAGTGGTTGTGTAGCGTTACAGTGAACCAGCCATTTCATCCCAGAAGATTATCCGCATGGCGGCTTTCCACACAGACAACTGGAAGCTTGGTGGGGTAAATAACACGTAGCAGTAGTCCGTTCTCTTTTCTACACTCTCTCGTTCTTATTGTCTACTTCTTCTTTTTAATAACACCGGTTAAAAACGTTATTAAATAATGGTAGTTCACGGTCATTTAAGGTTTAACAATACTTTCACATTTTGTTCTCTTATTTTCTTTTCAGTATATAGTATACATATACGACATAGTCAGGTTGGCATACTGGTTACCGTTCTGTCACCGAAGTTACGCAACGTTGAGCCCGGTCAGTATCAAATGGGTGACGATTTAGGAATACGAGGCACTGTATGTGGGCATCTAGCTATGGGCAAATCGCGTCGATAACCCACAGTGTCTAGAGTGGCGACTATGGCACAACCCCTGAATAATACACCCCAATAGGAAGGAAACCAGAGAGCGGTTCCTCCGCCAAGAGTGATAGAAAAACCATGATGATGATGATGATGATGATGATGATGATGATGATGATGATGATGATATACATGCATAATACCCCCAACCCATCACCCAAGTGGAAGATAGCAGCTGTCCGAAACATGACCGCTCTCTCTCTCGCTCGCGGTTCAGAAAAAGGGAAAGGTTTTCTCAGCTTCCTGCTATGTGTCTCTGGCGACTCCCTGTCTGTGACGCAATATTCTGTTACGTAGCCCTAATTATAATATTTTAACTCCTAATAGAAGTTTCCACTTTCTCTTTATTCTAACTCTAAAATTCTGTTTTTAATATTATTTTTTTATACGCCCTCATTTAAATATTTCATGGCTTTGGATGGAATGAATGGGCCCGCACTCTGTTTAATATTCACAATATTATTTTATTTAATTTTGCAAACCATCATTTCCGGTGGGGAGTGTTAGTTGCATCATAGAATGCTAAAACTTTCAACTGCCACTTCCTTTATCTATACGACTCTGGGTCGCAATTCTGTGAACCACTGGTGCTAAACACCAACTATCTAATGAACTTATATTTCAAAATGCTCCTTTCCCTTAACACGTGATATTGTCTGACAAATCAGAACCTTAGGTATCTTCGAGATACCCTTCTCTATATTAAATGTGTGATTAATATCGACGAGGTGGGATTGGACTAAGGTATACCGTCGTGGAATCCGCTAAGCAGAGTTCAAATCCTCTCGGGTCTATTGTGGTTATTTGTACACTAATACTGTTGAGAAAGGTATGGATCCCAAAAATTATCACCCCCTTTCTATGGATAAAATAGCAACATGTATTCAATCGTATACAATGGATTATTTACGATCGATATTGTTGTTTCGTCATTAAATAACAAAAAACGTGATGATGTATTATTTTAATTATTCGGACAACTGTATCAAGAACAACTAGTTTGCTACTCTAAAAGAAGGTGTGTTCAGTCATTTCTTACTCAGCTTAAACTTGTCGCAGTGCAGACAATCAAACAGTTCTGCTATACTTGAACTGAAAAGTATACTATTGAGGGGTAACACGTTCTGGACAAATCGTTAGGTCAGAGAGTACTCAGAATTGCTTCAGAGAGTACTCAGAATTGCTTCAGAGAGTACTCAGAATTGCTTAGATATCCCAGACTTAGCGCCTAAATCTATTGAGAGCAGATCTCCTCTGTCGCAGCTGCTCTCCAAGCAGATCTGAACTAAATTCTTCTTTATTGGAATGAGGGCATAGGAGGTCATCCTCTCCAGGTATTACCTATCCTGGGAGGGGTTTGCTTAAACATCCTTACCAGGGAATGCTGATCGGTCCATTCATAGCTATTTTTGTACTTTAAAGAGTGACCATTAGGGGTGTTGTTTTCCTATCCAAATAAGAACTTTGTCATATCTTGATGCCGTGGGGAGCACATAAATACAAGAAAGCCTATAAATAAACCAAAGAGTCTTTTCACAACGTTTCCGCCGATGTAATCTCCGACCTTCTTTATGTGCATCTTTTCAAACTCAGAAATCTTTACTGGTGTTCATGCATCTCTCGGAACACACCGTAAAGGCCGCGTACTCCCGGTTCAAGTCCTCCTAGAGGCCGTGGTAGAGGCTCGAGGCGGCTTCTTCGAGCGAGTTGTATTCGGCCAAACGTTCTCTAAGAGATGAATTTTGAGAATACATCAATTATTGGCCACCAAATGACTGTTTTTCCTTCCCTTCCAAAAAGAGTAAATTTTTCCCGTGTATATGTTCAAAACTCATGCCATAACGTAGGTTTGCTTGTAAGCTTTTTTCTTTAACCAATATTGTCATTAGAATTACTATTATGACATATAATTCACTGAGTTCTTCTCTTTTCTTGTTCTCAGAATACCAACACGGACCTGAATTTCCAGGTGGAATTAACAGATCCGACCGGCGGATCAGAAATCGGACGAACAAACAAGACGATCGTCACTTTAGTCAGCGACGCAGGTAATTAGTTCCTTTACACTGTGCGGCATTTCTCACTACATTTGGTATGTATTGGGAAGTGGTTAGCGAGGCAAATTATGAAAACAACAAACTAAGTTCAAATGAAGTCGAGTCTGTTATGTTTTTTTAGGAAAAAATAAAAATAAACGGATTTCTTTCTTTTATGGTGACATATATATTATTTAATATATTATCATTTAATTTATTATTATTTAAT
>OY744519.1:120499575-120509575 GCA_963556195.1 Sepiola atlantica | reverse complement strand
TAAGTCCCGGATCCAACGTATAGATAGCAAGATAATTAAAAAGTCATTAAAAACCGACTTTGTGTCTAACTCTGCTCTCGTGGGTAGGTATTGTAAATAGGGACAGTCTGTGAACGTTAAACGTCTTACAGAAATCTTAAAATATTTTACGACTAAAACAAACTGTTCAGTTACTTGTGCTATCGCATATTTCTTCAAATCTATGTATTAATTCCCACCGTGTTTAAATATTTAATGGACTTTTAAAAACTTTCTTTTGTCAACAGAATTTAACAGCATGGTGAGTCGGATTGCTAACCTAACTAAACAGAATTTAGATTCTTTAAAACTTGAAAGCGCCACCTGGGGAGAACAATTCAAACAAGCGATGAACGTCAATGGCGGCGACATCGAGAACGCCACCAACTTGGATTACGTCATGCATTTTCTCACCTTCTTCTGGAAGGTAAGTCTTCTTACGTCACGATTCTTTTGTTGCCATTGAAAGTCACCATATTGCTTTTTTTCTTTTTATTATTTTATTTTTGTTTCTGCAAAAATTGTATCGTCGTGATGACGTATAATTTTCTTCTCTGAATTGTTTCTAATTTAAAATCCCAATCATATAAAACATGTATGTTCGAGCACAGTACGGTAAAATAAACTAAAACTAAATGTCATTTCTTTTCTATTCTTATTTTTATTCGGATTACGATGCGAAGTTTAGCAGACGCTCTCCGTTGCCACGAGAGAACTCGTTTTGAATAAATGTAATTTTTTTAAAACACATGTTTTACGCTGTTAGTTTGAATAAAACAAATCTCTAAATGCAAAGCAGATGTTTTTCTTTTACTCACAGTTAATTTGAATTCAAGGAAATTGATCACGTCTTTGATGCATCTATGTAAGCCTAAAAAATAAATAAATGATTTCATTCATTTTAAAATTGGATTATCTTTCGGTTTGGAAATTTTAACATGAAATATTCATGTACATGGATGCTTCAAAGATACGATCAATTCCCTTATTCAAAAAGTGCCAAATCAGCGTAGTAAATCGACCGAATTTTACCTCTCTTTAAAATGTCATCTTTAACAACTTGACGTATTTTATAACTCTACGGTGGATTCGCTCTCCTTCTCCGGTGTTAATACCAACAAAATGACTAAAAAGAAAAAAGAGAAAAAGTCTTTCGCTGAGAATGATGTATTTATTGAAACTCTTAGCCTAAAAAAAATAATTCAATAAATGATTTTATTCATTTTAAAATTGCATCCTGTTTTTGGTTTTCAAATTATATATATATATATATATATATATATATATATATATATATATATATATATATATATATATATATATATATATATGAACTAGCATATCACGCCGACTAACTTGCCATCTCACCTCTCCTTAAAGTTCCATCTACCAACACTTGATAACACATAGCTTCCACCAAAATGAATTCAGGAATACTTTAACCAAGAACACAGCCATTCTTGGGATCTCATATTGCAGTATTCGTCTCCCCATAATGGAAGCGTTGTTTATTCAAGTAAATAAACCTAGTATCAACCATGCTCGTTATGAGGGGGGGGGCTAAGGTATGTTGAAGTGTTGTTGAAGTGTTGTTGAAATGTTTTTTAAAAACGTCTTCTTAATAAATTCACCAATCTTTTATTTTGAATACTCATTCATCCGCCTGAAGATGACCGACGTCGGTCGAAAACGTTCGCGAAAATATGGCGATTTTTTTATACAACATGGACGACAATACCAAATCGGTCGTGCAACGAATCGAAAAAACGAATAAAAAATAAATAAACAGAAGCTGTCGCTACTGTTTAACCAAACATGCATAAGAGAAGGAATGCTGCCTAATTACATATATATATATATATAAATATATATATATATATATATATATATATATATATATATATATATATATATATATATATATATATATGTGTGTGTGTGTATGTGTGTGTGCGTGTGCGTTAGTGTATGGGTGTGTGGGCATCTAGGTAGCATGTTTTCATTCAGACAAATGTTATTAAATAACACAGAGCTTTTTTGTTTGATGAGATCTTTTTTTCAACTTTTCGAATAGTCCATTTAGTATTTCGGTCGAATTAGTGTATATAACTACCTTGGTTCCATTTTTCGTTCTTTTTTCGTGAGTACTTTCCATTCATAAATACATACGCTCATTTTAAAGTCGTAAATTACTAGCCGTTAAAATCTAAACATTAGAATACATAGTTACACGAAGACAAACTCGACCTGATGAGGATTTGATGAATCAAACGAAAAGTAAAAAGATAAACAAATTAGATCAAAAAAGATATTAACACAGAGACATAATGTAATTCAATAAATTTCGTCTATGTGCGGACCTTTTTCAAGAATGCATGTTAAAGTAACAGATTAAACATTTATACAAACACTATATGCTAGGCAGGAGTTAGAAACGCCTGCCAACCACTTGTTCAACCCCTCCACCTCTAACAGTATCTCATAACCTATTACCCCGCATTTTTTTTATTTCTCACTCTTACCATATGAAATATATTGAATCAAATCACGCCTTTGTGTTAATCTCTTTTTGTTCTAATTAGTTTTTCCTTTTTGTTTATATGCTTTTTTCATTTTATACCCCCCATATATATATATATATATATATATATATATATATATATATATAATATAAATTCATTGCATCCTTTATTTCTATATAGTTTTATATGCTAACTATCATATTGCAGAATGGTTCTTAAGCGTAGATATTTATTATTATTATTATTATTATTATTATTATTATTATTATTATTATTATTATTATTATTATTATTATTATTATTATTATTTTTTATGTATTTACTTATATATTAGTGAAATAATAACTGAATTGTTTCTACATTTTGTTATTGGGAAGTTGTAATTTGATTAGTACCACTGGAGAGCTATGAATTTTATAGCTGTTCTGTTTTAAAATCTTTTAAACAGTTAAATGGTAAACAGTTAATGATCGCCGTTGCCTATTTCATAATTTAAGTTAACGCCCCCTGTTTATGTTTCAGTATTATATACTTTGAATCCCCTTTTTTGTATAATTTCGATTATTCGGACTACTGTTCTCACTTTGAGTGTTATCATCACAACGTTTCGGCCGCTGTAACCTCCGGCCTTCTTCAGGTGTACCTTTTCGAACTCGGGAATATTTCTGTCGAACTCGGGAATCTGGACGGAATTTCGAACGGAACGGTGTAGCATGCTCTCGTTCTGTCAGTCATGACTGGAAGAAGTCTTCAGTAATTCACAATTCTTCGTATCGCCCGCACCGTAAGTAAAATTCAGTTCTAAGTGATAATCATCTGAAGGTTGAAGGTTCAGTCCTCAATGCGGGTAATACGAAGAATTGCGAATTACTGAAGACTTCTTCCAGTCATGACTGACGGAACCATGGCATGCTACCTCCGTGGATTAAATAAAAGGTTCCATTCGAAACTCCGTCCAGATTCCAGAGTTCGATAAAAATATTCCCCAGTTCGAAAAGATACACCTGAAGATGAGAACAGTAGTCCGAATAATCGAAATTATACGGATTATCAATCCTCATCTAAAAATTTCAGAAACCTAATATCCCCTTTTTCATTTGTAAATTTCCCTGCGGTAGTCAGCTTATGTGAGTGCTAAGTCTGCGATATGTTGGATTTAGTTAGTCTCCCAGGAAATTTAAACTGCATTTTCTTTCTTTGTTTAAAATTACTCAAAGCTTCTTTTATATATATATATATATATATATATATATATATATATATATATATATATATATATATATATATATATATATATATGAAGAGTTTGTATGCAAAACGCGATAAACGACATTTGAAAAACGCGATAAATGCCATTACAAAAAAGTGTGGCATGTCAACACTCGACCACTTCACAAAATCATGTTTTACATAATCTGATACCAGCATAATTCTTGTTTGCCTTCAGTTAAAATAAATTGTTAGTCGAAGTCGAGATTTAATAGATTAATCCGTTTATTGTTGAATGTCGCAATTTTGACCAATTGGATTTATCGCGTTTTGCATTCGAGCTCTTCATATATATATATATATCCATGCGTATTTATTATATATGTCTATTTACTCATGAACTTAAATATCTCCCTATGTTTTCTCTTTCCGTCTTTCTAACCGGTCGAACAACTAAGCAATCAATCATTGAACAAACCTTCCTTCTTCTTTTGCTGCAGATCTTATTCGCCCTCGTACCGCCACCATCTTTGCTGGGCGGATGGGCAACCTTCGTCCTCTCGTTGGCCATGATTGGATTAATCACGGCCATAGTCGGCGACTTGGCATCCATTTTCGGCTGCCTCGTCAACATGGACAAGAGCATCACTGCTATCACCCTGGTGGCTCTGGGCACCAGCATGCCGGACACGTTTGCCAGTCGGCAAGCGGCCATGCAAGAGAAATGGGCCGACAGTGCCATCGGTAATGTCAACGGCAGCAACGCTGTGAACGTCTTTCTCGGGCTCGGTATGCCTTGGCTTATCGCTTCGATTTATCATTACTACAAGGTAAGTACGCACAGTCATCGCCATCACAAATTACACAGTGGACCGATGCTAATTATAATATTACTAGGTTGAAGAAAAAATACGTGTGCAAATATTGATTTATTGCATGAGAATTGATTAGAAAAAAAAATCACCAAAATAAAGACCATCATTGTCTACGATCTTCTGCCAAAGACCTGCAAGCTTTCAGATTTAGTCAAGGTAATAATCCTTCTGACTTTCAACCGAAAGATTCTTGAGGGGATTTTTCAACTTCATGTACAGACATAAATCGTCGACCATTCATGCAAAGTTTCATACCGCCAGAAAGACCAGCAACATGATTGAAGAATCTGACGGCGTGGAAGTTCTGCCGCATCCACCCTATCGTTCAGACGTTGTTCCATCTGACAATTGTTTATTCAGATCAAGCCCGCACTTTATGAAGAGGCGTCGAGTTGGGTCTTTCAATGAAAGTGAAGAAAGCCCTCAAGAATTGTTCGATTCAAAGACGAGGAATTGGTACTTTGTCTACATGTGAAAGGTCATTGCAGGTCGTTGGCAGAATGTCATTAACAACGGTGGTCTTTAATTTGAAAATAATTGTGGTTATTGAATTAATTCTCATCCAACCTAATACTACGAGGGTAACGCAGTTTTAGAGCTACTTTTAAATCGAGTATGGCTTTTAAAAAACTTATATTCACCCCAAACAAGGCACATTGCTACTGGGACATAAAGGGTTACTGAGAATTAGGGGACAGATTAATAGCGGCATCCTAAATGGTGAGTTGTGCAGCGAGATGTTTGTTCACATTAAATTTAAATGTCTGCATGTTGGTACAGGGAGCAGGGAAGGAATTCCAAAGACAGGCAGTTCGAGGAAATAAGCTAGTAGAGTAGAAAGCTTTCCGGCATCTGGGGACCTTAACACTGAATAGGTGGGATTTTGCTGATTGTCGCGTTTCTCGGGGGTATTTATGGTGAGGGGATACAAGTGCAGCAAGTTCGTCTGAGCGCAAGGATTTACTGGGTTTGTCTTCCGATCGCGTACAGTCTTATATAAGAGAGTGAATGAATATCTAATTGGTTTGTTTAAACATAGACAGATTTAAATATATACTAGACGAACCGTGACCCGTCAACGTTGGTACATCGTACATTAGTGCATACATTACATAGTTAGAAATGAACCATATTTATCTCTCATTTTCCTTGTCTTTTTATTTATGTCATTTACTTATTTGTTCTATCATATTATTTTCCGCTTACTACTACTACTACTACTACTACTACTACTACTACTACTACTACTACTACTACTACTATCCCCCTCTAATCACTTCTTAAGACGAATTCATTCAATCTGCGCGTTTGGATATGAACATTCCAGTTCAAACTTAAAGGTAACAGATCAATAAAAATGCCATTTCAAACTTAAGTGTGATAAGCTGACACACATGCTAGGTCAAGCATTATGGCCAGTCTAACAGAAATGCTTGACGGCGTCTAAATATCTTAAAACGTTTGAGGTAATATCGTTGATAAATGTGACGTACTTTTGGTTGCAGACATACACCAAATCTCCATTATAATAATGACGTTTTATGACTGATGGAATCTTCTCGCTTGTCAGCAGACACGTGTATACGCATTAAATAATTGTGTAGTCAGTTGACCGTCGGGACGCGAGAGATATTCTCACAAACTCGATCTCTTATGACATCTCCTCACGATTTAGACGGAGACAAAATGGCCGTGACGGGGTCGGCGAAAGCTGACACTGGTTTCTGAAACGAATAAGAAGAAAACAAAGCGTAAAATAACAGTTTTATTTCGTTCTTTCGAAATCAAAAAGGAAAAATACGACAAACTGTTACCGATTGTCGTCTTCGGTTGTCGAAATGACAGGGGAGGAGCTGCACGTCTCGGATTACAAACACAATCTAGAAGCACGGCTTGAAAATGTAGACATAACGTAAAAACTATTCGATAAATATCTGTGGTAGCCATTTCTTCATTGGGAGTTCTACTCTGTGATCATTTTTTTGGTGTGTGTGTAGTCATCACTTGATGAACAGATGCATAATTTTCCGACTAGAACTGACAGCAGCATTAGTCATGTACAGTTATAAGGCGTTTTCTTGAAGTTACTTTTGCTGGGATTTATTGATTTAACACACTTAGTTTACGAGAAGATAGCACACATATATTGTTTATTTATTCAGATTCATTATTCTGATAGAGACACACGCGCGTGCGTACACACACATACATATATATATATATATATATATATATATATATATATATATATATATATATATATATATATATATATATATATATATATGAAGTTAATCCAACAAAATATATAAGAAGCAACTAATATCTTTAATTAGTAGACATCCGGATAAAACTGAAGCTCAATATACTGGATAGAGCATTAATAGCATTATATAAAGTGAAATAATAAAATAAGGTGCGAGTCAAATTTTATTAGAATTCAATGTTCAGGCAAAGTACCTTAAAGTCCTTAACTCATGAGTTTTCAAAGAAAATTCTTCTCCTCAGAGGACCATTACCGCAATGACATTACTGCAGATAATAAAATTAAACCAAGGTGTATGCAAATTAATAAACGATAAATAAACCAAATCATATGAACAGTTCAGAAAACTCACTTGGTGTTGAATATTATAATGTTCAAAATGTAGGGTTCTTATGAGCTGATCGGAGTAGTGCAAACCATAACTCCCTGGTTAAATGAAAGCTCCGCTAAATCCAATTCGAATGAAATTAAACTAACCTGATGTATTCGGCCATTTTTTCTTCCGGGTTCGATAAAAATGATTCCAATGAATAAAATTACATTCGAAGGTAATCACTCTCCCGCAAGCCAAGTAAACAGAATCTCTTCTCCTCGATAAGAAAGCTACACTAAAGTCGTTGAATATCTACTTATTCAAACGACGTTTTCAAAACGGAAGTTGAATGTCTACGTTAACAAGGAAAAACGTCATCATATATTGACAGATATGTGAAATCAACTATATGCACACCGGATGTTACTTGTCTGGGTCAAATCAGTTATGTGTATAACCGAAATTATAAGTCTAGGTTGCAGAGACAGGATGTATAAATTTAGGTCAACGCCTCTCAACACCTACCCATCCAAAATTGCTATTTGATCGTCTGCCTTAAGCATATAAACCAACTTCACACATCTAGCCCTATCAAATAATTTAGAAGATTTATGAAATTAATAATTACGAACTTGTTAAAATATTTAGAATTTAATGATTTAATAGTTTAATTTAAAATTTAATTTTTTCAAATTAAGAAGTTGTTAAAATATTTAGAATTTAATAATTTAAAAATGTAAAAATTTAGACTTTTGCAACTTAAACATTTTAAAGAGATATTTAGGCATTTTCAAAGTCTAAACCTTTTAGGCATTCAACATCCGTTCTGAAAACGTCGTTTGAATAAGTAGACATTCAACGACTTTAGTGTAGCTTTCTTATCGAGGAGAAGGGGTTCTGTTTACTTGGCTTGCGGGAGAGTGATTACATTCGAATGTAATTTTATTCATTGGAATCATTTTTATCGAACCCGGAAGAAAAAATGGCCGAATACATCAGGTCAGTTTAATTTTATTCGAATTGGATTTAGCGGCGCTTTCATTTAACCAGAGAGTTATGGTTTGCACTACTCCGATCAGCTCATAAGAACCCTAAATTTTGAATATTATAATATTCAACACCAAGTGAGTTTTCTGAACTGTTCATATGATTTGGTTTATTTATCGTTTATTAATTTGCATACACCTTGGATGCATTTTTCACTGTCATTTACTGCATCGATTGCAAACAGATTTCCTGCCTGTATAACTTTTTCGTTTTTGGACTACTAATCACCACCTAGATCACTTTTCAATCAACCTCTTGGGTATCTTTCCTGAATATGTTTAAATTGTATGACTTGGATGAACTGTATAGCTTTAACAAAAAAGTATGTTTTGGGCTGATATATTTGATGCTTTTATATACTTTTATGTATTTTTATATATATTTTTATATATTTCTAAAGTTTAATTTTATTACCTGCAGTAATGTCATTGCGGTAATGGTCCTCTGAGGAGGAGAATTTTCTTTAAAAACTCATGAGTTAAGGACTTTAAGGTACTTTGCCTGAACATTGAATTCTAATAAAATTTGATTCGCACCTTATTTTATTATTTCACTTTAAATAATGCTATATATATATATATATATATATATATATATATATATATATATATATATATATATATATATATATATATGAGAGAGAGAGAATAGTATGCCTTTTAAGATATTTTATGATGTATAGGTAATAGTTAAAACATAAAACGATGTATTTGTTTTTTCTATATATTTCGCTATTATCCAATATTTCGAACGCCCTGCGTTCTTCATCGGAAATGATGACATGGTTTAATGGAATCGTATAATGGTAAAAAGCGGACCACACAAGGCGTTCAAAGTACTGAATAATAAAATACTTTTAAAAATACATCGTTTTATGCTTAAACTACCACCCATATATCATATATATAAGTATATATTATTATTATTATTATTATTATTATTATTATTATTATTATTATTATTATTATTATTAATATAAGTGTATAGATTTTCAGTATTTACTTCAACAGTGCTCAATACGTGAATAGAGCTTAGTAGTAAAGCATGAAAATATATTTATGGCAATTAAGCTACACAGAAGCGTCTGCGTTTTATCCCCGCAAGAAATCGTCAGACTAAGGTCCCTTAACTCGACGATTCCCTGCGGGAATGAAGCGCAGTCGCCTCTGTCTGTAAGTTTGGCGCGCTAATCGCTTGAGCAATCGAAATAGCGACGCCATTAACTACATACACCAGAACAAGCTTCTTCTCTTCTTCATCTCTCTCTTTCTCCCTGTCTCTCTCTCTCTCTCTCTCTCTCTCTCTCTCTATATATATATATATATATATATATATATATATATATATATATATATATATATATACACATATGCAGTTCAATGTGGATCAGTTGGTGAATATCGAAAATATGTCTATTATTTGATTTCTTCCCAATATTATGGATGACAGTGGTATGACTTCTGAGTGTGAGAGTAAAAATTCCTCCGCCTTCCTTTATTTATGACAAATCAAAAATAAAATATTGATCAGGAGTAAATATTGAAATCGATTGGAAATACAATTTTTACTTTTGTTTAGAAGACAGACGAATAATTGCTTAATATGACTGATGAAGCAGATGCAATTATGTATCTCCTTTCTTACTTTTATTAACCCTAAAGAAGGCATATAACAACGTAAACATATCTGGCCAGCTTTATAAGAGGCATCCTAAGTGGGGGTTTGTGAAGCGAGATGTCGGTTCACATTA
>OY744519.1:120377075-120494575 GCA_963556195.1 Sepiola atlantica | reverse complement strand
GTCGGAACAAAGGCAGTCCTCTTACAAAGTTTATATATATATATATATATACCATCGGTCAAAACAAGTCAGTATTTTAAACAAGGAAGAGATTGTAATTTCCCGTTAAACCCAAATAGGAGTGAGTTAAAAAAAACAATAAACAAACGGTCTCTCAAAATATCGCCGGTGTCGGTTAAAAGTTCTTTCGTCTTAGAAACGATCGTACGCCAAAAGATTTTGTTGCTGTTGAATTCATTTTACTGGTATAAATAATATGTTATAAATTTGTTTATTTCCGTTTATTCTATAATAGCTCTGTTTAACTTTCAAATTCTTACATTGAGCTGATGTTATACCTGCAGTATTTTGTGTATATAATTTTATAAATTTGACTTAACCGCCCTTATCTTCAAGATTGGGTTAATTCCTATCCATTTATACTCTACTTAGGTCTATCCATTTGCCTTTCTAATTCTAAAATAAGCATAACTCTCCGTATCAATTTATATATATATATATATATATATATATATATATATATATATATATATATATATATATAACATACCATCGGTCAAAACAAGTCTGTATTTTAAACCAGGAAGGGAGTGTAACTTTCCGTTAAACCAGGATGGGAATGCATTTATGTGTGTGTGTGTGTGTGTGTGTGAGAGAGAGAGAGAGAGAGAGAGAGAGAGAGAGAGAGAGAGAGAGAGAGGATACAATATATTGATAAGAATCCGACAGAATCTGTAGATGGAAAAAGGATAAACAAACAAAATATAAAATACAAGATCATCAAGTCGTGCAGTGTACTGATATTAGGTTTCCGTTTATTTAAGAAGTTTCGTTACTCTTGAGGAAGCTCTTAGATAAAAGTAAGCGAAATATCAATCTTTTACATGACCTGTTGATGTGATCTTGTTTTTTTATGATTTTGTTTATCCTTTTTCTATTTCATCTACACACACACACACACACACACACACACACACACATATATATATATATATATATATATATATATATATATATATATATATATATATATATGCGTGTGTGTGTATGCATATATGCGTATGTAAGTAGTGTATGAAAGAGCGAGAATGACATTTTCTCTCATAATTAGTAGAAAACTTGAGATAGAAAGACATGTCACTAAACGCTTACATATATGATGCTTTTATCCCACAAAAACATACATGGTACAGGAAAATATGGAGTGGGGAGGGATGGGTAGGCTGGCTCTTTACACAAAAACTAAGCTCATTTTCAGATTTAATAAATAAACGATAAAACAAATTATATAAATACTTTTTTCCCAAATCGACTTTAAAATTTGAAAAAAAATTGATAAAAAAGATTTTTTAAATTGATATAAAATGATTTTTTTAAATTGATAAAAAAAAGATTATAAAAAATTATAAAACACGATTTTAAGAAGTGAAAAAAAACCCCAACTTTTAAAAGAAATATTTTACCAAAATTATTATTTTTTTCAAATCGACTTGAAAATTTCTTCAGATGTACAGAAAATAAGACTTTAAAATTACTCGACTTCTCCCAGGCAGCACCTTCCGCCTATTAGGGAGGGTCTGTATCAGTTTCTGATGCTTGTAGCGCTTCCACATATGGGAGAGTGTCGAGGGGGCAAGGGACTTTTGTTTGGCATGCACAAAGCGTCACGGACCCCACATTAAACCGAAACTTGTGACACATCTTACCTTTGTGAGGTATGTTGAAAACAAACAAACGAACAGAAAAAAACACAAATTATAGTGATTACAACATCGTCACATATGAAAAACACAAATACAAACTGAAACTTTGCCAATACATGAAAATTATTCAAAGAGTTGTCGGTCCGAGAACAATCGGATGTATGCATACCATTAGTTGGAAGGCCGCCATTTTGAAAAATAGCTGCCACAAAGAATATTTGCCGGGCAAAATTTATCTTTGCTGTCGGAAAGCGAAGGAATTCTAATTAAGAAAAGAAGACAAAGGAAACAACTTATACAAAAAATTGGTTTATCGCCTAAGGATTCCTACCAGGAAAAGCCGACGGGTTTGATTCAGACAATTTTTCATGGATACTCGATACCGGTTATGGGCACCTTTCCGGTTCTCATGGCCACCCCATATTAAACTTGACCTTGTGTCAGATTCAGCCCCCGTGGGGAGGTTGCTAAATTGATCTTTTTCTCAGTACCGCTCGATTAATGGTCAGCATTTTCAAAACGAAACGCAATGTGATGACGTAACGCAACTAAATAAAGACCCTACTTTTTAAAGTTAACACGAACACATATTTTGATAGTTGAAATAAATCTGTTATGATGTTCAAAGTACGTGATTCATTTAGCAGACTCGCTAATCGGATACTTGTATACACACTATTTATATGCGATAATGCTCGGTTATGCTAATTACTATATTAGCCTAGCCAACCACATTACAAAATTAATTATTTTTACAACGATATAAAAGCCACAATGCTGGTGAATAATAGTAACATGAAAATAAATGTTTTGAACATTTTAACAATTTAAATAAATTTCTAGTGGTACAAAATTTTATTAACGCAAGGAATATAGACGTTTGTGACATTTTTGTGTGGAATGAAATTGAAAAGTGTAAAATCGAGAGGGGAAAAAATCAATACATAAATCTACTCAGCCGGCTTTCGTCCACACTCATCAGGGTAAATACGTGGAAATAATTCATGCACTACGATTAAAAACTTAAAATAGTGAAATGAAGACCAGTGACAAGTTTAAGAAAAAAAGTGTGTGGGGGGGGGGGGGTCACAAGTAGATCACATTGAGTCCTAGAAGCCACTCCTTTTGTTTACAAAGGGAGGGTTTTAATGACTCAATATATATTGCTTCCAAGACTATAAGGTGGAACAACGAATGTGATCTACTTATGACAGAAAACCTGTCACTAGTGTCACATTCGACGCTATTTATAAGATGGTGAGAAATAGCTGACGCGAATGTGTTGACTAAATTATTTAAATTATTTAGTCGGCCCTGGCGTATTGCAAGAGGGATGTGTTGTTTTATTCTGGATTCAAACCTTTGCACTGTTCTTCCCACGTATACGGCATCGCACCAATATTTAAATTGATAAATAATATTACTGATATGTTGGGTTGGGAGAACATCTTTGCGTGCGGAGTTTAACAAAGTTCGAACAGAACAAAACGATTTAACAATTAAATATCCGTATAAAAATCAATTTGAAATCATTAAACAGTAATATTGTAATGATTAATTGTTTTTGACTGACCGTTTGGAAGTGTTAAAAATAATCATTTTTATTTTGATTTTATTTAGTGAACTCGGAAATCAAGCAACCCCTTCCAGGGGTTAATACTTGATCTCTATATGAGATACATAGATATCTGAATATTCCATTAAAGCTTTCCTTTGTCTGTCAAACTTTGAGTTAGTAAAGAATTGAAGAACATTTATTTTACTCTCTCAAATTGACCAGTTAACTATGTTATAGTATATCTTTATTGTGGTCTCTTGGTCTTGCCGGATTCCAGAACAAGAATCCATCTAGTCTGGTGAAGTATCCAGCTTAGTGCTGTTACTAGAAGTAACATCACTTGGAGAAGGTGCACCATTCCTCGTACATACCAGCATGCGGCCATACCGAGGGGGTCTTATTTGGGCTTAGAATACTATGTTATTTTAAATATTTGGTCATGGTTTACTAATAGGAGGGAAGTTTCCTTATGTCATGTTGTCTTGAAAAACCCCTTTACAGAGAGACCTTTGACATTCGAGGACAGTGTCTAGTAGTATTCAAATTCTCTCCAAATATCTATTGTTACAAATTCTTATGATTGGTAAAATACTATTTTTTGCAGAAACAATCGTACAACGTGAGATTTTTTTAATTATGTTGTTTTTTATTTGTTGACTAGTAAAAAAAAAAAAAAGAATTAATTCAAGGGTAGGTAATAATGCAATTTACAACATACGTGTAATATTTACAAATATTAATAGTTGCGTTCTTTATTTGAATTCTGTGATCCGCCATTTTGAAAATGCCAACCATTGATTCAACAATACTCAAAGTTCTTTTGGTTTACGTAAAACTATTACGAAATTACAAAATAAATGAACATTTCTAAATTGGCATTTCTTTTCCTGATTAAGAAATGTTCACCATTTCGCAAACTAATAAAGAAACTTAAAATAACGAACACGAATGACATAAGATGAGGTTTGCTGTGTGTGTGATTATAGTACTCATTATCACAAGTGACAGAGCTTTATAAGAAATAATGCAGTAATCTCCTGTTTTACGTTCGTAAAATAAAAAGATGGAATTATTTTATTGTCGAAAAAGAGCGAGATTATCCGGTTCATTTCTATAATAAGGTCTCCTCCGAGAATTACGGGTTATATTTAGTTTAGAAGCACGCATGAACCGTAATATTCAACTTTGGTCAAAAATAAAATTATCAAATATTAGGCTGGAATTTATTTCTATCCGCCAATTTAAAAATCACTTTTGAATTTTCCACGGTCACAAAGAAACTAACGGCAACAGCAGTTTTTAAATATATAAGAATGAAAACAAAAATGTTTACCTTGGAAATGAAAATTCGAACGTGATTTTGAAGTCTTTAAAATGTCAATTCGAAAGTAAATTTTGACTCGAATGAAAGTTTATAGACTAAAGGAAAGTATTATGGTTCATTTATGCTACTAACCGAAAAATATACAGTATTTCTCGGAGGAGGAACTATTTTCGAATAAAATAACTGATTATTTTAGTCTCTCTCTCTCGCTGTCTCTCATATATATATATATATATATATATATATATATATATATATATAATGTTCGTTGAGATCAATAAAATTTGAACATTGTTCCAAGAATTCAAAACCAACTATTATTAGACTGAACATAATGAATCTCATATATATATATATATATATATATATATATATATATATACGCTTTATTTTATTTATTTATTTATATTCACTCCCTCGCTCTATCTACCTCTCTCTTTCTTATTCTCTCTTTCTCTCCATCCTCTTTCTCTTGTTCTCTCACGTAGTCTATCCCCCCTCTCTCTCTCTCTCTCTCTCTTTATCTCCCTCACTCACGCACCCCCTTTCTATCTCTATTTCTCTCTCTATTTATACTTTATTTTATTTTATTTCTCTCTCTCTTTATATTATCCTCTCTTACACTCACTCTTCTCTTCTTTCCTTTTTTTCTCTCTATTTCTCTTCACTTTTTCTTTCCTTTTCTCTTATCTTAATATTCACCCTGTCTCACACACACACACACACACACACACACACACACACACACACACACACACACACACACACACACAAACACACCCTCTCTCTCTCTCTCTTTCTTTATTTTCCTCTATTTTTCTCTCCTACGATAATAAAATAGTTTTATGTTGTTTTAATGATACGAACGTGAAATAGGAAATTACCAACTAATGTTAACGTTTACACACACATATACACACACACACATATATATATATATATATATATATATATATATATGTGTGTGTGTGTGTGTGTGTGTGTGTGTGTGTGTGTGTGTGTGTGTGCGTATGTGTGTGTTAGCATAAAATATGCATTTAAACAAACGCTGTGTAAAGAAACTGGTGCCTCATAATGATTTCGTTTTTCATAAACCTTTCCTGGAATCTAACAATATTTATCAGCTTTTGAGGTAAAAGAAACGAGCGGAAACATCTTTGATTCATCATTATTATTATCCGAGCTTTCGACTTCCAAAAGTCATCACTAGGATATAGAGGGTATCTTGTTTTAGTCGAAAGCGTGCGTAAAACACTAGAGAATGATGAACCGCGGAGCGGATGTTTCTTTTAAGCTGATGAAAAAACGCAACCGTTATGAAACATTGGTTTCTTTTAACAACGTTTCTTTACACACACACACACACACACACACACACACACACACACACACACACACACACACACACACACACACACACATATGTATACGTGTGCCTGTGTGTGATATTTAGAGTAATATAATCCAACAGAATCTATCGGTAAATATACTTGGAGATAGGGGCAAAGAAAAAAAGACAAACCAATTTGAACAGAAAGAGATCATCACATGATCATTACTTGATTCAATATTTCGCCTTAGATAGGGAATTTATCAAGAATGAACATGAGTCAATATTTATACGTTGAATGCCTGCTATTTCGCATTTGTGACTTCTTACTCTCACCACAGCATCCAACGTATAAATATTGACTATTGATTCAATATGTTAATTTTTTATAAAGCCCTGATTTAGAACGAAATATTGAACCAGATCATAACCCTGTGTTAATTTCCTTCTGTTCAAATTAATTTAACTTTTTGCTTTCCCCTATTTTCATGTTCGTTCATTATATATACGCATATAAATTATTTTATTTAAAAACTATACATTACAGTTTATGTTGGGTGTACCCGAGTTTCATTGATCTGGGCATGCTGGATTTGAAGTAAAATCGGATTGGTCAAATCAGACCGATTCGTCTACACCTTCTGTTTTCGAAGATTCCGAGAGATTCTGTCTTTTTTTTTCCTCTCGGAATCTTTGACAACAGAAGGGTTGTGGCGAATCGGCCTGCTTTGACCAATCGCATTTTACCCCAAATCGAGCATGATAAGATCGATGAAACCTGGGTACACCCAACAGACACTGTAATGTATAGTATTTAAATAAAATAATTTATATTAACTCCTGTATAACCTACGATGGAGCACTTTATTGTTTTTTTGCAACTAACTTTTGATACATGCTATAATATATATATATATATATATATATATATATATATATATATATATATATATATATATATACATATATATATATATATATATACGAGTAAGCCGATACTAATATTATCACTACAAAGACACAATACCAATTGAAAAAAAATAACGAGTCAATCTTTCGACTGATTGACGAAACCTTTTGTGAAATAGTTGTTTTAATATTTAATACTTATAAAATCTGGAATTAACTTTGTCCTTTTTATCAATTGAACTCATTTGTCCCCTGCCCGTGTCCCCGACGTCATCCTGGTGATTTCTATAAATTTCTTTATGAACTCGGCACACCCTTTTTGTCCCCATCCAACGGCCATTTCTGCGTTTCGTCCAACCAGTTTCACTTTTTGATAAAAAAAAGAAAAACACTTCCGGTTTTTTGGGGGGTTAAAACTTTGTGTCATTTAGCAGAAGTAATGGTTTACCCATCTCTGTAATATAAACACCTTGTGATTTTAACTTTGTATTTGTATATATCTACAATATTGCAATATTTGTTATTATCGAGTGTCCTAAATGAAACTAGTAGCAGAATAAAACAAGTTTAATGAAAATTGTGTTATAAATTACCAACTTACTATGAATTGCGTTCATTGATAATTTTATTGTCTTTCGTAAAAAACTAAGTTTCTTAAAAAAAATGTAACAATTTTATTTTCAGAAATTATATATAAACAAAAGAAAAGACTTACATCCAACTTTAGTATGGGTTGAAAGAATCACTCAGAATCTTTTTTACGAAAATAAACTGATATTGATTGTCTCCTTAGAGTCTATCTTCGTTGGTCTGTGCCCGGGTAAATGAGAAATCGAAGAAGCATGTAGATAGACCTCTGGTCACGATTGTCAACGGAGAGAAAAGAATGATCCTATTTTTTTCCGGCACATGCGTTCGTGTTGACAAGAGACCATATATAATCTCCCATCATCGCAGTATCCCATCGTCCTTGATATCTTCTTTCCATTGTAGCGATGTCCTGATGAAATTCCCACCATGTTCTTCACTGATATCACCCGGGGAAGAAATCTAGATGAGAATGCAAAAAATGAACTTAAAGGTTCATTTTTTTGCATTCTCATCTCATTCTCATCTCATTCCCATACGACAACCCAGTTTCCTGAAGTTCTCAATAAGTATTGATACCAGTTGTTTGTAATTAGGATCCTTGTGATTTCCTAAGAAATAACGAACTACATCACGAAATGCGCACCAAGCTTCTTTTTCAACGTTTGTCATCGCTCTTTCAAGTTTCTCCGACTTCAACATTGCATTTACTTTGGGTCCAACAAATGTACCACCTTTGATCTTAGCCTCTGATAGCTTTGGAAACATGAGACGAATTTCTTGAAAAGCTTCTCCTAAAAAATCTAAGGCCTTCACAAACTATTTTACTAATCCTAGTGGAGTACCACTCAATGGAGTGCAACTTAGTCGAGTGACACTCAGTCGAGTGACACTCAGTCGAGTGACAGTTATCATAGAAATTGTAACATGACATCTCAATCACCTGTTAGCAAGTTATTTCTTGGTCACCGAAAATAGAGTCTGTATGCTATCCACAATTTAGACTTGCTTTTTTTTTCAATATAATAACTACACACATAGCAAAATGTATCTGGAGAATTTTTACATCCTCTAGTAGCCATCTTAATAAGAACAGAACTTAGTAATTGATCTGAAAGAGAAAATTAGATATACATTTAGTAGCAGAACATATAGCATTTTCCAATATATGATGACATTGAAAAGCGATGTATTTCTATAACGGTCAATGATACAGAAAAAATAATAACATTTTTGGAATCAGCAGAAAAAATTGATTAAAAAAACAGTAAAAAATACAATAAACAAAACTTTTGCAAAAAATTGTTACGTTGTGTTATCAATGAAAATGATCGCCACGAAACGTCTCTTAAACGCTTCTCGAAATACGAAAGTTTAGAAGCGTCTTCAAACTTTTTCGTTAAAGCATTTTTAACACTCGGGTTTTTAACACTAATTTTACCATTACTTTTTAAAATTATTTTCTTCTTTCTTTTTGCACCCGTGGAAACCTCGGTTCGTTTTAAATGTCTATGCTTAAACAACTGGTCATTTTTAACACCAAAAAGGAATATGTTGCATATACATTTAATTTCTCGTACCTTCTCTTCCTCGTCGCGTGGAGGTGCGCCGTCTCGATGTCGTCTAGTGGTTGAGTTCCCTCTTCGTTTCTGTACTGCCGTGAACATCGCCGTCTGCTGTGTCTACAACAAAAACCTTCCCAGCAAAATTCACGAGGCAACAATCTTTTACATTTTGATTTTGTTTATTTTAGGCGTCAGTTACTGTTGCCGCTGGAGATGTTTCACTAACGTTGAGGGAGAGGCCAAATTACTACTTTATCGTAGTTTATTCCTAGCTGAACTCCTTAGCCATTCGAGGAAAGGGAAGAAGGAATATCATGCCTGTATTCTCTTAGGGAATTTAATTCCTCTAATCATTTGAAGACTACATAGAGACATCGTCTGTTCGGCCTGCTTCCAAAACCCAGACTAGCAAAACTCTGTTTCCCACACAAACTCAACGTGGTGGCCCTGTCAACGTCTGTGAGCTCCGACTGTGAGAACAGCCCTATCTTTCACTCGGTTGTATGGGTTCGCCCGCACTAAATCGCGCAAGCTAAACCAAACGATCCCTCACACATACGCCCACTTCAACATGCACCAAGCCCCACAGGGCCATTATCCAACATTCGTATACCGTCACTTGACCTTTAAATCAGTTCGTTTTATTTTGTTGTTGCTGTTACTTGTGCATTCCAGCACGAACCATTACGTTCATTTTCATGCTAATATCTTTAGGTCACGTATGAACCGCCTAATGGAGGGTAGGTTTTTTTTTACCTTTAACATTTATAAAACCGGGGTCATTTTAAAGAAGCACACATTCTTCATACCTATGATATCAATTATGAAGCCATAATTTTAGAAAACCAAATTGCTATCTCAAAATAAAAAGAGACTATCACCGGTGGGTGCAGTGCAAACAAACAAATTGATGGCGCGGTACGCACAGAGCCATCTGTTTGTCGCCAAGTTGACTAGTCTGATGGCAGCAGGATTATAAAATTTCATTGCGTGATTTTATCCATATTAAAAGAGGTGCCGGACAATCAGTTACCAGAAAATCGGCGTTGTACCTGAATTTATTTCAATAAAATAATATACCACTAGCTTAAGTACTCCTCTCAACTGGGTCAGTGGTTAGTGTTAGAGTTAGTGTTGTGGCCTTGCAGGCCAGTAATAATCAAGACAAACACGGTGGTATAATTAACAAAAGTGTATTAACAGAAGTATGTTACAAGAGTACGCGTCATGATTCTGGGGACATAACTGCCAACAATAATTGCCACGCCGTTTACATATAACTGTATTTGTTGTGTTTGGGTAAGTCCATTTATCCATAAGATAGGTAGATCAGCTTAAACCACAACACCTCTTTTTAAGCCTATGCACTGTAAGGAGTCAATATATTTTTCTTTGGATTGACTTCCATGAAGTCGATATTTTTTGTTCATTTCTGACGTTCGCAATTGAGAAATTACTTGTGGGACTGATAACTCGAACGTGTTAAATACGACGTCAATTAATTCTTCTTCTGAAGTATTGTCCTCTACAGCATCTGAACATCTTTTTCTGATTCGGTTTACATGTCTCTTATGGGCAAATTTTGGTCCTTTCAGCACATAGAGCATATTTCTAATTCTTTTATCTAAAATACCAATTTCCCAAAATGACTTGTTACTCTTAAACATTCAGAAATTTCCTCTTTTCTCCGATTTGAAAATGCCTATTTTTCACATTAATTTTTCGTTCCGGTTTCCGATAAGTCGGTAACAGTCTGTCGAAAATAGTCTTGATTTTTCTTGCGAACATAACTTCCGTTGATGACATGCAAGATGGAACATTCTATACACTTTCAGAAAATCCTATATAGTTTTCTCTGTGGGAGTACTCTCACTTTTTTACGCTCTTTTAAAGGTATCGACAAATCGCTTCGCTTGACCATTGCTTCTTTCATGATACGGCGCGATTGTAAGGTGTTTCACTAAAAACGACTGACAAAACATTTCGAATTCACTTGACGTGAATTGCGTACCATTATCCGATACCACACAATCCACGACTCCGAAACATACGAACAATTCATGCAGAAACCCAATTGTTGTTTCTGTCATTGTTTTTTTACGCTGGCCATTTAGTGAAGCTATCCACTACAACTAGATAATAGAACCCGTCCAATGGTCCAGCAAAGTCAATATGGATTCACAATCACGGTCGGTTCGTTTTAGGTCAGGGTTCGGATTTTATCGGAAGCTTTTTTGCTGCCAACGTGCACCCTTTTCATGATTTAACTGTATTCTCGATATCTCGATCCATGTTTATTCAGTAGACGAAACTTTGTATAAGACTCTTCATCCGTGATATGCCTGGATGCCCAACATGAAACTCTTGTAAAATACGTTTTTGCAATGTCGCCGGAATAACCACCCGATCACTCTACGTTACTACATCGTCGCAGATGGAATATGCTTCCGGAATGTTTTGGTACTTTTCTATTATGCCGTTTTTAATATTTTTGATAAAATCATCGTTCTATCTCCTTTGTCTTTATTTCTGCTAGTGTCACTGGAAGGTCTCTTACGACAGTACATAATGTGTTTTTACGTCAACTTCTGTTCGTAGAAGGCTATTACCTCAAGGTGTTCCACAGATTACGATATCGATTTAGACAGTCCCTCCACATAACTGATCTTTGAAGATGGCAGATGCTCCATTTTGTAGTTCTAATTTAGGAGAATGATTCGCCATCTCTGTAATCTGTTAGCCGTATGTTTAACCCTTCTTCGAGCCATAAATTGTTAATAACGGTTTATGGTCGGTTTGTAATGTAAATCTTCTTCCGTGCACGAAACGGTGCAACTTTGTTACAGCAAAAATGATGCCCAGCGCTTTTTTTTCTATTTTCGAGTAGCTCTTCTCGGCTGATAAGAGTGTACGAGATGCATGCGCTATCGGCTTAAGCGAACCGTAGTCCATTCTGTGTAAAATACGTGTTTTTATGCCGTATAAATTCGTATCGGAATCTACGACGATCTCGCGTTCTGGATCATAATAAGTTAAAAATAAATCAGACATGAGAATGGTCTTTATTTTCTTAAATGCCGTCGTGCATTCTGCCGTCCAAATTCAGTTTTTCTCCTTCTTTAATAATTCGTTTAAAGACGCTCGTAGGTTGTGCATACCTGGGATAATACGTTATAGTAATCTGCTAACACAAGGAAAACTCTACAAATACGATATATTTTTTGGCGCTGGCATATTCTTTTTCGCGCCTGCTCACTTTGGGTCGTGTCTTCTCCCATTCTATTATTTGTCCCAGATATTTAATTTGTTCCATAAAAAACTCACATTTCTCTTCTTTAAGGTTGAAACCGTAATCTTGAATTCTTTGGAAAACTTTATGTATGTGCGCTTGACATTGTTTTGTAGTTTGACTAATTAGATATCATCCAGATAGGCCATCGCAAACTTTAGACCGCTAAATAATGCGTCCATTACCTGCTGAAATATAGCCAGCGTCACCTTGACTCCAAATGATAGTCTCTCAAATTTGTATAACACTTTGTGTGTATTTATGCACAATAACTCCGAGCATTCATCGTCCACTGGAATCTGGTTAACGAAAGAACATCGACAGATTTTTTTTTGGGGGGGGGGGGGGGGGGGGGTTATCTTGCATTTTTCTTTTGCTGTTGAAACTTGATTTTTCAAACTTTCTTTTGAAACTAATTCGTTCTACTTATAAAACGTTGTCGTTTTCTTTAATTCTTTTCGTGACGTTGGAGTTTTTTTTCGCAGAATGAACACTTTGCTTGTTAAAATTCAATATGCTTTAAACTTCTTGCTCTCTTGTTAAACAAATAACGGGAGCCTACCACTACATTTTTTTTTCAAAATCCAACAATTCAATTATTGACATAAACCCGTTGCTAGTGTTTGTGTGCAACTTAAATTCGGTTTATTTTCATGTTTTGAATCAATTCGAATTTCTTGCCGTCAAAGTCGTGCGACATACGTTCGAAAGAAAAAAATGTTGGACTTAATAAATTCGAATACCGTTGTCTCCAGGTTTGTCGGATGTAGATTTTTAATCCTTGCTTCTAGTGTGTGCGACACAGGGTTGGGGTAATGTTCGAATAAATCCTCAACGTTAGTGCTGTGAGATGTGGTTCTCGAATCCTTCCCTCCGGTGTTGTGGTAATGTAAGTCTCGAAATCCCTCGTCACCAGTGTCGTGGCCTTGCAGGCCGGTAATAATCAAGACAAACACGGTGGTATAATTAACAAAAGTGTATTAACAAAAGTATGTTACAAAAGTACACATCATGATTCTGGGGTCATAACTGCCACCCATTGCTGCCATGATGTTTAGGTCTAACTGTATTTATTGTGTCTGAGTGAGTCCATTTATTTCTGAAATAAGTAGATCAACTTACACCATAACAGTTACGGTCAGTGGTTACGAGTAAACGATTATTCCTGTAAAATGAGAATATTTCATGTTATACTCAATTATAGCGACGCGCGTGTTGGGGTCTCTTCTCCGAGCAGGCATTCGCCGTATTAAATAGGTTGTGTTATTGTTAATACCACAAACTCGCAATACAAAAGGGAAATAGACAATGACAGAGAAAGAGACGTCTGCATTTGCACACACACACACACACACACACACACACACACACACACACACACACACATATATATATATATATATATACATTCATTTCTCACAGAGACATAATAAAATATGATACATAACAGGGCGTGTAATAACAGGTGTACGTACTAAAGATAATTCTACGTTAATATTCCTACACAGAATCGAAATAAACATGGATTGCTACGGTAAAACATTATTGAGAATGCTTGGGCTATGTGAAGTAAAACCGATTTATTTTGTATGGTTTGGGGACTATTCTCGATATGAATGTCGTAACCGGTAGAAAAATTCCACGCGGCAATAGCTAGCTGTATGGGAAGCCTATCTTAACTTTGGCACGGCTTTTGCGACCTGCAAACCATAACAAACGGAAAGCCGGGTCGACTCTCTGTTAGCCTCAAAATCCAGCTAAGAAAGGGGCCAGGCCTTAATTTCGAATCTTACGCTACGCATATGCGAGTTTTTTTTTGTTTTTTTTTGTACTGCAAAATTGAAAAGTCCAGTAATATTCCCGGTATAATTCAAGGGAAATAACTTGAATATGGTTCAAGGGACATAAATCTGAATATATGGGTTAACATTCTCATATCGTCTATAATTGTTGGATAATCCTTCAGGGATACATTTAATGGTTATATACGAATTGCCCACGTGTGGATCATGTGGCCAGCCACAACATTGCTATCTTATTTTTCATAGTTGGAATTTGCATTGGGATAAATTGATAACTATGTAGGATATTCAAAGTATTTAATTATTTGGTGCTTGTATTTTGAGTGAAAATGTTCGAAATATCACTTTTTTCTAAAAACAAAACAAAAGGATTAAAAAAACTGACCAGTGTATATTTGTTTATTTTGAGAGAGAAAATAATTTACATGTAAGTAAAAACAGTGGAAATCAAGCTAAAAAAATTAATTGAGCCCTCTACCCCCACCCAAAAATGAAGAACGTATCTTTGTCACAAAATCAAAACAAAAAAGATGGCGTCGTTACGTCCTGAATTCTTCTAAAAAAATCTCCTTTTGCTTTTGTTTTTTCTTTTTGTTCAAACCCTGTCGAAGATAAAAATTTAAAGAAATATTAGAATCTTCTCAACAAATTTATTGGATTCTACGAACTGAAGTTTTTGTTGTCGGTTGACCCAATCGCAAAGGTTATTTTTTTTTTGACTGACTTAATTCTATTTTGTTGGCTTGGCATTGCTTTTCCTCGATATAATTAGTCAATCGCAAAACGGACCAAGTAAAGGTTGCTAAGATCTCGGATGAAAGTGATGCTATGAAACCGGCAGGGATCGAACACGGCATGCTGAGTTGTCAGCTTTCGACGAGATGCACAGCCAACTCCATGTTATTTAATTACAACTTCTAACTTCATGCACTTTATTTTATTTTGTCTACACTCTTGTCGTGTGTTGCATTTAATGTCACTTTTTTCCCAAACGTCCCCTTTCCGACCACCCGACACTAAAAATACACTCGCAAAGAATTGCTTCAGTCCATTAGCATAGAAAGATCCAAGATGATCAGAAGCAATGCCGGTGCAATGTAATTAGCCCCTATTCGTTATGTAAGACTAAAAAGAAACGCTTACTTGTCCTTTTCTGTTGTAGAATTCTCCGATCATTTCTGGAAACATCTTTCCCTCGGATGATGGTTTACAACTGGAGACTCGAAAAACATAAAAGGAATTTTCATCGATTACTTTATTTGATGTTGCAATGTTTTCTCACACTCTTCTTTTTTATGTACCGTGAGGGGGGGGGGCTTCAAGCAGCGCCTAATGGGAGCAAATGCTGAAGGCATCATGGCTTCCTAGTTACAAAATTCGCTCTCACATTTTTTATTCTACAGCTAGTATCTATGCCATTGTCTGCTATTGTGCATACCTTAACTAACCCACAAACTAATTTTGTTTATCTTTCAACTCGACCCACAACTCACAATATTGTATTCGGATTCAATCAACACATTCCTTACTAATTTTCAAAACTTAATCTAGCAGAATTTTCGTCTCAATTAGTATCCCTCTTCAGGGGCGATCTCATTACACTGGGACACATAGGGTATAACTGGTGTTAGTTCTCATCTCCTAGACTAGTTCACATATCAAGGCATAAGTCTATTTCTTTTTTACTAATGAGTCACTGCTTACTAAGGCTAAAATCCACTCGAGGATAAGGGTTAATGAAATGGATAGATTGACAGTGTAAAATATCATGAGAGGATTGAAAATGATGAATGAAAAGAAAAAAATTTAGTTACTTGTGAAGACGGTTTATGACAAGTGTTTGTTGACATTGAATTTGAAAGTGACCATGTTGCAGCCCTCAGGGTAACATTCTAGATTGAGGAAAAAGTTCGGGTGCCGCATTAGAATAATTTTAAAAGAAGATGATGATTTCCACTTTGGGGAACTTCGAAGGAATCTTGCATTTTGAACTTGTGCCGAATATTCATTCTATTAACGCTTGATTTTACAATTAGCAACTTGATCTAGTTTACGATAAACTGGTTGAAATGTACTCCAGTCTTGTTCATCAAAAAGCGCATTGTTTCAACAAGACAATGCAAAGCCGTAAATACTGTAAACCCCCCCCCCCCAAAGTAACACGTTTAAAGAATTGGGCTGTGTGGTAGTTCCGTCGCATCCAGCCTATCTAGTATAAACGTTACTCCACCTGACTATGATCTATTTTTACTAATGCTTCACCTTATGAAGGGTCGGCGATTTAAGTCATTCGATGAAGTTAAAGAAGACATCAAGAATATTCAATTCATCTAAAAATACTCTCTCTCATATATATATATATATATATATATATATATATATATATATATATATATATATATATCCCCTATTTATCTACGTCCCACACAGTAGAATGTGACACAAGGTCGGAAAGTGGGAATGCACTCCAGAGGAGGAGTGCTAGGGCTTTTTAAAAAATTGCCTGGGCAGAGAGCCTCAGACATTAAGCATTAAACTTAATCCTCCCCAAAGAGGGGAGGCAAAGCCTAGGAGCGTTACTTCCCAGAACTGCACAGGACAGACCCATTGACCGGCGTAAATCCAGGCCCGAAGGCCCAGACAATACCAGTATGGGGTACAGTGTCCATCGCTACTACACTTTGATCTTGGCCAAAAGGCCAACAAATGCAACATATATATATATATATATATATATATATATATATATATATATATATATATATATATATATATATATATATCCGGCGGGACAGTTCTAAAAGTGAGGGGTATTCCCTAAAAAGTGGGAGGCCGGTTAAACACATACATATCAACTTAATTATTGATGACCATAAAGTGGGGGGGGGGGGGGCAAGTAAAAAAGTGAGGGGGCTTGAGCCTCCCCCCATCCGGTGCCGCCGTCCATGTATATATATATATATATATATATATATATATATATATATATATATATATATATATATATATATGTGTGTGTGTGTGTGTGTGTGTGTGTGTTCATATTTATGTAATTGTTTTTATGGGTGATGGTAGCGTTTTTAGTTTGTTGCTTTTCTATCTTCCACTTCTTAAGTGATAAAGCAGAAGATTTCAATCTTAGTCGCCCAAAGTCATGACTAACAACACTACTGGCATCAGCAAGAGCATAAAGGTTGGAGGCGAGAAACTGGAAGCCGTCAACAGCTTCAAGCATCTCGGGACAGTTGTGACAGATTATGGATCCAAGCCTGAAGTCTTTGCAAGAATTGCGCACGCAAACAACAGAAACACTGGCCAAACTAAGGCCTATATGGAATGACAGAAACATCACAGTCAGCTGAAAAACCAGAGGGATGTTCCCCCTGGTCTTCTCCATATTTTTGTATGTGTGTGAGTCGTGAACTCTAACTACAGATCTGGAGAGAAAAATACGTGCCACAGAGATAAGATGTTTCCCAAAATCCTCAAAATCTCATACAGGGACCACATTACTAATGAGGAAGTGAAGAACAGACTCATATAAGCAGCCTGGCATTATGAGGATCTACTGTCACTGTTAAAGAAGAAAATGAAGTGGTATGGAGATGTCACACGGTCATCAGGTCTCGCAAAGACAATCCGGCAAGGAACTCTACAGGGAGAAAAAAGCATCATACTCGGAGGGGTTGGCGCACCTCAACGGTCATCCAGACCATGGATAAATATATTTATATACATATTTCTAGGCGTAGTCCATTGGTAAGACACTGGACTATAAACATCAATATCGAAGGTTCGATCCTTGTCTAAGTTAGCCATGCTGATGACGGCTGTAAGCCAGAAACACATGTCCATAGATTACTTTTATCTACGTAGAGAGAGAGAGGGAGAGAGAGAGAGAGAGAGAGAGAGAGACTGAGTCAATGTTACCTATTTCGTTTTCATTTTTTATACTTTATCGACATATAATTGAAACTACCCGTGATAAAATGCTAAAAATTGGTAGTTAGACTCGCCCCGTTTATGTTTGTCAAATTTTGAAGTATTTTAAACGATTTCCATGTTCAAGTAAAACACTCTTTTCATTATACATATTTAGTATTTGTCGACATATCTTCAAAAGTACAGTTATTGAAATGTTAAAAGTTGGTAAGTACGTATATAGACAAATCCTGGTAATGTACATAAAATGTTGGTCAGAAAAACAAAACTCTTGCAGTTATAATAAAAAAACATTTCCGTATTCAAGTCATGCCAAACTTTCGTTTTCACTTTGTAGACTTCAAAACTACAGGTACTGAAATGTTAGAAATTGGTAAGTAGGGAGATAGACTAACCCTCTTAATATGCTTCAAATTTGCATCGGAAATACTTAAAAGTTTCACATTATACAACAAAAAAATTTCCATATTCATCTCCAGCTAAACTTTTGTTTTCGTTTCGCGTACTTATCGAAATTGCAATGTGCAATTCAATTATTCAAAATTGCAATGTGAAATTCAATTATTCAAAATTGCAATGTGAAATTCAATTATTCAAAATTGCAATGTGAAATTCAATTATTCAAAATTTATTAACGGTTGCACACCTGTAAATTGTATTCTAAAAAGCACTTACGGCTAATATTCATCAAAGTTCTGTTCTGGAAGAATGAACTTACTGCACTTGTACCCCTCAACGTAAATACCCCTGACCAACCCGACTAACAGCAAAATCCCACCCCTTCACTGTAGAGGTCCACAGATACCGAACATTTTCTATTCTAATAGCTTCGTTTCTGGACTGGTTGCCTTTGGAATTCCATCCCTGATCCTTGATCAATGTTTCCTGATCGTACAAACATGCAGAAATTTAAATGTAATGTAAACAAATATTTTGCTGCACAACTCTCAACTTCATCTGCCCCTATATTTTATTGTGAACAAAAGTAAAAAAAAAAAAATTGGATATCTATTGAGGAATCAATTATGAATCAAAATTGTATTTTGTAATAAAATATTTAAAATCAATTTAGGGATAATTTACTTCAAAATTGTATTCTGAAAGAAATGATTGTATCAGGTTGGAAAGAAAGTAATGTCATATTTTTTTACTTCACTTTGCAGCCTCCTAATTTGTACACAGTTCTAGATTCTTTGGTAAATTGGTGTCTTAATATCTTGCTTTGCCTTTCAGATATAGTAATTAGTTGGAAAATATTAAGTTAAACGGTCTCAGTCGTCAAAAAATGGATATTAGTGAGGAGAATCTGAGACATTACATGCTCTACGAATTCAAAAAAGGAAACTCAGCTGCAGAAGCTACAAGGAATATTGGAACTGTCTATAGGATAAATGTTCTGAATGATCGAAAATGTCAACGGTGGTTTGCAAAATTTTTTTCTGGAGACTTTAACCTGTCAGATCGGCGATGTTCGGGAAGGCCAAAATCAATTGATAAAGACGCCATTAAAGATGCTGTGGAGGTCAATCCAAAGTTAATCAGCAGAGAATTAGCTCAACAATTCAATACAACCCATACCACAAATATTTCATGCCTTCACGAGTAAAGAAAAGTTTCAAAACTTGGACTCTGGGTTCCCCACGATTTGATCAACGCTCAACGAAAACAAAGATTGACTGTTTGCACATCTTTGCTTTCCAGTAATCATCGAGAACCATTTTTTGCAAAGAATTGTGACTGGAAATAAAAAATAGGTTCTTTACAAGAATACCCAACGCAAAAGACAATGGTTTGACCGAAACCAAAGTCCACAGTCTGTTCTAAAACAAGGACTACACCCAAAGAAGGTTATGCTCTCTTTATGGTGGGACATGAGAGGACTGATTCATTATGAGTTACTAGAGCCTAATCAAACAATCACAGAAGTAAAATATTGTTCGCAGCTGGATGATCTAAGAATTGCTCTATCAAAAAACGACCAGCATTACTCAATAGGAAGGGTGTAGTGCTTCAGCATGATAACGCGAAGCCTCACACAGCAAAACTTACTCAGGAAAAGGTCATGAGTTTCAATTGGGAAGTTTTTCCTCATCCGCCTTATTCACCTGACATTGCTCCATCCGACTACCATCTTTTCTGGTCGTTGCAGAATCACTTAAACAAGAAAATTTATGAAAATGACAACCAACTCAAAATGACTTAAATTTGTTTTTCTCTAAAAAATCAGAGAATTTTTTTTGAAGAAGGCATCAAGAAGCTAGTTGATCGTTGGTCAGAAGTCATGGAAAATGAGGGAAATTATTGTAAAGATTAAAATTGCTCTAATGTAAATGTTTTAGATGAAATAAATGTGTTGGACAAAAATGACATTACTTTCTTTCCCACCTGATACATCCATGAGGATTAAATTCTAATAAAAATGTATTCTGAAAATAAATTATTGGGAAATGTATTAAGGTCTTATATATTTCAAGATTGTAATCTAAAAGAAATAAGGTCAAATTTATTAAAGTCTTATATGTTTCAAATTGATTTCTAAAAGAAATGATTGGACATTTATTAAGAGTTTATATACTTTAAAATTGTATTCTGGAACAAATTATTTAAAATTAATTAAGGGCTTATCTATTTTCAGATGGTATTCTGAACGAGCTCATTGGAAGTTAAAAAAAAACCCAAAGAAACACCCATTATTTTAATCAAATTAAACACAAAACCTCATATAAAAACTCAGGGTGAAATTTGGTTATTGAATTAAATGTGTTTTATTCAATAATTTGCAAGTCTATTATTTTCGCAATTTTATTTTTAAAAGTGATAAAAATAATTCCCTTATTACAATAGTAATTTTAGAATTATCTTGAACCAAAAATGTATTTGTAAAATAGTGTAAGGAAGATAATTCAGCTATCCTATATTTTGTTTTTATTTATTGATAGCTTACACATTACTTCCCTTTAGCTTTTCAGAAAAAAAAAATTATGCGTAAGTTTTTGAATAAATATTTTGAAATTCCATTCATTAATTACCTCCCTTGTTTCCACTTCAAAAAAATAAAATGTCCGAATTATTTCCCTTGCACCTTAATACAATTTTTTTTGGTTCAAGATATTTCTTAAATTAGAAATTAATTTATTTTTTAAGTTCTTGATAATTTATACATTACTTCACTTTAGTTGTGAAAAATAACGTTGAATTATTTTAACCTGATCTGCATTAAAGTAACACATGAAATTAATTAAATGGATATTTTTTGTTTGAATAAATTTAATTTAATACTAAAAAAAAGACAAAATACCAAATTAGTCACTTTCTGCTCGCTATATACGCCTCTCTTTTCCCCCTTTCCTTGTCGGCTATGGGTTAAATAGTTTTACTACTCCTGGTGTTATTTTTTAATAATAGATTATTCTAATATTTTCATAATTTCCTTTCTTTATTACATTCGACTGTTGAGAGAGAGAGAGAGAAAGAGAGAGAAAGAAGGAGAGAAAGAGAAAGAGAGAGATAGAGAAGATGAGAGAGAGAAGGGGAGAGAGGACGATAGATACATAGAGAGAGAGAGAAGGAGAACGAGAGAGAGAGAGAGTCGAAGGAGAAAGAGAGTGATAGAGATAGAGACAGTAATATATATATAGAGAGAAAGAGCAGGAAAGAGAGAGTGAGAAGGAGAGAGAGAGAGAAAGAGGAGTGAGATAGAGAGAGAGAGAGAGAGAGCAAGAGAGGTAGAGAAAGAGAGAGAGAATGAGAAAGAGAGAGAAAAAAGTAGAGAAAGAAGAGGAGAGAGAGAAGGGGAGAGAGGGCGAGAGAGAGATATAGAGAGAAGGAGAATGAGAAAGAGAAAGAGTGAAAATGAGAGAGAGAGAGAGAGAGAGAGAGAGAAGGAGAAAGAGAGAGAGAGAGAATGAGAAGGAGAGAGAGAAGAGTGAGATAGATAGATAGATTGATATAGAGAGAGCGAGAGACGTAGAGAAAGAGAGAGAGAGAGAGTGAGAAGGGGAGATAGAAAGAGAGATAGAGAGAAGGAGAGTGATAAAAAAGGGTATAAAATAAGAATGGAGTCGCACAACATATAGTGAGAGGCAGAGGTTGATAGACAGAAACCTAGCAATAAGAGACTTGATGAGTAAATTGCAAAGTATGGCTAATTAGAATAATTAAAATTGCATTTTTTCAAAGATAGCTCAATCCTCCAAAACCAAGGAATATTTTAGCATGTATTTTTAGTCATTAAAGTACATAGGAAAAAAAATCTTATGGAAACAAACGTTGATAAAACTCAACTTTAGTATAATCAATAGATTCATGTTGGAATTATTTTTCTTGCGTGGTTATATGTACAAACGTTTGTTGTATTTTAAATCATTTGTTTAAATTAAAGACAACTTAAATTGTAAAATCGTTTCTAATCGCAGCTGAATAATTTATCGGGCAAATAAATTAAATAATAAACAACATTTTGGCAAGGATCAAGGTGTGGTACCTGTTTTGACACTACGCTTAATCTGTTCTGTCCTCGGTCAGTGAAACGAGGTTGTTCTATACTGAGGCAAATTTCCTTCTTTCGCTGACCTAGATATTACCCACATTCAAAATTAGTCTTATGTCTACCTCGGTCCTCGCGAGGAGGCAGGTAAATAGAGACAAGAGATTGCAAAACTTTTATTTACAAATTCAAGTTAAGTTAAAGTAATAATTAAATAATTGTCTACAGTGCACAGCTGCTCTACAACTCATCAAAAGTGCATGTGTAGTACATAAGATAATATACAATTGTGAAGAAAATGAACATTGCATAAGTCATGATATACATGTGGGCATCAGTTGTAGTTTTGGCGAATTTCAAGAAACCTGAGAGTTTTAAAGGCTGCAATGTCTCGGCAGCCAACAATTAATGCAAGCAGTTTGTTCCATGCTTCAGCAATTGTGAGCGTGAAAAAAAAATGTTTCTGCAAGTCATGTGAGCTGTGTTGTTTTCTGACTTTGTAGGCATATCCACGTGAAGATCGAAAAGTTAAAAAAATAAATATTTCCAATTTATTATTTTGTTAAGAATGGAAAAATTAAATACAATATAATATTTTTTGACTTGTAGGAACAGTTTAATGTATTGCTATTACAGTGAGAAGAATAGGAATGGCAACTTCTACATTTAGATGATTGAAAGAAAATATATGGAGTGTGAACGACATATCAGCGCCTCCAAAATTAAGACTTTACAATGCATTGATAGTTTCTATTGCTGTATATGCAAGTGACATATGGACTATACTGGCAGAGCATGAAAGGAAGCTCAATGTCTTTGAAATCAAATGTGGAAGAACTATCCTTGCAGTAACTTTGCGAGATAGACGAAGATATGCAGACATCAGGAAAGGCTTAACAGATACATCAACAATGATATTCGAAAAAAGAGATTAACATGGTTTGGATATGTTTCCTGGTTACCAGACTCCAGCTTTATAAAGAAATCATAGCAAGAAGATTTCATTGAAGAAAGGGTTTATAATGGTGTTCCGCTCCTAACAGCTGAAAGACTGGCCCAATACCGGAAGAGGTGGCAAAACTTTGTTCTAAAGCATGTGACAAAGCTTTCTGAAGTATGCACATGAGTTAAGTAAGTAAACTATTTCGGTAAAATAATAAAATTAGTTTAACAAGAATAAGTATAGACATCCGACCACTCCGGGGTCGTGATTGTTTTTAGATCAGAATTACTAGGTCCAATTCAGAGAATATATTTACAGTACTTCTGTATTATTGGAGTGGATGAAATTTTCATTTTCATTTTAGAAGAGTCAACTGAAAAGGGGAGATAATTCAAACTGTTTTTTCTTTTATTGTAACCATAACCCATAAGGAAAATCCAGAGAATTAGTAAGAAAATAAATTTTAAAAAGTTTACTTATGCAGTTTACTGACAGGGCTGAAATAATATCGTTATGATTTAGAAAGCCATTCTTAACATGGGGAAGTGGGGGAGCCTGATTAACTATTCTGTACTTTCACCTAATAATTTAATAAACAGAATATGTAGGAGGAAAACAGTCAGCAGAAAGAGAGTTTCACAAGCCTGCAATTCTTGGAAATAAGCTACTGGAATAGGAAGCTGTATTATAACAAGGTATCTCAACAGCGAATTAATGAAGACCAATGAGTCAAACGAGCTGGGACAAAGGATGCAGGGAATAATTCAGACAATTTTGAAGAACACGTGCCATAAAAGTACTTATAGAAGGGACTGAAACTAGCAACATCACATCTGCGAGACATAGGGTGCAGAGAAGAAAGAAAGGGTGAGGTCAACCAAATTACAGACACGCTTCTGAACCTTATCAAGAACACTCAGATGGGACAGAGATTCACCAGCCCAAATATGACAACAGTACTCCATACAGGGTTGGATAATAGATTTGTAGAGACAAAGAATAGCTGCAGATGTAAGAAAGTTAGCAGCAGATTTTCGAGTGAAGCGAGAGAAGACCCCAACTGTTCATGAGATGATGAATGTAGATGAAATAGTTTGAGACATTTTGAGATTAAGTTGTTTGCTCTTTATTCCCTTTGAAAAAATTGAATATTTCATCCTTCTAAGTTGTACTGTAGTAGGAAAAGCAATATAAAAAAAAAACAAAAATGACAAAGTCTCTCCATACAAAAATAGTTCATTTTTATTGACAACTTATTAAGACAAAGAAAGATAAAGAGTTCTTAATGAATGGGAGTTCAGAGTGTCCCAAGAACGTTCTAGATGAAGAAAGAGTTGTTTTGTGTGTAATAAGAAATTGAGTATTTATTTACCTCCGCTCCAGGAGGTTAGGCACAAGGCCAGTTTTATCTTACTCCCACAAGGTAAGATGTGACCCAAGGTCGGGTCGGGAAAGTGGGACTTGAAAAGCCAGCGCCCAAGAAGGTGAGCACTCTGGCTATTAAAAATTGCCTGGGCAGCCCCGTCGGCATTCCCCGGTAGGGGCGCCTCAGGCAGTAAGCAATAAACTTACTTCTCCCCAAAAAGGGGAGGCAAAGCCTGGGAGGGTGGACCTCCTAGAACTGCACAGGACAAACCCATAGACCGGCGGAATCAAGCCCCGAAGGCCAAGACAATACCAGTCTATGGGGTGCAGTATCCATCGGAACAGATACTACACTTTGATCTTGTCCAAAAGGCCAAGACAACGCCATGTTTGTTTCAGCTGGCGCCGTGTGCGTGTGTACATAAATGGGATAGCCATTGAAGATGTGTGTGTATTAGCTTGGCTGTCTTAACAGTGAGTGAGTGTGTATAGGAACTTGTGTGTGAGTGAGTAGAATTAAGCCTCTGTGGGAGTATGTGTGAACCTTTGTGTACGTGAGTTTGATAAGCTGTGCATACAGTAGTTCGTGAATGTCTCTCGTTGCATCAGACGAGGACCTAAAGCTCAGAAGGCCTCGGTTGGATTGTGGCGAGCGCGCGTTCGGTGATCTGGAAGTAAAAAAGAAAAGAAGAAGAAGAAAAATCTTTGTTTGGGTTTTGATATTACGCATAAAATTTAGAGAGTAAATATTCTTATGCCTGTGATTGGTTGAAAGAAACTGCTGATTAGAGATTTTGTCCAGCCGAAAGTTGACACGTAAAAACAACATTCGCTGCTGCTGCTGCTTCTCACATCCATTTTTATTGACAGCTTGTTAAGACAACAACAAAACAAAAAGGGTTCGTAATGAATGAGAGTTCAGAGTGTCCCAAGAAAGTTCTAAGTGAATAAAAATGATAATTCCAATTCTCACAGTTTTTTTACTCATGTGCCTTTTGAACGGAATTGAAAGCGATTCTGTTAGCGAGTTCATTATATAATGAAGATCATTATTTTCGTATAGCTGCCAAATGTCAAAAAAGGATCTTTCCGAAAAATTGTGTTGTCGTTTTATAAGTTTACTAGAGAAATACCCGTCCAAGGATAGGGAAAACTAATCTCCCGAACCGAACAGTTTTGCACCACTTTCATATCCCCTTACGAAAATTAAAATCAAGATATAATGATACTAAACCTAATGTCTAGAATCCTTATTCACATTTTGATCAAGATATATTACATGATTTTTATTCTAGAAAATGTTTAAAATTTAAGGCTTAATCTTAAGGGATTTTAAGAAGAAATTGAAATTCTGTGAATTTTACTTAATTGGATCAAATCCAATGCAAATCTAATATGTTTGAATTTTCAAATGGGAAGTTGTGCCCCAAAAAAATTTTTACAATACTGAAAAAAAAACCCTGAAATTTGGGGTATATTTATTATTTGATGTCTAATGTCTACTGTTAAAGTTTCACAAAAAAAATCGGAGGATCCGAATTTTTATTACCCTTTTTTACCCCCTTTGCATAAAACTAAATGAAACTAATTATAGACCACATTTGGACCCCTTACACATAGCAGGTGTGTTCCAAAATTCATAATGATCGGTTAATTAGTTTAGAAGTTAATCCTGCACATACAAATATACCAAACTTTACACAGATAGAGATATTTAGGTTATAGCGAGACATTTTGTATCCTGAGACTTTTAAAAAAATTATTATCTATCATAACATGTAAGCGCATCTGACTCTCTTCTGTTCTGTTGTAGCATTCACTGTGGGCGGATTGTGCCGGCTCCTTGAAAGAGGAAGTTTTAAAAAATTTCTAATTCAAAAGTAGTTTCCAGCCGCTTGTATATTGCGGTCAGAGAGATGATTTTGATAACGTTAGCTTTTGTAAAAAAATACTTATACACGGAAGTGTCGCTCTCCCTCCACATACAGCACCTGATATTCACAAATAGTCACCAATCTGGTACTGACCATGCTCAACGTTGCTTAACTTCGACGATCAAACATGTGTCAACGTAATTATACCGTATTAAATTACTTGGGTTTTGTCAGATTATCTCCCTTTGACTGCCATTATTTTACGTATTGTAAAAATAATAACAGTCAAAGGGAGATAACTCATTCGAGAAATATTGCGAGTTATTTCCCCTTGCAATTCAGCTAGCTTAATTATTTTTTTTTTAATAATTATTATAGTTAATAATTGGGTATCGTACGTTTCGTTACCTATTTCTGTCGCACTCTATATCTATGAAACAACTGAAGTTATTAATAAAATGTTTCTTATTTGGACACGTGATTTGAAAGTAAATCTCTTTTATTTAACACGTTTGGGAAAATAATTTGAATTGATCTATGAAGATTTCCACTGTTTAAGTTGTTTAAGGGAATCATTCTATATTTTTAAGGGTTTTTGTGATAGGTTTCAGTTGATGGATAAATCTTTGTGACATTTGAGTTACTGTCAAATATAACATCCCTTTCAATGGCCGTCGGAGAAACATACCTCCCGCTATTTATTTGAGTCCTGCATCTTGTGCTAATTCGCCTAAACTTAAAAATGAGATTTTACTTTTTATGCGATTACATGTAAACAGCCTGAAAAAGTAGGTGGTAAAAGAAAAAAACAAAACAAAACAAGACAATATTTACAACATTTTCGCATATAAATTTAACGTAAAGTAATCACTCACTTCCGGGCCACCATACGGTAATGATCACCCACTTTCGGGCCAGATGGCATTTTTAAGAATATATCTGGTCCGAAAGTGGGTGATCATTACCGCCTCGTGGCCTGGAAGTGAGTAATCATTTTGCATTAAATTTATATACGAAAAAGACCCCCCCCCTATTTTTTTTGTTCATTTCGTTTGACCACCTACTTTTTTCAGTCTGTTTACATGTAATCGCCTAAAAACGTAAAATCTCACTTTTTTGGGAATTAGCAAAGGGTGCAAGGTTACAATTTTAGGAAGTGATTAAGATTTCAATTTTTCCAAATTGCAGACGGGTTTTAATAAGAAAAGTGTTTCGAAATTTGTTAGTTAAATAATTTTTATTTTAATGTGTTAATTCTTTATTATTTATTTCATGTGCATCATTGGCCAGTGTCTGGTCGGCACAGATAATCAGGAACAGACTAGAACCTTACCCAGTTCTGTTTCAGATCTTGTTGCAGCAAATCACACCATCTTGGTGCCGGTCAGTCGAGCAGGCGCTTGATGCTGATCAGCAACCACTCAGTCATTGTCCATCGATCGTGCATCGTTTGGGAAACGTGGCCGGTCAGTTTTTTTCTTACTGTTAAATAGCCAAAAACTTATCCGAAAATTTTTTTTTACTTTCATGCAATTTTATTTCGGTCGTTGATAATGAAAATATTTTCTTTTACTAATTATTATTTTGGGGGACATTTTTTAATTTCCTCAATTAAAATATTTTTTGTTAGATATTTTTTTATTCGCACATTTTTATTTCCCACCTTTTGTAAAAATTTACCTTGGCAAAGAAGTAGAGAACTTTCCATCTGTGGAACACATTACCACGGATACTGCTTCTCTGCAGACTACAACATGGTCGTCATCAAATCCAATGTCAACAAATACTTATTATAAACCATCCTCAAAAGTAGTCAAATTTTTTTCATTCCATTCATTATTTTCAATCTTCTCATGATATTCTTCATCATTCAACTGACAATCCACCCATCTTTTGGCCTTGATAAGTGGTGATTCATTAGTCAAAAAAATAAATTTTTGAATTAGACGCATTGGACAGCATCATGTTATTCTATCTGTTGATAAGAATTAGGAAATAATTGGAAGAAACGTGAATATTTCAAAATGCTTTTTAATTAATGCTAAACATTTGTTCGTGTCCTGATAATGGGCATTTAGAAAACAAACAAACAATGTTATAAAATGAAAATGAGATGGTCGAACTTGCCTGTTTTGTTATTAAATACTAAGCGACGAGAAATAATTGTATTGGTACAGCTTGTGAAGCAGACAAAAGCTGAACTGTTTTTGTAATCGAAACTAAACTAACTCTACACTAACCCTAAACCAACCACAAACTAACCCTAAACTAACCTTAAACCAACCTTAAGCTAACTCTAAACCAACCCTAAACTAACCCTAAACCAAACCATAACCAACCCTAAGCCAACCCTAAGCCAACCCTAAACTAACTCTAACCCTAACCCTAAACTAACCCTAAACTACCCCATAACCAACCTTAAACTAACTCTAAAACAACCCTAAACCAACCCCAAACCAAACCATAACCAACCCTAAACCAACCCTAAACTACCCCGAAACCAACCTTAAAGAAACCCTAAACTACACTTAAACTAACCCATGACTAACCCTAAACTAACCCTAAACTAGTCTGTTTTTGTCTGGCTCAAAAGCTGTACCAGTACCGAAATATTCTTCATATAAATGCTTTCTCTTGAACGTATTACTGTACTTACTTTAATCTTTTGAACTCGTGACGACATTCACCCTGAATTCATTGCATTCCGAATGAAGGTCGACCAAACACGGCGGTCCATTACCAACGTTGAGATAAGTGACAGCCAGTTTTTATTCCACTAACGAACACTGTAGATAAATGGACCGATAATCAGTTCCTCATTCTGCTTCATCGTTCTAAGCTACGTTTTGAGTTAGCTACCATATCGTCTTTTCCAGTCCCGACTGAGCACTGGAGTGATAGATTTTCTGACGAATTCGGCTTGTTGATGTCTGCAGCTCTCATTTGTTGCTGTTAGGCTGAGGTATGATTCTGTTCAGTCCTAGAATGATGATCCACCTTCCCAGGCTTTATCTTCTTTTTGAGAAGGGGTTAGTTTATTGCTAATCGCCTGAAGTGCCCTTACCAGGGAATACCGATAGTGCTGCTCAGATATATTTTGTACGCCAGTGTGTTTCTACTAGTGCGCTAAGTTTTCAAAACCTCATCTGACCTTGTGTCTAACCTCCTTGAGAGGAGGTAACTAAACAAACCGGCCAGAATTCACATCCGTAGAGGAAGATGATACGAACTAGAGCTTCATAAACTCGAATTTTCGTGGCTACCATCAATTCTTGTCTGGACTACAATCGAGATTGTAGACGAGAAAAGGCAAAACGGTTACTTTGAATGCGGCCATTTATATCATCCGCTCCCTCCCACGTTAGCCTGTTGCAGCGGTAATAGATCCAAGATATTTGAAGCGGTCAACCTCCTTGAGAAGTTCCCCAAAGACGACTGGTTACATTTCAGAAGGAAGAAATCCTGACAATCCGGACAATTTAGAAAAAACTGCACAACTCTGGGATCATTGGAATGTTGTATTTTGGCAAGACTAGGAATCTGTCTTTCTCCATAGAAAAACACGAGTATAGACTTCTTGTCTAATTAGTCTTGATAGTCAATTGCAAACTAATAGGAGGAGCGTGGCTAAGAAAACAGTGAAAATCGCTCTAATGTAATGACGTAAAAAATGAAGCATGTGGCGAAAAGGGAAGTGTAGTGAAGTCTCTTGAGTTTTGTTCGCGGAACAGAGCAGACGTATTTCCGAAAGTCTCCTTCCATTCTCTCTACGACGAACGAGTGATGAGAAGACGACTAGCGTGTTTTAATACTGTCTATTGCTAATACGTGTGTAATAAATCTACAGTAAAATGATTAAAACGCAAAGCGATAATGGGTGTTGTTATTCTACGAAAGAACGCTTACAACCACTGCTACAAAAAAGAGAAAGAGACAGACAGACCACCTCTACACACTACTTCTATTACTATGAGATGCAATACGTTTACTCCTACTATAACCAACATCAGACATCACAGACAACTCTATACGACACGTGTGGCCATCTGTTTATGTACCAAAGATTCATTGGTGCTGAAGATTTTAAAAGGTGGTTAATAAATCCCCTAGACATATCAATAAATCACCTAAACATATGAATTTCAGAGTGATGTTTACATTAAACTTACATAACAAACTGAACCTCATACTAAAAATTAAAATGGTAATATAATAAATTGGTATATAATCGATAGTATTCCAAATAATCAAGAAAACAATCAACAATTTAAGAATTTTGTTCTTTTGCAAAAATACCTCCACAAGGCACAGCATGGAAATTCATATCAAGAATACATTACTATTTTAAAGGTCAGCCCATTTCTTGGGTGGACTCTCTTGCCTTTAAGTAAATATCTCCCCCATTACAGGCCTGTCGTCTTCATCCATTGCAACTATGCAACCCACTAAACATGTTTACACTCTTCTTTTTTCTTCTTCTTCTAGGCCGTGTCTAGATCTTATTGTTGCCAGTCGCCGGAGCACTGAGACATAGTCCATAGTTTACATACATAATATAAGACAACAATACAGACATTGTATACATCGGTCATGTGGTTTCTGTCATTGGTGTAACAAAAGGATTCTCCATCAAAACAAAACCAGAACTCCATTTTAAAACAATTAACACTGTTTTATTTTGAGAAACGTTACAATGATACTCGTTTCCTTTTACTGAGTGACAGGCTTGCAATCAGAATTCTGAGCTTGACCGAATCAAAGCATAGGTTCAACCGAACTTCAATTTCGCTAGTTTGTAAAACAGACGTTAAACCGACTACGTTGCTGCTGATGATGAAGAACACAAACAGTCCATCAGTTTAGGGTCCAAATGGCCATCTGTCCTTGAGACCCACAGAAACGCAACTGATCCCCTGTACCCCTCTACTGAAAAAATATATATAGAGAGAGAGAGATATCACTTGGACCACACTGCGAGATCACTCCAAATTATCAGCTCTTTATCTATGGACATAAAAAACTGACTGACCATGAGGCGAACCATCTGGTATTACCATTACTTTTGGAAAATCTCAAGTGAATCATAATCTCAGCATGGAACCTTGTATCATAGAGGACATTACTATTTCAAAAACGTCAGCTATTTCTTGGATGGTCTCTCTATTCTTAGCTTAATATTTCTCCTACTGCAGGTCTGTCGTCTGTATGTATTGCAACTATACACCCCACTAAACATGCAGCATTGCACATGTTTACACCCCTTACTATCCCCGTGTTTACACACTGGATAAGGCAGATAAATCTAAGGCGTCAGGGCTTTATATATCCAACGCCTTTGATAAGGTCTGGCATTAAGTTCTTCTCAGAAAAATGAATTCACACGCTAATGCGAGATTAATGCGAGTGTGCATCAGAGGTCGATACTTAGACCTTTATTATCCTACTCTTCATAAACGACCTCCTTGATGCAATTGCGCCTGAGATGGGTATATATCTGAAACACCATGCTCTATTCTCAACATGCAGGCAAATCAAACACACACATATCCAAGGACATTTCCGAATCCTTAGAAAATGACCTCCAGTCTGTAGTCGAATGAAATGGATAGTTACATTCAATGCTATCAAGACAAAGATCATTTTCTTTAAGAATTATAAAAATTATTTCCAACCACCGATTGTTGATAGCGCCCTTCCTGAAAATCCAAAGCCCAAACACCTCAGCCTAACATTCACAGGCAACATGAATTGGAATAAATACATAGAAGATACTGCCAAGTCTGCTGCAAAGAAAGTGAGCTCTCTCTACCGGGCTAGAAAACTTCTCACACTTGTCAGTATCCTATATGTCTATAAAGCCACCATTCGCTCATGCATGAGAGATTGTTACCACAGCTGAGCTGGTGCACCAACCACTAGTCTCTTCCGATTGAATAGGGTATAAAAGAGAGTATCTGACCTAATTTGTCTCACACTGTATACCAAGCTCTATTCATTGTCCCATTGCTGCGATGTTGTATCCCTGTGCGTGTTTTACAAGTACTTTCACGGAATGAGCTCCGACAAACCTACTGCACTTGTACCTTCTAAACGAAAATACCCCCGATCACCCCCTTCACTGCAGAAGTCCCCAGATATTAGAAAACTTTCTAGTTTGATAGTTTATTTTCTCGGGCCGCTTGCTTTTGGAATTTTCTCCCTGCTCCCTGTTTTCCCGACTGTACCAACATGCAGAAATTTACATGTAATGTGAAGAAATCTCTTTCTGCACAAATCCCTATAAATCTGGCCTCTATCACAGCAGCCTCTTACGTCTCAATGGCAATATACCTTGTTTGGGGTGAATAAAGATTTTTAAAAAGGTACCTTACTACTATATCATAGTTTTCCGGCTTCATTCGATGGATCGATTTAATGATGATGAATATTTTATAATATAATTGTTCCATTTTAGATCTGGAGAGAAAGTTATTCCTAGGAGCTTATCAAAACAAGGATTCTCCTCAAAAGGAGCCATTCATTTTGATTACAGAAAAACGAGGATCCGAACATTGGTGGTGAAAGGAGAGAAGCTTGGTTTAAGAGGTGTTAAAAGTAACAAGCTACTTTCTTCCCACTGCACTACATTCTCCAGATCCGAAGAGAGAGAGAGAGAGAGAGAGAGAGAGAGAGAGAGAGCAAAATCTTGATCACCAATGTCTATCGAGGTGCTGCCATAGACAGTTGTATCGCCTGCGTAGATGTCAACAAATGATCTCAAAATATGGTTTCGAAGATTCACTGGTCAACAAATTTTTCTTTTTTTTCTTTGGCAGACCATCTAGGAGTGTTTTCTGGGGTTTTGAAGGTCGCTGATTACGAATATAACATTGGTTTTGCCAGATTGGTTCTAGTTTAGAAGATACTGATAGCCCCAAATAAGCCTAAACTGCTAAAATTCTCCCTGAAATACTTCAATATAGAAGCAGTAAATAATAATTTTCTGATATTATTGAATCATTATAATGATTATGTATATATTGAAGTATTTCAGGGAGAATTTTTATATAATTATTTATATAGGGAGAATTTTTATATAATTATATACTGTAATTACTTAATAACATGTTCCATAAATATAGTTGCAGTATAAATTAAACAGTAATTAAGAATTTTCTTTTTAATTCCACAGTTGAAAATGAGTTCCAGAGAGAAAATGAGTTCTTCTAGAAGATGTTGCAGATATGAACCGGATGTCTTTTGTTACATCTGTGGACAGTATATGATGGCACAACAAAAGCGGAATATTACAGACTTTGTCAAGAGGGCATACAAAGCATACTTCGATATGATACTTGGTGACCAAGACAAGTCTTGGGCCCCACATATGGTGTGCAAAACCTGTGTAGAAAGTCTCCGCGGTTGGACCAACGGTAAGCTGAAGTTGAAGTTTGCTGTACCAATGGTGTGGAGAGAGCCCAACAATCATTTTGATGACTGCTACTTCTGTCTCAATGACATGACGGGGTTTAACAAGCACAAGAAAGCAAATTGGCAGTATCCGAGCCTGGATTCTGCTATCCGTCCTGTTGCGCACTCTGAGGATGTACCTGTGCCTGTTTTCACCAGTTTGCCTGAAATCGATGAAACCGAAGAGATTCCAGCTGATCTTTCAATATCAAGTGATGATAGCTGTAGTGACTATGAAGAACCCTCAAATGGCCCTCAGCTTTTCAATCAATCTGAATTTAATGACCTAGTGCGAGACCTTTGTTTGTCGAAGGAGCAGTCTGAAGTTCTTGCATCACGACTCCAAGAGAAAAACATTCTTGATTCTGGCACAAAAGTAACATACTATAGGACAAGGGAAGGCAGCTGGCTTCGTTTCTTTTCTAAAGAAGACGACCTGGTCTTTTGTAATGACGTTTCTGCACTTCTTAACTGCATGGGGATCTCATCATATGACCCAGCAGATTGGCGTCTCTTCATAGATAGCTCGAAAGCAAGTCTAAAAATTGTACTTTTGCACAATGGCAATAAGTTTGCTCCTGTACCAATTGGCCATTCTACCAAGATGAAAGAAGAGTATGATGCTATCAAATTTGTTCTTGAAAAGCTGAATTACAACACTCATAAATGGCTGATTTGTGTGGACTTGAAAATGGTGAATTTTCTGCTTGGTCAGCAAAGTGGGTACACAAAGTATCCCTGCTTTCTTTGTTTGTGGGATAGCAGAGCAAGAATCCAGCACTGGAGAAGGGAGAACTGGCCAGAACGAGAAAGTCTCGAAGTCGGCACAGCCAACGTCATCAATGAGCCTTTGGTACCCAGGGATAGAATCATCTTCCCTCCATTGCACATAAAACTAGGGCTCATGAAGCAGTTTGTTAAGGCGTTGAACAAGGATGGGGATTGCTTCAAGTACATATGCAGGCAATTTCCAGGTCTTTCCATCGAAAAAGCTAAAGGTGGCATCTTCGATGGACCTCAGATTCGAACGCTCATGAGGGATTCTGACTTCACTAATCATATGAACACGGTTGAGTTAAATGCTTGCGTGTCCTTCACAGATGTAGTGACAAACTTTTTGGGAAATCACAAAGCTGACAATTACAAGCAATTGGTCCGTAAGATGCTTACTGCATACGGAAAACTAGGGGCAAATATGAGCATTAAAGTTCATTTCTTGTTTAGCCACCTCGACAGATTTCCTGGTAATCTTGGTGATTACAGTGAGGAGCAGGGAGAGAGATTCCATCAAGACATCAAAACAATGGAAGAGAGGTATCAAGGCAAATGGAATGAGCACATGATGGCAGACTACTGCTGGAACCTTTTGAGAGACTGCCCAAAAGTTGCTCACAAGCGAAAATCGTATAAACGTCAATTTTAGTTTTGTGAATAAAATATTGTTTTGTGTGTTCATTGTAACTAAGAATCTAGTGTATAATGCTTTGCATTAATTTATGATATATAACTGATTATGTAAATGTTTTTTTTCACTTGGAGAATTAAAATTCAGCAAATTTTTAGCAAATTTTTTGTATATCCTCGAAATCTATGAAAAGTGTTCAGTTATAGGATAAATGAAATGATGTTATATCTAACTTAACTTGTTAGATTGAGATTTTACACTGTCTTTGTGGTTTAAGATCATCATAAAAATCAATATCTGACATTTATGCACTATTTAGCCGTTTTTTGTACGTTTAGCTATGGTCGCGAATGGGTGATTTCAGACAAACGACCCCCCTGTGATAACTCAAAAACTAGAGCCAATTTGAAAAAACTAATGTCAGATTCGGATTCAGCGCCCTTGAAAACCCCAGAAACCAGTCTTACTTTGCCTGCCAAAAATATTGTGTTGACCAGTGTTATCATCGAAGAACGGGAAGATGGTTGAGCCAAGAACAAATCCTTGAGGCTCACTGGCCTTGATTTGGTTTTATGCTTCAAATTTTAGCATGACAAACAAAATAAAATGATACCAAAGAACCGATGTCTTAACATTATACAGTCGTAATAATACCTGACAGTCTGTTTTGAGGCATATCTACTTATTTGTAATGGCGAAACCCGACACTGGTGCGATTTCGCTTTATCAGTCGTAGTTCCATCATGACCATCGCAAGTTAAACAAAAGTTTTAAAATGATAATAGCATTTCAGTATTGAAAATCCTGACCCTTACTCTAACCCTAAACCTAACATGGATGAAAACCGTTAAACTAACGTAATAAAACATATCCTTCATCTACCCCGTGGTAATTAATGGCCAGTAAAAATATTGGTTCATTAACCCTAGCATGTGTTAAAATCATCAGAAAAAAGGGTTATGTTTATGCTTATTATCTTTAAATAATGTCTAATTGAATTGTAGCAGTTGCATGAGCTAACTATTTTGTATCAATCTACGTGACCGGCAGTGAGATTGTAATTTGGCTTGACGATTACGTAATTTTCCTGTTCTCAACCTGACTCAGCCCTGAGCGGGTGAGATATCGCACTCCGGGATAATACCATTCCATCTAACCGACATGAATCAGCCCATTATTAATTTAGTAGAAGAATGGTAACCCTTTGTTACTTCTGTAACATTTCTATTTCAGTCAGATTCAGCCAGACGTATTACTCTTCCAAGTATGTACCTCATTCTGATTTTCTTTTTAAAACCACAAACATTATTGGTTCAATCCAACTAAAGAATCATTCAAAATATTTTCTCCTTTTCGGAAAATTTTGTATGGAGGCCATGTTTTAATTGGGACCATTAAACGGGATTGCTGACCACAACATCTATTAACAACCTATCGTACGTGATGATTCTTTTTTCTTTGATATTTTTTTTTAATGTGCTGATTCAAAAGAGGTGTCAATTCGCTCCAATTCTCGAGCCAGTCGAACTAGACAGAGGCGATATTCACCGACTTGACGACATGTTACTCTTTGCTCTTCGAGTCGTTAAGCCACTTGGACCGACCATTTCACACCGTCAAGAATATCGGAATCTGCTGTCAACCCCGACACCACAGCTCAGCTCGCCCAAACAAGAAAAATAACAAATACAGCCCCCCAAACTTACCGTTGCATTTTTCAGCCAATCGTAGCCGAAACGTCAGATGAGTTCGGTCGCAATACTTCACGTTTTATAGAAGATATTAAACAGACACTTGCAGGAACGAGTCTCGAGAAACCACTTGGATGTTCCAACACCTCTTCCTGGTCATTATCCGAAGCAACATCTAAGTTTAGATAAAGAGAGAAAAAAAAACTATAATGGTATATTTGTATTGCTTGGTTAAAGCGAACGAGTAGGGTAAGAGATATGGGTGGAGGAAGCACAGGAATTGACCGGGGTTGATCTTTCGAACTCGCTAGCAAGCAGACTCTGTTCGATCTCAATTTGGGCTAGTTTATATAATACTTTTGGACACCCACGTATTCACCTGTAAACGTCCATTTTTGAATTTCACCTTTGCCTTCAACGTAGCCACGCCCACCTTGGGGACGTGGCTTCCATTCATTTTATTGTTTATCGTATTGTATCGTGACGACAGGTGTATTCCCGTCTGCAGATAACCTTTGCAGATGACCGTCGCAAGTGTCTTTACACCAAATCACTAGATATTTATTTTCTGGGCCGCTGTTTCTCAGTGTAAATCAACCGGGTTTTCGTTCTTCCAGCCAGATGCGTGTCTGTGTTGAGTATGTTTTATTTATTCCTACCAGGTGCAATTTCCGATACACCTTAGCCGATATTTCACATTTGTTCTTTTGTACATTGTGTCTCGAAATATTAGAGGCTTCTCTTTCACAAAGACAAATATTTTAATCAATCAGTTAACAGAGTTTGTTTTAACTATTATTTTTTAACTGTTAAACTGACCTTATAACACATGATTAATTGTAAGCGATTTAGTGGACGTTTCTCTTTTATACACCTCTGCGTTCATATTTTACCCTATTGGTATATAGGTGAACGTAATCCGACAGGGATTGAACCTGCCTTGAACAATTTCATAGTCAACGCCGGTATATCTTAGACTACTATCCCCCCAAGATACTTTGTGTCATCAAATATATCCGAACCTTATGATCATATACCCTTAAGTCGTGTGCTCTTCCATTGGTTTGTACTCAGAACACACAAAGAGGCGTCGTTTAAACCTGTCGACCCGAGCTGGATCCTCGTCGTCATTGTCGTCGTCATCCATGCTCGTTGCGACCTGGACCTTGCCTCCCACCGCTAATCATTGTTCTCTTTTCTTTTCCTTTTTTTCCTGTCGTATAATCAAATGGTTACTTTTATGACCGAAAGGTGCGGTCAAATGACGTCGGTGTCGTATAAGCCCGCTGATGCAAACGGAACTGGAGGTGTCGCTTGAGTACTGCAGACCGTTGTCCACAAAGAGGGACACACACAAATACTCAATGGTAATGACTAGGTATACGTCTAAATCTGGAAACAGACATTGCGGACACGTTCCAACCGCCCCCTAGCCACCCCCCCCCCATCACCCCGCCCGCACTGCTTGCACTGCCCTATTTCTTTGCGCGGATTTACAGTAAGTCGAGATGCAAAAAAAATTACTCTATCACAAAATACGACAATTAGAAATCACGCCGCGTCTGACCTAAACGCTGTAATTTCGACAAGCATTGGAATTGCTTGGAGATTTGCTCGAACACGCGCTCATTTATTGTTCGATATAAAAGTTTCGCTAAAAAATAAAACCCATTTAACGCAAAAATTCTGCGCGGTGATGTATATCCGTGTAGACATTTTAAAACCGCGATTTTCTTTTCTCAATATGGCCTCCGAGATATTCACATTTTTCCTCTCGAACTTTTAGCTACATCCACGCATCTCTATACCGGTTTTGCTTTCGTCAATTGGTCTGTCACGTTTAAGTTTGAAATGGCATATTCGTTGGTCTGTCATGCTTATGTTTGAAATGACATATTCGTTGGTCTGTCACGCTTATGTTTAAAATGACATTTTCGTTAGTCTGTCATTTTTAAGTGTTGAATTATAACTACAAAATGTCATTTTCATCAGTATCTCACGCTTAAGTTTGAAATAGCATTTTTATTAGACTTTTATTGTTATGTTAGAAATGGCATTTTCGTTGGTCTGTCACACTTAGTTATAAACCCATTTCTATCGCTTAACACACAGATTGGCTGGACGCACCTAAAGAATACCCGATCTTTTACAAATGTATATTTGCCTGAAAATCCATAAACAGAAACGGAAATCTTAGCTGAAGAGAATCAGTGTTTCACTGCTTAAACATCAGTTATCGTCTGTCAAAAACGCCAAGATATTTCGTCGATCGACTCTTTCTTTTTATCGATTTCAATTTCTCTTGTGATGGTCGTCTGTGAAACGACACCAGCTTTATATAATATTTATTGCCCAGTCGATTTATCGATAAGTAATGATCGTTTTATTCGTTCGAAACGAAACTTGTCGTCTTCACTTGAATACAATGAGAATAATCGAGGATGAAAAAGTTCTCATTAATAATTTATGTGGGAATCTCATGTCCGGATTTACGAAATGGCAACGAAATGCCCGGATGATGAAATGGTATAGATTGGCGAACATGGAGATCAGAAATAGTTTAATTCGTCCTAATTTGTAAAACCCGGCTTTGTTAAAGAATGGCACGACATTAAGTTTACCGTAGGCAATATTTACTTCCTTCCCATCACATGAAGATGTGACACAAGGCAGGGAGGTGGTGGTGGTTAAGGAATCCAGCGCACCAGAAGAGGGGGGCACTCTGGTTCCGTAAAAATAACCTGAGCAGCCCCGTTGACATACCGCAGCAGGGGGGGGGGGCATAAGGCTATTTTTATAGACCAACCTTTTCTCAAATAGAAAAGGTAAACCCTGGGAGATTGCACCTCCTAGGACTTAGTTGGACCATACCTCATTTCAATAAAATAAGGGGTGCTTCTGTAATTTCACAATGATATTAAAATATCCAAAGAAATGTATAAACTTTGTTATGTACTTACGTGTTAACTGAAAAAATTACGCAAATTCATCCAGTATTTATTAAATTATACGAAAAAAAAAACGATCTTACGTATCGGTAGATATTTCAGCTCACTGATTAGGCAAGGGAGATAACTCGATTTTTATTCGGAAAAACTCAAAATATACGAAAAATGACGACCGTGAGATAACATTGTTTTTTTTATTTTTTATTTAATAAATACTGGATGAATTTGCGTAATGTTTGGTGTACAGTCTTCGTTTCAGCTACCACGTAAGTACATAACAAAGTTTATACATTTATTTAGCTATTTTTTAAAGAGAGGCCTAACATGCCATTGTGAAACAACAGAAGCACCAAATAAGGTCTGCTCACCGGGGAGACAGTCCCTCTTTGAAAGAATGATGACAAAGACCAACTCTAGTATGAACACAGCCAGCGCCTATTTACTTGCCTCCAAAGGAGGGCAGAGTTTGACACAAGGTCAGTTTTTAATCGAGGGAAATCCCATCTTCCCAAAAAGAGACACACTGGATATGAAGAAAAAATAATAATTGCCTCAGTCTAGAAAGATTTCTCCTTCCCTGAACGAGGACAGTTAACAAGTCATTCTAAATGAATAGTGAAAAATCGGTCCAAGTTTACTGCAGGCAAAAACGCAGTAAGAAAATTTTACAACTAATCTCGCTTTTCTCTCTCTCTCTAACAAAAATGCTATCTATGTCTGACAGAGAAACTAGTTATTATCTACTAAGACCAAACGGATAAAGCATTAGATTTCTTTGCAAGCAGGGCTCCCGTATTAAATAAAAATATTATCAGTGATGACAAGGCAATAAAACCAATAACGAAGATGCTTCCAGCGAGAAAGTTAAATGCAAAAAAGGAAAAAATGTAATCCAACATATAAAATTAAGTCAGTCGGACTTTAGAAGTTGAGCCCAAATAGACTTTAAGCTGACTAATCAAACAGACTATCGAATTTTCATTTGTTATTGCTGTATGATGTCACTGACAATATAATAACGTACTTGGCTACAATTTATTTAAAAATAAATAATTTGTCCGGCCAAGAACGACTATTAATATGAAACATTTTTAACATAATAACTGAAAAATCAAGGGGAATAAGTCATATTTTAATTGAACTATATAAAATAAGATTTTTCAACTAAAATTGCATTTTTTCTGTATATCTTAAACAAATGTGCAAACAAATAAAAAATATGACTTCAACGTATTCTGGGCAACGCCGGAACACGGATCCAGCTAGTCGAAATAATGAAGTAGCAATGAATCTAACAATATACAAGAAGAAAATTGTAAACATTAATACGAAGCTGTTCTTTATGAAATATCTTTCTAGTTTCTCAATTATTATTTAATGTAGTGTTATGAACTTGGCCTCATGTGGAAAAAAAATCAACATAAACGCTACAAACATAACCGGGGTAAAAGATATACGAACATAAACGAATTATTAAGCTAAACGACGATAAATACGCTTTTTACCCATATGTTTGATTTCGACGACGTCTTTAGCTTTAATATGGCTTATTTAATCAAATAAATTCACAAAAATTTTTTTGCCGCCTAACAGAAGTTGTTATGATCTCTCGATCTCAACACATTATTAGACAATTCATCAGATTGTTTTCCTACATAACGCCAAGTTTATCGAAACATATAATACAATAAAGCAATATCAAACTTGACACAGAATAATTAAATTTAAAAATAAAACAATCATTTCACCCCCCCCCCCCCTCAACGCACATTTAATAGTTATTTCTATCTCCACACATATTAAAAAACATTTTTTTTTATCGTTTCAACCATTAATTTTGATATATGTATCATTTCCCCACTCCCCGGTGACTTTTGAAAACAATTAAGCAATAAAATCTTTTGTCCCAAAGAAGGTATCTCAACCGACCCCAACCAAGCCTGTGACGTCGACTATTTCAAACATTTGAACTTCCCCTCGAACTTCCCCTCGAACCTACCCCTATCTTTTCCCTTGCATATGTACACCGTTCCCCCCCTCTACTCCATTCGTTATATGCTTAACCCCTCTGACCCCCTCTCCAACCTATTCTTCTTTGCGTGTCTTTGAAGCAGGTTTTATACATTCTCATTTTTACGCAGTGTTTTGCATTATTGTTGTACTCTACAAGATCTTTCAAGCGGAACTTTATTAACAGTAGATGGCAGACGAGGCAGTGTTGAATCGTGTTGTCCTTTTCTTCCACACTCACAGAAGGTTGGGTCAGTTTTGTAGCCCTATCTAGTCATAGAAACTTTTGATCGCCCCATTCCCGTTCTCAGGCGGTAAAGCGTTTTCCACTGGACCCAGAGTTCTTCTGAGGCAGGATAGAGGTCATCAGAAGAAAGACTTTCCATGTGAATAGGAAGGATGCCATTCTCTAGCCCTCTAGTTCTCTTCCTGAGATGTTGTTAGGGGTTCGACATGGCTGAGGAAGCTTCTCCTTAACTTCAGTCATTGCGGCGTTGGTTACCGTCCACGAAGATCATCCATGGTGTTCATCACTGGTAGCTTTTGTGATCTCTACTCGGCTTGCAACTTTCCGTCTCACATCTGCAGGGTCAATGCCAGTGAGGAGATGCAGGTTGTTAAGGTTGGTAGGCTTCAGGCAGCGGCAGATGTTGTTCAATGCTTGATCTAATTTATTGGTATGCGTTGATCTTCCCCAAACAGGATACACATACTCCGCAAAGGTATATCACAGGGTCAAGGCAATAATCTTCGTGTGTGTGCTGTGGCTCCACACTTGGAGTTGACCAGTTTCCGTAAAATGTTGTTCCGGGAGGTGACTTTAATTTTTGTCTTTTTTTTTATATGTTCCTTGAAAAATGTCCTCCTATTGATATTTGTAGAGAGCGATCACATCTTGATCTAACTTTGATAAAAGTTTTTTCATTAAAAAAGACGAAATATCAGTCGTGCACGAATTTAGATTGGTTTGATTTCGTATCTGATGCGATTATTCACAATTAGTTATTTCATTTATCATTTAGGAAATCTTGTTTTGTTTTCTCGTGTGTATTGTAAAATAATATTAATAAAATAAAATAATTGATATTTAACACTACACATATATATATATATATATATATATATATATATATATATATATATATATATATATATATATATAATAAGTTATGAAAATATATTTATGTCAATTAAATGGAAGCCTTTGTGTGGCTTAATTGCCATAAATATATTTTCATAACTTACTACCTAGCTCTATTCACGTATTGAGCACTGTCGAAGCAAATATTGAAAACCGATACATAAAATATTATATCTCTTTATGACATTTTATCTGGATACATTAAATAATGATTATATATATATATATATATATATATATATATATATATATATATATATATTATAACTCAGTAGGATACAACATTTATGAGAAAATCAATATTCTCTAATCATGCTTCGAAAAAATTACCATCAACAAAGATTATTGTGTACATATGTTTCATAGATTTTATTATATATAGTCCATGATTTCATCTTCGGGACAAAATTCTTCATTATTTAGTTACAAGCATGAATAACAATGGGGTTGTTAAATGATCACAAATACATTAAAACAAAATTGTTTCTTGTAACGAATTGATAAATAATTTTTGTGCTGAACATGATAGTATACACAATAAAAATGTCTGAAATATATGTACAAAGCAATATTTGTAAGTGTTTAACTTTTGGAACATGATTATAAAATATTGATTATGTCATAATATTGTATTCTACTGAGTTATAATATATGAGCTCTGTTGAACTTAAATCCTAATTATTGAGCTACATTTAACCCCTAATATTCACTTGTATCAGGAAGATTCAGTATATTTCATCTATATTTATATAATTAAACCGACAATACAACTAAAGTTATTCTCTTTGAACTTGACTTTCTTTAAACTATATATATATATATTTATATATATATATATATATATATATATATATATATATATATATATATATATATATATATATATATATATATATATATATATATATATATATATATATATATATAGGGTGGGCCAAAATAAGGGTCCTATCTTTAAATTTGAATAACTTGAATTTGAATAACTTCCACAAAATAAAAGTTAAACTCACCAAACTTTATGTGTGTGTAGACTGACCCTTCCGAGATTTTTTGAAATAAACAAAACAAATTTTAGCCGAAAAACACTTCTTAAAACTTACAAAAACTAAAGTATTGTTTTTTTACACTGTTTTGAGTTTTTTAAGCAAAAATAATGTTTTCTAAATGAGGGTACGTTCCTTAGGGCTAATACGACTCATGCTTGCTTCGGAAGGGGTCCTTTACTTATTCTCAAAAAAAATCAAAAAAAAATCAATAAATAAAAAAGTTATGAATTTTTAAAAATAGGACCCTTATTTTTGCCCACCCTGTATATATATATATATATATATATATATATATATATATATATATATATATATATATATATATATATATATATATATATATATATAAATAATATTAGGCTACATTTCAGTAACCAAGAATTTATTCATATTACTGATCATTTTTGAAAAAAAAAACATCGGTACATTTTTATGGACCGTTTCGTTCTGAGAAGAACATCCAGCATTAGTATGTCACTCTCAGATCTTTCATTTATGGACTCTTCAGAAACCCGAAAAGTTCCCAAAAGAAATACATAACATAGCAGTGAAACAAAAATCACAATAAACAAGCAACTCACATCGATTACATTTCTACTCAGAAAAAGCAACTATCTTGTTTTATGAAGTATAGCAATGAAAAAATACGCACTATATTGCACAAAGAAAAACAATAGCAAGAACAGTTAATAGTTAATTTGGAGATAGTAAACAATATATATATATATATATATATATATATATATATATATATATATATATATATATATATATATATATATATATATATTGTTATATATTGTTAACTTTCAACCAATTAACTATACACAGCAGAAAGCAGAAGGAAAATTCTGTTCTGTTAGAAAAATTAATTTTTAAAGACATTTTGTATTCCTATACGTCAACAAATAAGAAATAAATAGAGAAAAGATATAAACATTAACATATTTTATATATTAATTTTATTGATACACACATGGGCGGTATAACTTGGCTAGTTCTACTTGGGGAGTCAGAGCATTTTAACTGTATTGTCTTTAAATCCCCCGAAACAGTCGTTCTGGTAGTCAACTGACAAGCCCTCTCTAACTAATTAATACTACAACAACTCTAAAAATATTTTTGTATACTTTTATATCTTCCCCCCTTTATAACCACTTGTGTAATCAATTTTTTTTAGTTTTATATTGTGTCTATATCTACATTGTTTTTTTCTGTCCTAAGAGAGAGAGAGAGAGAGAGAGAGAGAGAGAGAGAGAGAGAGAGAGAGAGAGAGAGAGAGGGATTAAATACATATATAAAATCAAATAATTAAAAATCAATAACCTCAGTAATGTATTATCAAAATAAGTTTTTTAAAAATGAATACGTGAATAAGACATCCGATTCACTCTTTTAGCTGTTGTTAATTTTAGCTTCAACATTTTTATTCTTGGCATTTGACAAAATCAAGGGTGGGAATCAAAATCCTTCATGTTGGCTAATTTTGAGTGTTGTACTTTTGAAGTCGTTTGTCGTAAATCAAACTTGATCAATGTACTGATTGCATCCTTACTCCAACGGGAAAGTTAACAGACCTACAGAAAGTCAAAGCTCTTAAACTTCCTCGGGCGAACGGACGAAAGGCTACACGTTTTTAACGAACTCCGCCTTCAATAATCACCGTCTCGAACAAAACAGTAATTATTACAATAAACGGTAGGCTAGTCGCCGAGCTAACTGCTGAATAGGTGAATCATTTGCATAAGCAGACACGGCTCACCTCGCTGTTCCGAATGTTTGGAATAGTTACGGTCACCGTTTCAACTGCAGACACAGTACACAACTCGATGACAACGCTTCCACCGGCGTTAGCCGACTATTATTGACGAGAGCACCTCATCGTCCCTATTAACCCCACTACAACGTCTTGGAAGCTGACCGTGACTCTTTCAATCATTGTTCTCTCGAGTTGAGGGAGTTTGACGTGAATAGATTCCCTTAGATTGTTTAATATACGGGGCTTATATTTTCCCACAATAAATCATACCACTTAAATGAAAATGGACCTCAAGGCTCATTAACAAAATTTGTCAGCAAATTTGTGGAAATGCATGCCTTCATGAAAAATACTCCTACCGAAACATTGATGCCAAGTTCAGTGGCATGTGATGAAGATGGGCCATCGGAAAATATTTTTCAATATAAAAAAATTGCATTTCAAACGGGTTTTTTATTTTGTTATAATTCAAATGTTTATATATCAACAACGCTTATTAAGAAGAATATTCCCACATTTCTACATTATTCTGCGTTCCCACACGCGACCGTTTTTACGTTCGTTAGGACTACGAAAGCTTTTCCGAAACAATAATGATAAAAAAAGATAACGGTCGAGGTCCCAGGGTTCTGATTTAAATAATAATAAGAGAACACCGGGGAAGGGTTCTCCAATTCAAGACACCGATAAAAGTAAAGGGAAAACAACCAACAGATAAGTGCGAAATCACATACGACAACCAAGTTTGAAATTAAAATACAAATATTTATTTACATAAATGCAAGAGAAAAAATAGAAAACAAAAGATCAACATCTAATATGAAAAAAAAAGGATTTAAAAGGTATTTATCTAACCGACGAGCAAAGAATACATTCATATAAATCATACATCAGTTTATGAGTGAAAGAGGGGGTTCAACTTACAGTTCACCAATTCAGAGGGCAATCCACAGTAGATTTAAAGAGTTGAAAGTATATGGAAGTTCTCTCCGTAGGAAAAAGATGGCAACATGAATAAAAGTCACCGAACATGGCAAATAGGAGACGGATGAGTATAAGGCGAGGATGGGTTGAGTTCTTGATAGCAGGATCGTCGTTACACAATCTTCCTTCGGAATCATAAGTCAGGATATCGATCTAATAATCACAGACAGTAGGAGACGAGTAGGAGTATCATACATTCACTTCAGTTTGTTCGGTGAAAATATCAACCGGATTCTTATATGCGGGACGAGTTTATACTTTCTGAAATCGTTTCGATATTTTAAATTGGCTTTTTATTTACAGTAGAACAGAGTCAGAATATTAAAACTGTTCATATCGGCTTTTCGTCGACTTGAAAATGTGTCTTTTTTTGGGGTGCTTTTACCCAATCCTCTCTATACGATGATAAAGGCTTTTGCTCCTTTTTTCTTCGTTTCTATCTTTTGCTTCTTCCTTGTCTTCTTCATAGATGTCATTCGACCGACGGCTGACGAGAAATTGTCTGTATCTCCGAATTAGGAAACTATATAGATGTCCGTCACGTGACTAGACGCATAGGTGTTTTTGCGTAGGTGTAAGAGTTGACAGTGGATATTGTACTTAGATAAATGAGTGCGTAGATCTTACTCGTGTGGGTAAAAGAAATTGACAATCAGGATCGGTGACTATATATATTTTTAGCGGGATATAAGGGGGAGTTTACAGGAAAACATATGTATCTTTGCTCGCTTGAAATTATTTATCTGTTTTCCACTCAAAAATAGAAATGACGAAATAAAAATATAAAAATGTACTCTCGCGCTCTGTTGGTATTCTGTCTGGTAAATGTACTTGTAAAATATTAAGTTTCAATAATGATATCACATAACACCGTTCTTGACTGAAACTGTTGATCCAGACATCGTTTTAACATCACACGGATTGACTTACAAACAAAATTGTGACTAAAACAATGAATATTTTTTCCGTTAGTTCATATTCCATTATACTTATGATTCATTTACCTAATAAATCTCATGAAAGAGAAACAAGCAAAGCATATGTGGTCCCTCGGGGATCATCACTACTTGAATAATATAAACAAATATTGATAACAACTTTTGAATTTGAGGCAAAATCTAATGAATTACATTTTTGTTACCATTATAGAGCAATTTTCACCATCCGACCAGAAGCGGGGGTCAATCGATAGTTTTCCTAGGTCGACCAGGACATAATTCGTGTACGTCTATTATTATACTAAACATGAGTTAATCAACGTTTGTTTACCAAAGTCTTTTTTTAAATATATATTTTAATCACTAAAAAACATACTAAAATATTTCTTAATTTAGAGATTGAGTTATGTTTAAAAAAAACTTCCATTTTAATTTTCTAATTACTCGCTATTTGAAATTAATTAATAATGTGACCCATCTCTTACTAAGATTCTATTTGCCTCCCTCTCTAACTGTATGTTGTTTGACCCCTCGCTCCTATGTTATATGGTATCTATCACTCTCGCTTCCGTCACTCTCTCTCTCTCACTCTCTCTGTTTATTAACAGTCGAGGGTAATAAAGAAAAGCTAGTATGAAAAGATTAGAATAGTCCCTTAATTTAATAGAGAGAGAGAGAGAGAAAGCGCGAGAGAGCGAGAGAGAAAGAAACAAACAGAGAAAGAGACATACAGAAAGATACAAACAGAGATTGAGTGAAAGAGAAAGAGAGGGACAGACAGAGAAAGATGAGGAGATAGGGAGAGAGAGAAGAGAAAGAAAGAGGGGGTACAGAGAGAGAGAGAGAGAGAGAGAGAGAGAGAGAGAGAGAGAGAAAGAAATAAAGAAAGAAAGAAAGAAAGAAGAGAAAATACAGAGAGAGAAGAAAGTCACTAACTTTCTTTATTTTGTTGATATTCAACTGACTTTGAAACCTCAATGGGTGACCAAACGGGCCACATTGAGCGAGGGTGTAATTTATTGTCAATCGCCTGAGGTGCTCCTACCGGGGAATGCCGACGGGTCTGTACACGGCAAATTTTGCACTCATTAAGCGTGACTCCCCTTTGCGGGATCTGCATTCCCCACTACAAACTGACGTTATGTCTAACCTTGTTTCAGTGGAGCTGTCTCTCCCCACTTCTTGTGCCACATTTTGCTATAGTGGGGAGCCAGTACACTCCTGGGCAATGCAAGGTGTCTCTGATAGTCGTAGATAACCGCAGAAGCTAAAAGACCTTAACCTTCCTTGAGCCATGCTATCTTTCACGTCGTTGTATTGTTCTTATCAAGGCAGACAAATACAAGCTCTACCTGTCATCACCTCAACCTCGGCCGAAACCAACTTACTTTAACAGAGAGAGAGAGAGAGAGAGAGAGAGAGAGAGAGAGAGAGAGAGAGAGAGAGAGAGAGAGAGAGAGGAGGGGATACAAACGGATAGTGAGTGAAAGAGAAAGAGAAAAGAAGAGAGAGAGAGAGAAAGATGGGGAGATAGGGAGAGAGAGAAGAGAAAGGAAGAGGGGTACACAGACAGGGAGAGAGAGAGAGAGAGAGAGAGCGAGAGAAGAAAGAGACAGACAGATAGACAGACAGACAAAGAGAGGGAGAGAGATATAAACGGAGAGTGATAAACAGAGAGAGAGAGAGAGAGAGAGAGAGAGAGAGAGAGAGAGTATGGGTGAAAGAGAAAGAGGGAAGGAGACACATAGAGAAAGAGAGGGAGAGGGAGATAGGAGAGCGAGAGGGGGAGAAAGAAAGAGAGGGGTGATAGACAGGGAGAGACAGACGGACAGACAGACAGAGTGAGAGAGATACAAACAGAGGGTGGCAGAAAGAGAGAGACAGAGAGTTGGTGAAAGAGAAATAGAGAGGGAGACAAAGAGAGAAAGAGAGGGAGAGGGAGAGGGAGATAGGGAGATAGAGAAGAAGAAAGAAAGAGGGGGCCACAGACAGGGAGACAGAGTCAGAAAGAAGGATAGAGTGTGAGAGAGTGAAAGAAAAAGGTAGACAGAAAGAGAAAGACACAACGGGGAGACAGAGAAGGACAGATAGACCGAGAGAGTGAGAGAGAAAGAGAAATTGAGAGAGATGTTGAGAGAAAGAAAGAAAGAAAGAGGGGGTAATAGTTTCCTTCAACTGGCGTCATTTGAACATTTTTTTGTGATTTTTATTTTTAAATTTATTTTTAGATGCGACCTCGTATCCTTAGGAGAGGCTTAGCCTGTCAGTCAGCCTGTCACACTTACATTTAAAATAGCATTTTCATTGTTAAGCGCACAAATTGGATGTACTTATTTTAAAGCTGCGTACACGCTTCTCTATAAGACAATTTGTCAATTGATTTGTCACGCTTAAGTTTGAAATAGCAGTTTCGTCAATATGTGACGTTTAATTTTGCAATGACATTTTTATCGCTAAACGCGCAGATTGAAGAGACACATTTTAAGAATACCTGTTATTGTTATTTTAGCAACCTTGCAGCTGTCAGTTCGGCCGGACCCCCTAAACCTCCTGCCACACCATGCTAAATAATCGCACGTCCTCAAACAAACTGGCTATCTCGTCCACCCCCTCGTTCCCAATCTCCCCCTCTCTTTTTTTCATTTTCTTTCCTTTCCCTTTCTCTCTCTCACCTCCTGTTACTTCTTCTTTCATCTCGGTTCGGTTGATTTGTCGCTTAAGGATCGCGTCGGTGGCAAAGTATAAACGCGCCCGTTGGTACTGCAATTCAAGAAAGGCGGACGGACGGAGGGAGAAGGGTGGAACAGATGCCCCACACGCAGGCAGTGGTGGAAGTGCGCCTTCGCACATGCGCGAAACCATGACAACTGTTTGTTGGTTTCGGTACGCCTACGACAAACGTAATACTCGCTCTTTCTTTTTAGTTTCATCTAACAATCTCTTGTTAAATTGGTCACGAGCAAAATTGAGATCCGAATAAAAGCGCTAAATTGGAAACAATGTCAACTTGGCCATCTTTTCTCCCTTTCTACACGTTTATTCATTTATCTCTCGTTGTCCTTGTTTTGTTTACTGCATTGGTCCTCAAGTTGTTTCAGATCCTGGATCACCGGCCCAAATAACAAAATAAAAACAAAATAGACCATATCAGGCATGTCAAACTCAAGGTTATATGGGTTCATTTGTGTTATTATAAAGGCCACATCTGGTACTTAGTGTGGTGTTCAACCTGGGCGGGTTCAGCCAGCTTCCTCCCAATGAGGAAGTTTTAAGGGAATATTGAATCCACAAGCGGTTCCCAATCGCATATATATTCTAGTCAGGAGAGAGGACGACATTAGTTTTAGCCGGGATCTTTTTTGCAAGTAGATGTCGCCGACATCCCACATGCAGCACCGGATATTCCCAAATAGTAACCCATCGGGAACTAACCAGGTTTAAAGTCGCTTAATTTCGGTTATCTAACGAGAACCGGGCTGCACGTGACTAATAAAAGCCGTTTAATAAATATTAATGCATAAGATTTGTGTTATATAAACTTATAAACATACAATATGCACACAAATGCTTTAGTTAATGCAAAGTAACGAAGTAGTTTAAGAAAAGAAAAAGTTATTAAATTTTATACGGAAAACATTTGCATATAATGGCAACGAACACATGTTGAAATCGACAAAATTTCGTATATGGTTTTTCAGTGGAAAGAAATGTTCTGAATAAAAAAGCTGTTTTAAGGGAATATTGAATCCACAAGCGGTTCCCAATCGCATATATATTCTAGTCAGGAGAGAGGACGACATTAGTTTTAGCCGGGATCTTTTTTGCAAGTAGATGTCGCCGACATCCCACATGCAGCACCGGGTATTCCCAAATAGTAACCCATCGGGAACTAACCAGGTTTAAAGTCGCTTAATTTCGGTTATCTAACGAGAACCGGGCTGCACGTGACTAATAAAAGCCGTTTAATAAATATTAATGCATAAGATTTGTGTTATATAAACTTATAAACATACAATATGCACACAAATGCTTTAGTTAATGCAAAGTAACGAAGTAGTTTAAGAAAAGAAAAAGTTATTAAATTTTATACGGAAAACATTTGCATATAACGGCAACGAACACATGTTGAAATCGACAAAATTTCGTATATGGTTTTTCAGTGGAAATAAATGTTCTGAATAAAAAAAAAGCTGTTTCAGTGAACGTTGCACGTTTATCCGGCTTAAATGATAAATACTGCAATCGTGTCCGTTAAATGACGAAATATACTATCTTTTATGCGGACCGGAAGTGTGCTTGGAAATGGCCGGATATAGCTTGTGGACAGCATGTCTGGGCCATATCATTTTTGAGTACGAAAAAATTAAGCATACATCAGCAACAATATGTTTTTGTTCGGTTCTAGGAGGCTATAGTTCAAGGCATCACATCCTCCTTCGGAAGCGGGTAATATTTTATCACCGGTCGCTTGAGACGTCCTTATTAAGGAATTCAAACGGCAAATTTTTCACCCATTCAGTGTAGCGTCTTATTTTTTAAATTTTTTGTTTCTTGGCTCAGTGGTTCCAGGATCCTTATTTGGCATTAACAGAAGAATAGGAATAGCAACTTCTGCATTTGGACATCTAAAAGAAAGAGCAGGAAGAATATAACAACGCCTATAAAGTTAGGACTTTACAATGCATTTACAGTACTTATTGCTGTATATGCAAGTGAAACATACATATACTCATACTGGCAGAGCATATGAAGAAGCCCAATGTCTTTGAAATGAAATGTTTAAAACGTATCTATCGAGTAACCGAGCGAGATAGACGACGAAATGTAGATATCAAAAAGAAGTTTAATATTAATGGATCCACCAACAATGTTATTCGAAAATAAAGAAAAGAAATTAACGTGATTTGGACATGTTTCTCGGCTACCTAACTCCAGCTCTGTAAAGAAAGCATATAGAGATTTTATCCAAGAAATATTTACAGCGGTAAATAGTTTTATTTATTTACTAGCTGTTCCGACCCGGCGTTGCCCGGGAGTAAAAAAGAAAATGACAGACTTGTTTACGCAGAAGTGGAAATCAATTTTGGTTATTTTAATTTCGTATTAAAATTATTTTGTGAAGTAGGAATTAAAGAACTTAATGGAGATAACTCAGTATAAGTACACGCGATAACTTCCCTTTAATCTGTTTCGGCGAGTAAGGGAAATGTCTCCACTCTGACATTTTTCTTAGCCATAATAAGTATTTTGAGGAAAGAAATCGTGCTAATAACACAGTAGAAAAACACACAGAAAAAAAAGACAGCTAGTCTTAATCAAGTATCGATATGTCAGACGAATTGCTATTTGGGTCGAACAAAATACAAATTGTTAAATATTTTTTTCATTGTAATTTTCACTTTTTGTTTGTTTAAAAAATTTGTTTATTTCCGTAACTTTTGTATCTTTTTTAAAATGATCATCTGAAATTACGAAATCGGTCAATATTATTTGAAAGCCAACTACTTTACACCCGCTCTTTCATTAAAATACCTGGGTATGTCAATGTCCATCTTTACCTAGCTTCTACTGCTTTATAGCAAGTACGAAGAATAATAATTGTGAACTTACGTAGGAAAAATACGCTACTTAGTATTTGTATGAGAGAGTAAGTAACTACGAGGTTTGTATTTACGTGTTGTTTTTATTGGCAAAACACATTAGAAGTTATGTTTTAAGCAAAAATAATCCACTTTAAACTAATACTTTATGTCTACTTTTTATGCGGATTATAAAAAAGGTCACGTAGTTAAAAAAAATATTTATGAATTTTTTTAATGTTATAATGTTATGTTAATTTCTTTAAATAAATCCTGTAAACTTACGTGCGATTCGAACTCGGGTATTGACATCGTTAAAACTACTGCCTTAGTAATGTGTACTCTGCCTATTCCTTTTTTTTGTCAACCAATCAAATGTTTCTATTTACATGCGAACAGACAACCTCCCAAAACATCATAAGTTTTTAATAGTATGTAGTTACACCCTTTACATGCCCCGACAAATTGTTCCAATAATTAACTACTCTCTTCCTAGTCTGTGACATTTCTCTGCGAATGCAGACTCCACAATGTTATTTTACCATCTTTGTTCAAACTGAAACATACTTATCTAAGTACTCTGGTTAATGTAGTTTCAGAATACATCCGGTTATGAGGGGGGGGGGGCTATCTCTAAAACCCTTGTGGGATTTTGGAATATATTTCCATTCTATTGACGTCCGGTGCGAACGCAGACCCAGCGATATTATTGTATCCTCTTTGAATATAACCAATAATACACTTTTATCCTTGCCTGAAGGTCGATAAAGTGTATTTTAGTTCTAGTTCCACGCTCTTCGTCAATGAAAAAAAAAGTAATTAAAAAAATTTCATCTGATGTCGTTATGACACATTAGATAAAATTAAAAAAAAATATTTCCACTGCATCTTCGACCGAGCGAAGGGTAATAACGAACGCACGAACATGAAATTGCCTTCGCGTATTATTATTATTGTGTACATTTGTTGCATTACCCGTTCTTTCAGGGTACGCGGTAGGATCCAACAAGAATGACAAAGAACAGACGTATATGAAAAAACTTTGGTTTTCTTTATTTGCCATTACCGGATGGTTTACGCCGGCTACGCACACATATTAAACAATCGTTTGACATACTTTTTTCTCATGAAAGTCTTTTTTTTGCTGAGGTCACACACTTGGTTTACGCTAGAAACTCGTTCGTATATACATCCGATTGGAAAGCAATTTGCTCTGCATTTTCTATCCGAGCGTGAACTGAAGCAATTGTTCTATAAGCACTTTGGTGAAGTACAAGTCAGGGGATTCCTTCATGGTACCAACTTGCGTATCAGCCGCATTTTTAGTCAGCGGACACAAAAGTCTAATAACAAGACGGGCTTGGGTACTATAGCAAATAAAGCTTCATCGGTGCCATAAATATCGGTAAACTCGCATTCTTCCGGTACATCGATACTCCGATCACCAAGCGTTTTGGCTCTTCGCGTTTTTGAAACCGCCGTTTTTTCAAGTCCCCTTTTGCACTGCGGAACCTTCTCCTTTTTAACAGTTATCAAGTCGCCTTTATTTCTTTCTCGACGTACCCCCCCCCCACAATGGACTCGTCCACGATTCATTTTTGCCACTCTTCATTATCTTACACATTGATTGAGAAAATAAAAACAATGGTTCAGTTTTGAGGTTCGTTTACAATTCTGCGTTCTGAAAATTTCCCTATTCACTTGCCCCTCGACGACGGCAAAGTTAGACACGAGGTCGTTTTTTTATGTGGGAAAATCTAGCTCCCCTAAAAAGTGCACTCCGAATTAAGACAAAAATAAAAAATAAAAAATTGCACCAGTAAATGAGGATTGTTCCTCCTCCGACCGAAAGCAGAACAGATACTACGCTTCTATCCCAGCACAAAAGATCAAAGTGTCATAATACCCTCGTTTTTCAATCTCGTTTTATAACTCATAGTTCCAATACGTTCGATAATCTTTGTGATATGTTTTAGTATGATTGATTATTTGTTATTTTTTTATATTTACAATATCATGTAATGATTAAATTATCAATTGAACCAAATTGTTCTAAAACGAAAACTTAATTTATGTTAAGGTAATGTTGTGTTAATCTCAATTTAAGGTTGGTAATGTTGGTAATGTTGGTAATGTTAAGGTAATGTTGGTAATGTCCAATAAGGTAATGTTGTGTTAATCTCAATTTAAGGTTGGTAATGTTGGTAATGTTGGTAATGTTAAGGTAATGTTAGTAATGTTGGTAATGTTAAGGTAATGTTGGTAATGTCTAATAAGGTAATGTTGTGTTAATCTCAATTTAAGGTTGGTAATGTTGGTAATGTTAAGGTAATGTTGGTAATGTCCAATAAGGTAATGTTGTGTTAATCTTAATTTAAGGTTGGTAATGTTGGTAATGTTGGTAATGTTGGTAATGTTAAGGTAATGTTGGTAATGTTGGTAATGTTGGTAATGTCCAATAAGGTAATGTTATGTCAATCTCAATTCATAAAATGATTCTATTTCAATAGCTTCGGAAACTTTCAATCTTTTAATACGTGATAGTAAAAAGTAAATTCGTATGAATGAACATACTACAAGTTGAGTCTGTTGTTGCCATTCTTAGAAGAGGGGCCACGGAATGGTTGTCAACATCCCTAACTGAAATGGCACACCCAGGTCGTCAGTCCGTGTATTTATCCGTTTAACGATAATCACCTTCCTTAATATGTAATGATTTACTACAAATGGTAAAGCCAGAAATACCTTTCTATTCGACAGTTTAAATGCTTACGAATTTCTTTCGAATATCGAAGGGTCACAAAATGATTCTTTTATAAAACAAACTATTCACAAAAGATTAGTAAATGTTACTTACTTTACTAACAAAAGATTAAAATAGCTGAGAAAATAAAACGACATTTTCAGTTGTTTTGTAAATTTCTAAATTATTTACAATGAAACTCGTTTTGCAAAATTCGAAAATTGTTTCTTTGAGGTGCGTCGGAATTATATAAGACAAAAGTGTAAATAATTACTTAATTAAAAGATGGAAACATTTTTCGCCTGAAGAATTGCTAATTGACATTTGCTTGATTGCAGCATTTTTTCTCATATATTTACGAGAAAATGACATGTTTTTTCTCTAACTCATGTATGGACATGTTTTTTCCTTGACTCACATTATTCGCAAACAAAACAAAAAAGTAAATATTCTGAATGTTTTGCTTACCTGACAACATTATGGACAGAGCATTTAGTAGCCGGTATTAGTCAACTCGGAATTTTCTAAGACAAAAATAAAAAAAAAATTCTTTATTAAATTTTATTAAATATGATGTTGGTATATTGGTGTATTATTTTAGTATTATTAACTAGGAAGTGCCTATATAGCTATGTTCTTTTAGGTGTTCGCAAATGGAGCTGGTGTCGGAGAGATGTAAGGTGAGTCTTCGGGAGAGTGTTGTGGTATGAAACCGATATAACAATTAGTTTTATTATCATTGTCGGATATATATATATATATATATATATATATATATATATATATATACAGACAGACAAACAGACAGACAGACAGACTGATATATGCATATATAAGCCCATATACCAAAATTATCAGCATAAGTATCATGCAGAAGAATGGAACATAAATAGAAACAACATCCGTAGATGTACAGGTTAATAAATTAAGGTTATTGTTATGAAAAATGTTTTAGTTTACTTTAAGTGGGAGTTTTGTAGATTCAGTAGGGTGTAGGCAAATTACTTAGAGTTAATTTGTGTAATTTGTAAATTTGTTTAAGCAGGTGACAAAGTAGACACAGAGAGGAAGGGGGGTCATACGTGACAGTTTTCTTTTTTGTTTGAGGCTAGAACAGGGGGGAAAGGTACAGGAGAGAGATCTAACGAAGAAGAAGGAGGGGAGGATGAGGACTAGTTTAAAGGCAGTTGACAATCGATAGTCATCCCTTTTTATTACGCCTACAATTAATCGAAGTTTCTGATTTTTTGTTAACGGGTTACCTCTGTCACTAAATCTAATTATCTCAAGTTTTTCAATTAAGCAAAGAAACCAAGGTGTGTTTAGAGATCCACAAGTGCTAGTTTTTTCTAATGATATTACACTTTACTATTGGTGTTTTATTATTTGTAGTTAGGTACCAGAAATGTTAGGCAAGTGAGGTTTTATCTGTATAAATAATATTATTGAAGGGACATTTGCATTGTATTGATACAATTACAATCATTGTTTGCCTTTACTATATTAATTAAATAAGAGATTAGTATTTATGTTATTATTCTTTACTGAATTATTTTTTAATATTTTATTGTTGCGTTTTTAAGGATTTTTCTAAATTATCGCTGCAACTTAATTTGATGGTATTTTTGATAAATATTTTATGACGAAAAGGTGGGGAGTGAAGGTTCATTAAGTTTAAGAATTGTTTGTCCTAGTTTACTTTTGACCATTTGATTGAATGAGGTGTAAACCAAATAATTATGCTATTTCTTCCTGTGTTTATATCTATTGCTGAGTGTTACTGGTTTAACATATTTAATATGCGTTCCTTTATAACTGCTTTTTTTTAATGCCTTGTAATAAGCTGATAACCGTTTTTCGGGTTGTTTCACGAGCCGAAAACTAGCAAGACAGTTTCAAAGTGGTGAGAAAAAAGGGGCTATTGGGGATAAAAAAGAGAAAAGCTGGGTGGGATTTATGGACATTAAGTGTATTGTGTCATCCAATATGGGTACCATTTTGGGGGGGGGGGGATGACAAAATAAAAATAGGGGAGTAGGCCTCTCGGAGGAGCGGCCCATGGCTCATTTGTATTACTAGCTAAGAGACTTTTCTAACTGAGATGGGGTCTGATAAGACCCCCAGGTCAGCGTGCATCATGCCTAGGCAGGGAACACGTACTCAAACTTGGTTTGTCCCACACACATAAGCTAGCGGTGTGTACCCACTCCATTTTAAATAGTGCAGAGTTCAATCTCCTCCGATCACATCTGATGTTGACTTTAAGCTGATGTTTAAAGTGCGAAATCAGATTGTAATCAGAAGGAGATTCATCTCCACTCAATATGTCTAAGCGTGACGTCTACACTACTAGTCTAGCTACGGCTAGGATCGTGAGATACACCATTCGTTTCTCCCTTGGTCAGAAGGCATTACAGTGGACACTACCGATGTTACATCTATGGGTACCAAATGCTCGAGACGATGCGAACCGCCACCTCGTTGACATACTTTCAAAACTTATGTACCTTGCTGCAATTAGAGAAAAAGTGCTCGGCTGTTTCTTCCTCAACATCCGCGTAGCGAAGGCAAAGGGTTTAGGTTAATTTTAGCTTTGAAGAGTTTGTCATTAAGGGACAAACCACCCTGGACCAATCGCCAGGTCAGAGAAAATTCAGAGTTATTGAGATGACTCGGCTTGGTGCCCAACTCCACTAAGACTGGATCTCCTCCTCCGTCCATCCCAGCCGCTCCCCAAGCGGATCCGAAGCACTCTCCGCCACTAGTTCCTGATATAGCGTATTTCTAGACCGTGCAAGGTAACTGAACCCTTGCAGTAATCTTAACGCAGATCAGAATTCATTGAAACAACTGCGGTAGTACAGCCACTCGGCAAAGGATGAGCGGAAAAACGTAAGCGGTGCACGCCTCAGCTGTACCTTTAAGGGTACGCCCTATTTGAAGCCAAATCCTCACTAACACTTCGACCTTCGACTGCACTATCGACCAGTTCTTGTCAAGTTGGAGGCCCGGTCCGAACCAAACGCCAAGGATCCGAACCGGACCATCCAACCAGTTTAAAAGGCTCGGCAGTACAGGCGCGCTGCTCTAGGCAACCAACCTCAGGCCATTGAATTTGCTAATGTTGACTATGACCCTGTGACCTCTTCGTACCATTTGAGTGCGTAGGGCTGATCTCGCCGCTCTGTTCCTTAGCTTGCACAGGAAGATCTCCAGCGCAAGGACATAGAGTATGGGCGACTGTGGACAACCATGACGTACCGACCGAGAAACGGCAAACCAACCCGACTGCATTTCGTTTATCTGTACCACTGCTGTTGGTTGGCGATACAGAATGGAGATCCATTTGCGTAAGTTCGGATTAAAACTAGCGGCCTCTAGAGCAGATCCCAGAAAACGATGGTAGACCCTGTTGAAACTTTGAACTGATCTCAATTGATCTGCATTTAAATCGCCTCTTTATATATATATATATATATATATATATATATATATATATATATATATATATATATATATATTTTCGTTTACCGACCGAAGACAGGAAGGAACAGTAAATTTTATTTATTATATTAAAAATATTTGTGATTTAATATGAAAACTTTTTTAAAAATAAGTATTATATTTCATTTATATTTTATTAAATTCAAGAGGATATTGTAATCGAGAATTGGTATGATAGTTGACCTTTGGTAATGCCCCGGTATGATACATAATGCAAATAAAAACACCCATAATACATATATTCTAATAAGAGATATACAAGAAAACTGCAATTTACATATTATAGCATTATTATACACTATATTATAATTAAGACAAGAATGATAGATCTAGTTAATTATTGAACGGTTCGAACGTATAGATTTGTTTCCTTTCTCTTGTCCAGAAAAAAAACAAAAATCATCCACGGTCTAATATACAATATATGATTATTATAGACTTCGAAGAAAAGGCATATAAAAATAAGGAAATGTTGATGTTAAATACTTGGATGAAAAGTAAAAAGAGGTCAGACCAACAAAAAAAAAACGATGAATATCTAAGTCGATGATGAACGATTTAAAAAACTAACACCGAGTAAACGCGCATGGCACGTGGATGTCGCGACTCGGGCATACGGGAGAGAACTGTCCTATTTGTATAAAAACAATGAGTACAGATTGTAATCCAGGTTTTACTTGCTTGGAAAAATTCCTCATTTTTTTCTTTTATACGAGGACTGAAGATAGACACCCCAACCTAGAAATGAATGTATTGGGCACAGGAACATTTTATAAATATCTTGGTAGCAGGCCTAAACAATTGTATGCTGGTAATATAAAACATATTTTAGTGAAATGGTGTAAATCTGTGCTTCCTTTACATTTTATATGGTTTAAATTAAATTAAATTAAAATATTCTTTTACCATATAAATATTCTTTTACACAATTAAGCTATGACAATTGCTTTATGTTATAAAATTTATATTCTAAATATTAAAATTTAAAATGTAATTTAAATATATATATATATATATATATATATATATATATATATATATATATATATATATATATATATATATATATATATATATGGGAAACGAAAAAAAAAACCCAAAAGATATGTTTTATATATTCATCAACGTTTCTTCTTTATTGTAAGACTTCCTCAGGATGATAATTTTAAGAAAAATGTCATGCAAGTACATCGAAATATTGGGTTGACATGATCGGTTGATAAAGAAAAGTAGTAGTCGTGGCTACTAAGAGGGCTGGACGAGGATCCAGGCTGCGAGAAGTCAGTAGTGGCAGAGAGTGAACTTGTATGACATTTGTCTTAAAATTATCATCCTGAGGAAGTCTTACAATAAAGACGAAACGTTGATGAATATATAAAAAAATATCTTTTGGTTTTTCCTTTTTCATTTCCCATTACGTCGGATTACTCATCCTTCTTTTCTCATATATATATATATATATATATATATAATTTATTTGGTCCCGGGAAGGACTTATCAGGTACATAATTGATTGTTTGCCACTTGTATACTGAAAAATGAGACAGCTTACACCATTTTGGGAATTACAGAAGGCAGAAGGAAAGGGTAGAATTTATAATCCTCATATGGAAAGGTCACTAGCAGAAAGCAGCAGTAGCAAAAAAAAAGTCCCAAGAGAAAATACTACCGCTCTCCTCCTCTAGTCATTTAGTAAGAGATAGTATTCTTTCTCGTGAATTATTTTGGCTACTGCTGCCTTTGCTAGTGACCCTTTCATATGGGGGTGATAAACACGTCCTTCCTCCTTCCCTCTTCTGTGATTCCCAAAACGGTATAAACTCTCTCATTCTTTAGTATACACGTTAATTTATCTTTTATTATATATATAGAGAGATATCTAGATATTTAGAGAGCGATAAAGAGAGAAAGAGAGAAAGAGAGAGAGAGAGAGAGAGAGATAGGGTCAGACAGACAATGGAGAGGCGTTACGTACTAAATATACCAAAATGTTGTTTCACTTACATTTTATTATATTGAAAAAAAAATAGGAAAAAATGATTTCATGAAAAAAAATCGAGGGTAGAATCGAAACTGCATACTTGATGTTTTCAATCTGGTACATTCCCAACTAAACAATTCTGACATTTATTAAATTAACTTTAAAAATAACACTCATAAGAAAAATCAGATATACGTATTTTAAGTTTTAAAGGTGTTCTGTTACCATAGGTCAATTAGAGGTGGGGGCACGTAGATATTCGGCGCATAGAATGTAACGGAGAGATTCGTGACCACTTCCATTGTCTTTCATACACATATACATTTCATCAAAATAGGATATATTTGAAGTCTTAAAGGATGTTCGGTCCCCACCCTTAGATTCCTTAGGTTAGGAGGCAACTTAGAAATTTGTGACCACTACAATTGTCTTCCGCAGAAAATGTTATATATATATATATATATATAATTTAAATTTTATAAAAATAGGATATATTCAAACTTTACAGGTGACTATGTCCTCATAGCACCGTAGGGTGCACTTAGAAGTTCGGATACACTTCTATTGTTTTCCCCAGTAAAATTTACATAAGAATACACTTTTAGATTTTATGCATATTCTTTAACCTTATGTTCTATAAGGAACACACCAGCGTCACACACACATACACACAGACATTGAGGTATATATATATATATATATATATATATATATATATATATATATATATATATATATATATATAGTAAGCTATGAAAATATATTTATGGCAATTAAGCTACACAGAGGCTCCCGCGTTTAATCCCCGGGGGGAATCTTCAGGCTAAAATGCATTTTAGCCTGAAGATCCCCCCCCCCGGGGGATGAAACGCGGGAGCCTCTGTGTAGCTTAATTGCCATAAATATATTTTCATAGCTTACTACCTAGCTCTACTTACGTATCGAGCACTGTTGAAGTAAATACTGAAAATTGATACATAAAAAATTATATCTCCTTATAAAATGTTATGTGGATACATGAAATAGTAATATATATATATATATATATATATATATATATATATATATATATATATATATATATATATATATATATATATATGAGAAGAGAAGGATGAAGGTAATCCGACGTCATGGGAAAATGAAAAAGGAAAACCAAAAAATGGATGTTTTTTTATGTGTACATCAACGTTTCGTCTTTATTTATAAGACTTCATCAGGATGATAATATAGAGAAAAATGTCATGCAAGTACAAACACATGTAGGGTTGACATATTGGGAAAAAGGAAGAAAATAATGGCCACTAATGGATGGACGTCCGTACTTGGTGAGGAGTGAAAAATGAATGTTGATGAAAATGAGTGGGGAAGACGTGGAAAGATGGGGGTGAGCAAGGACTACTGTGGCTGGTAGTAAGAAAAAGAGGTGGGGAATGAGCAGGAATAATGTGGGTGGCAGAGAGGGAGTGGAGGAGAGGGAGGAAGGAGGTGTTTGAACAGATGGCTGTGGTCAAGACTGAAGGGGAAAAAGTAAGTTGGAATGTTTGTGTGTGGGGGGTCTATGCAGAGAAAAGGAGGGTGGGTAGAGAAGGAGGGGCTGGGATTTTGGTGGATGGGCGAAAGTTATGGTCTTAGAGAGCGTTTTGAGAAAATTAGGGGATTTCAGAAGGGGGTATGGAAGAGTGAAGGTACAAAAGAAATAGTTGAGAGGGGGAATGGGTGAGGGGGAGAGGGGGGTTTGTTGTGATAGGGTATGAAATATTTGAAATATTTGGAAAATGATGGCAATGAGTGAGGGAGTGGAGGGGTGGAGGAGAGGGAGGAGGGAGGTAATTGAACAGGTGGGTATGGAATATTTGAAATATTTGGAAAATGAGAAAGTTTCATTGGACTGCAGTGTTAAAAATGTGAGGGGAAAACGGAATGAATTAGAGAAAGTAAAGATTCATGGAGAAAAAGGAAGGGTGTGAGTAAGTGGGAGAGTGTCATTAAGGCTAGAGATGAAAATAAATGTTATCTATGATCAGGCAAGAGTTTTTGTTCTGTAAGGATGATCTTGCTTATTAAGGGTGATAGGTTACAGAAGCCATTCCGTTGCTTAAATCCCCTCATTTTCTCAAAACGCTCTCTAAGACCATAACTTTCGCCCATCCACCAAAATCACAGTCCCCCTCCTTCTCTACCCACCCTCCCTTTCTCTGCATAGACCCCCTCCCCACACACAAACATTCCAACTTACTTTTTCCCCTTCAGTCTTGACCGCAGCCATCTGTTCAAACACCTCCTTCCTCCCTCTCCTCCACTCCCTCTCTGCCACCCACATTATTCCTGCTCATCCCCCCACCTCTTTCTCTTACTACCAGCCACAGTAGTCCTTGCTCACCCCCATCTTTCCACGTCTTCCCCACTCATTTTCATCAACATTCATTTTTCACTCCTCACCAAGTACGGACGTCCATCCATTAGTGGCCATTATTTTCTTCCCTTTTCCCAATATGTCAACCCTACATGTGTTTGTACTTGCATGACATTTTTCTCTATATTATCATCCTGATGAAGTCTTATAAATAAAGACGAAACGTTGATGTACACATAAAAAAACATCCATTTTTTGGTTTTCCTTTTTCATTTTCCCATATATATATATATATATATATATATATATATATATATATATATATATATATATCCACACGGTAGAAAATGATACTGAAAAATCGATAAAAAAAAGTAAAAAAGTGGATAACCTTTCTCATTCGCATCTCCAGAGTGTTACCTCATTCGTAAAGGTAGTCACTGAGTTTCGACTAATGGTATAATAAGACGTATTTCATCATTAAAATGAAACCCCCTTCATTTTAATGATAAAATACGTCTTAAAGAAATTTAATTGACATAAAGAATCTTTACATTTTTATTTGCCCTTATTTTGTCTTTGAGTCCTCATATTCCATGAGCGATGTTTCTGACAAAAGGGGAAGAATTGCTGTTGTCTCGGTTGGAATCTATCTATCTAACTTATCATTGGGTAGTTTTGACCTTGAAGTACTAATGTTATCTTTAGCCCCTTACATCAAGTGGCTTCATGCTTTGTCTGTAGCGATTTCCATAAAAAAAATAAAGGAAGAAAATACTTTATATTAACATTCATTTATTATTTAATAAATACTGAAAAAATCATTACAATTGGATAATTATCTGATTTTTTATAGATTTTTTTCAATCAAGGCTATTTCTTTTTGTTTGTTTTTGTAAAAACAAATAGCTTTCCTTTTTATTGTCCGATCTTAATTCTAAGCTAACCAGTGTAAAAAAATCCTCCGTGGAAACCCTGTTGTATCAGAATTACTATTTCGATGACAACATTCGCCGTAGTACGACTATCACCGTGCATATATTACTAGTCTTATTTGAATTCTGACTATATCGGCGTTTTTTAAACGTACAGGTAAATTTGTTCAAGCAGGTGACAAACTAGACACAGAACGGGGAGGGGGCCGTACGTGACAGTTTCTTTTTCCGTTCGAGGCTAGAACAGGAGGAAAAGGTGCAGTAGATCGGTCTAAGGAAGAAGAAGGAGAGGGAGGAGGATGAGGACTAGTTTCAAGGCAGGTGACAATCGTTAGTCATCCTTTGTTATTTAATCACCACCTGTTCTTAGTCTTTCCTTTTCTTTTTTCTAAAACGGCCCCTCTCTCTTTAACATTTTGTTTCTCACTTCATTCTCTCTCCCCCACCCCCTCTCTCTCTCTCTTCTACTCATCCACTTTTAACCTATCTTTAGATTTGAATTATATCTTCTTTTTTTCTAGGACGCCATTTTCTGTTCTTTTTCTTTTCACAATTTCATATCTCCCCCACCCCTCGATTTACGCCATATATATATATATATATATATATATATATATATATATATATATATATATATATATATATATATATATATATATATATATATATATATATATATATATATATTGTACATTGTTGGTCTTTTCCCCATCTCCCTTTAGAACACCGTCTCTTTTTCCTTCTCTCTCTCTCTCCCTCTCTCTCTTTCTCTAGCTCTATATCTCTTTCACACACACTTTTTTCTTCGGTCTGTCTGTCTGTCTGTTTGTCTGTCTCTCCCTCTCTTTAGAACACTGTCTCTTCTTTATTTCTCTCTCTCTCTCTCCTCTCTTTAGAACACCGTTTCCTCTTGTTCTTTTGTCCGTCTGTCTGTCTGTTTGCCTCTTTGCATGTGTCTTCCCCCCTCTCTCTCTTTCTCTCTCTCTCTCTCTCTCTCTCCAAAACTGTCTCTTTTTCTTCATTTTCTCTTGTTATTCTTCTCTTTCGAACACAGTTTCTTCTTTTCTTCCCTCTCCCTTACACACACGTATCCTTCCCCACTTTATTCTATCATTAGATCTTTCTTACGCCCTTCTATTTCTTTTTATTTCTTCTTCTTCTAGAACACCTTTCTTTTCTCTTTCCTTGATCTCTCACATTTCACTTGTGCTTACTAATCCCATCGGTAAAGATACGCGCGTGCACTTCCCTCATCTAAGCATAAAACAGTAACCGGTATCCAATTAGTCATATAGAATGATACGTTTACAATACGATCCGTATTTCGGCATTAGATAATCCCCGAATGGTTGATATGCCGTAAAACATGCATACTAAACCGTTTAATATTTCCTCTTGCGCTATCTTATTTTTAGGCCACAGTAGCCCCTTACGTTTCAGTGGCAATGCGCCTTGTTTGGGGTGAATAACAGTTTTAAAAAAAGAACTGCAATAGACTGTTGGATTGTTATATCTCTGTTTAGAACGCCAAATTGCTTTTTTTGCATTTCTCTACCATCCCTCCCCCCTCTATATATACATACGAATATACATGGAATGTTTCGCTACATACTACAACATGGTCGTTTTCAAGTCCAATGTCAACAAATATCTGTCGAGTCGTCCTGCGAATTAATCATAGTTCTCAATACTTTCATAGTACTGTTCAATCATCAATTTAAAAATCTTACTAACCCTTATCATCGAGTGGCTTTTGGCATTGGTAAGTGGTGAACCATTAATATATATATATATATATATATATATATATATATATATATATATATATATATATATATTGTTATAAAACCCTTTTAAGAAAGCACTGTTCGGGGATGTTAAAAACAGACTGTCACTTAGCTATAATCAAGGTTCCGATAACGTTCGTTGAACCCTCTAGATTGTCTGCTGTTTACTGCACACTGTATTTAGGTACACATAGAACTTAATTTCTCCTGTATCACGTAATAATTCCTAATGCCCTTGGGGATAGAGCAAAAGCGTATGGAGTCTTAGTTGACTGTCAACCGGGTTCTCGCCCTGTGACCGTCTGAAATTGTCACTTCAGACACTGATGAGAGCGAAAGCTTGAAAGGCCGACGTATGTAGATTACAATAATTTAATATATATATATATATGTCACATTCCTCATCACTTTTTTCAATCTCTCTATCCTTCTTATATTGCTGCATCTTGCTTTGCTCTCTCTTTCAAGAACGTCATTCCTCCCTCTCCCTCTCCCCCTCTCTTCCTAACATTTCCCTTTTCTCTTCCCTTTTATATTCCCTTGTATTATCCTATCTGTAGATATTAAAAAATAATAAAATAATATCATTTGAGACATCAATAAAATCCTTTGCTCTAAGACGGCTCGACGGAATAATTCATAGTTTTTTCCGGAATACAAAATGAAGAATGCAATGAAAAGAGGTTGTTTCAGGTGTATCTTGCTAATTTCATGAAATATATATATATATATATATATATATTTAAATATCAAAGTGTTTGTCACTTACAGATGACGTTGTTTCGGGCTCTCTTACCCTTATCAGAGTAGAAATTGAATGTTGGGTTTACTTTCGGCAGCTTAGTAACTCTTGCTTCCCTTATTTTGTCCTTTAGTACTTGCGGGCGGTCGCATGGGCTCGAACGCCGTTCGTAGATTCAGTCTAGTATCACGAGACAAACACTCAGGACCATACGGCCACGAGAAATCAACACAGACAGTAATTGAAATTAAGGTACACTTATCATGGAGGGCGTGGAAGTGCCATTGTTGTCTACAGTGTTCAACGCTCAAGCGGAACTTGCATATCGCGGAAATGACAACAACCTTTTCAATTTCAAACAGGGCTCTACATTTAAGACTATTACATCTTTAACAGAGCTTTTTAACTATAAATATTTTTAAATAAATATTTTTTCACCTACAGACGACGTCGTTTCAGGTTCTCTTACCCTCATCAGTGTAGGAGTGGCGATTGCGGGTGGTCGTATGTTATTTGCCATGAATATATTTTCATTCATACTTTACTGTACATATGTGTGTGTGTGTGGGGGGGGATCTTTTTAAAACAGAAGAATGCTTAATCACGACCATTCTCTTCATCAAGACGATGAAAATCGGATAATTAATGCAGAGGGAAGGGATTTATTAATAAATAAGTTCGATTATCTATTATAATTTGGATAAATAGTTTATATTTATACTGAACTATTTTTCTAGCGACCTTAGCAGTGGATTTCTATCTGCTCTTTTCTCCATCACTGTCCTCTTCTCAATCCCAACAATTACGAACTTTATTACAAAAGACGCATCTACAAATACAATGGGGCCTTACAAATCTCTGCTGGAATTTTTTTCTTTTCTTTTCCTTTTATGGAAATCGCCACAGACAAGGCATTAAGCCACTTGATGTAAGGAGCTAAAAAACAAAAATACAACTTCAAGGTCAAAAACTAGCCAACGATAAGTAGTAGATGGATAGATTTCGACCCAGAAAACAGCAATTCTTCCCTCTTTGTCAGAAACATCGCTCATGGGATGTAACTACTAAAAGACAAAATAAGGGAAGCGAGAGTCACGAGGCTGCCGAAAGTAAAACCAAAATCCACTTTCTGCTCTCTCGCTTTATTCGTTCATCAGACTATACATGTACACACCGCGAACAACCCTAACACCAATTAGGGGAGGAAGCGGCTATCCAAAAAGCCCAACCGCACTCTCTGGTGGTACAGAGGAAAGAGATCCGATTTTCTCTACCAATTTCAGACATCTGCTTACCGATTTCCTGTGCCCGGGACTAAAAAGACTAAACTGTTACCGTAACAAAACGAAAAAAAAACGTCAACAAATACATCTGGTCCTTAAAAACTTGTTTGTATTTTTTTTATTTGTTCTTCAGATTATACATGTGCACATCTTAAACAACCCCACACGGATGGGGAAGGAAGCAGCTATCAAAAAGTTCAACTGCCTTCTCTGGTGGTTCAGATGAAAGAGATCCGATTCTCTCTACCACTTTCACACATCCGCTTACTGTACCAGTGACGTAACAGCCAGGCACGTAGCTTTCTTCTACGCTTAAATGGAAAATTCAACTCTACCTAATTTTTAACTGTACGTAGACATTTACCATACTAATCCTATTCTTACACACCCTTCTCAGATATTGCTACAATCAAGGCTAAAACACTTAAGGATAAGGATTAACGAGATGGATAGATTGTTAATTGAATGATGAAGATTATTATGAGAGGATTGAAAATGATGAATTGAATGAATAACATTTGATTACTTATGAGAACGGTTTGTGAAAAGTATTAATTGACATCGGATTTGAAGACGACCATGTTGGAGCTTGCAGGGAAGCAGTTACATGGTAAAGTTTTACTCGGATGGGAAGTTCGTGGAAATAAATTCTGTTCATAGAGATTCCGTTTGATGTTAGGCAGACGGAGGAAAAAAATGAAAGTGTCAGAGAGACTAGTTCTTGCTGTGAATTTCTTACAAAGAGGCACCAGAGAATGGAGCTAAGTCGAGCACTTTTCATGAAAATAACGATAGAGTAGAGAAAGACTAGCAACACTACTTCTGTTAGAAAGAAGGCTGTAGAGAATAGAAATCAATCATTCTCACTAGATTGCGAAGTTGATGTCGTACGTACGTCTCACAGACAAACAAAAGATATATTTAAAAATAAATAAATTACAAAAATATAGTATAAACATATTAAAACATTTTTGTTTGTCTGTGAAACCAAGAGGAATTACAGGTATTCGCTGATATATGAAAGTAAAAAGATTGAATGATCAGAATAAAAGTATGGTGGTGGTCGGTTGACGATATATAAAGATTAAGAAATTGAAAGAATAGCTGAATGTTATTGTTATGGAATGATTGTTTCTTTGGTCATTGGAATGCGCCTATAATATATATATATATATATGCTCTGAAGCTTGTAATACTGTGATTCTCTTCTGAATCTATGAACTGCGTTCGAACCCGTCTGACCGCCTGAAACCACCACTTCCTACACCGTTGAGGAAGTAAGTCCGAAATAACGTTGTTTGTAGGTAAATACACTTTAATATTTAATAAAAACATACTCATAATATATATATATATATATATATATATATATATATATATATATATATATATATATAGGGTGAGCTAAAAGTAGGTGGACAGTAAAAAACATTTTTTGTCGAAGCGTAAGAGGCAGACTTCAAAGCTGTGTAAATCAAGAAGGAAAATGTTTTTTACTGTCCACGTACTTTTGGCTCACCCTGTATATATATATATATATATATATATATATATATATGTGTGTGTGTGCATGGATAGCTATATATCTAAAGAATTGCATATGATGAGTGAAAGTGGATATCAACGCACGAAATGTGGGTTCGAACCCAGTTTATGTACTTTTTTTATTCCTGCCTTCGTTTCTGTGTATGGGTCTTCTTTTTTCATCACGTCTTCATTTTTTATTTTCATTGTTGAAGTGCAGACGACAAACGGCGGTCAACAGAATAGCAACAGCTGTACTACCTCATCCCCCCTTTCATTGTCTCTCTAGCCCTTTCATGTACACAAACATGGCCGACTTTTCACTCTCTAACTCGCTATAATCGATAACGTTAGAGCTGGCCTCTTATCTCGATAGACAATGGACACCTACTGAAAAGGTGTCTGCATAATGAGTAGTCTCGAGCGAAGCAAGGGTTGCGCAATCGACACCCCCTGGACCAAAATAGCCGATTAAAAATTTTAAATAATGTGTTATCTCGCTCGCTATTATCGATGCTGTTTTTGTTAACTTTCTTCCGCCACCAGAGACAATGGATAGCATTTTTTTGAAATCCTGCGCGATGAGAAATTTACAGTGAAGCAAAGGTTAGGCAATCACCTACCGCACTTCTACTGACCTGTCAACATCGACATTACACCTTAAATAACATATTAGATATACTGGATACCACCTGAAAGAGGGCCTGTTAGATGAGGATTTTATGTTGAGTTGTCATCTCAATCGATGATCGGTCATTTAAAATTATCTACCGCGCGATCGGCGTCTGTTTGAGACAGAATAATCACAAGAAAAGCTTATGTTTCGGATCGTTTTGTTTCCATTAAGCTCATAACAATGTACATGGATTGAGGCTATTCGCGTACATATATTTATATACCCGCACCACTATTTTCTATTTAGAATTTTATAACAGGTTATAAAATTTTAACTCTCAAATCCACTAGTATCAAATTAATTATTCTTTCTCAATATTTACTACACATAAGGTGAGGCTATAACTACAATCTTCCTCTTAACGAAATACAGTTTTTTTTAAGCATTTTAATCATTTAGTTTGCGTCTATATGTTGACTCTGTATTTCTCTACTCTATCGCTATTTTAATGGTAGGTGCCAGACTTAGCTTCATATATGCCCCTCCTTTGTAAAAGATTCACAAAAAAACTTGTCTAGCTACAACAACTGTCAATAATTTTCCGTTGTGTACGTAAAACCAAACAAAACTTCCATGAGCAAAGTTTCTTGCCTTGAACTGTCCATCTGTGGAACATAGTACTACGGGGCTGGTACCCCAGCTGACTACAACATTGGCGTCTTCAAGTCCAATGTAAACAAATTCTCGCTGAGCTGTCATTTTAAATAATCAATTCTGACCAGTTCACAACCATAATTACTAAACCTCTTGATGTTTCACCATCCACCTGTCAAACTCAATTAGCCCTTATCCTCCAGTGGCCTTTGGGTCTTGATAAGAGATGACTCGTTTGTAAAAAAAAGCAGAAACAAAAAACCTACCTAAATCACGTTTGAACTCCGACGTGGACGTAGAATAATGTTTTGATAAAATGATTTGTTAATTGAACAAATTATTTGCACTTGACACTAAGAGCATGAAAAACGCGCGTATGTTAAAAACTAGATATACGTACTTAGTGGAAGGTTGTTTAAAAGAAAAATATGAAGATAGAATTTCTGACAGAGTGTGCTTAGACTAGTGGTTGGTGCACCAGCCCAGATGCTACAAAAATATTCCATGCATGGGCAAATGGTGGCTTTGTTGAGATATAGGATACGTCCATCTTCTCTAATGATTTAAACACATCTAAATGAATAAATGCGAAAGTTGCGCCCATTTCTCGCACTAATGGTGAAGTCAAAACGCCCTATTTCAAGTTAATTCAACTTTACACAATAGATGCACACACTTTTTTATATACTGTTAATTTATGGTCGATATCAGTCGCAAGGTTAACTAATTTGCATATCGGATTCAATTAATTAACTGTTATTTGTCGTTGTTTTAATTCAATGATTGTTTTGATTTAAAATTTCAAGCTTCTCGTTCAAACATAATTTAAGAAGAAAAACAATATAATTACTAGAAATAGTAATAACTTAAACTCTAATAGCAACCACCCAAATAGAAATAATTAATAATGAAAAGAAAAACTGTAACTAGAACTTGCGCACGTTGTATACTACAAAATAATTGCCTAATGAAGGCATTTTTTACCAAGCCAAAATATTTGCAAGAGTAAAACTGAATAACAAAAAAATATTACGTAGGTATAACGTCCATAGATTTTAAATCCAGGTAGAACAACAATAACAGCACATCCAGGAGCAAAAAAGCCGATTAAAAACATCACTAGCGAACCATTACTGGGAACTCGGACACTCGCCAATAATTGAGTGGGAAATAGTACGATGGACCAGTACATGTATTTGGACGACCCGTGTAGATTATGTTTGAACGAGAAGCTTAAATTCAAAATTTCAAAAATCCCCGAAACTTACTAAACTATAGAAGTGAAATAGCAATCAATTGTAGGTATAAAATCAATTAAAATTTATCATAACTACAAATCACTACATAACAAATAACTAAAAAAACAAACAAATGAATAAATAAAATAAAGTAAATAAAAACTAAATCAACATCTAAAGTAACAAAGAATAACAAGATAAATAGAAAATAAATGATTCACATTACGCACGTGCTAGAATAAGGTAAACTGTTAACTCGACACACTAACAAAAGGGATGCACCGACCCAAACAAAACAAAGAAAAAAGATGTCGAGTAAAGGTCAGTCGGGCTTTTGTTTTAAATATGTTTTGACATTGGCTAATGAAAATATTAACACGTGGGAGAGAAATAACAACGAATCTGATTGGTTAAGTAGTTAGACTAAACACCACGTGTGTATATAAAACAGACAGTGACAGAATATATGTGCACGTAGCCTGACGATTCCATGCAATGATGAAATAGGGACGCGTCTGTGTAGTTTAATTGCAATAAAAAGGTTATATATATATATATATATATATATATATATATATATATATATATATATATATATATATTTACTAAAGTAATGCCACTAAATAAGCAAGTTATATAGATTTGAAGTCTTTTAAAGAAATCGCTTCCCACACTGTAAAACACAAATGATTAAAAAAAGACCGTCCATTATATCATTTGATAGGGAGGAATGAAGAATAAAAAGGTTTCCTCTTCCTTTTGTGTGCAAGAGGCGGTCCTTTTTGTTCAGAATTCAATCTTTTCCAGCTGTTGTATTCAAGATTCTGAGCTGACACAAATTGTACATGGCAACACACACACACACACACACACACACACACACACACACACACACACACACACACACACACACACACACATATATATATATATATATATATATATATATATATATATAGTAATCCAGGTAAGGTTTGTATCCACAGGGTAAAAATCCAGAGAATCTTTACTGTGTTTATATAATAGTGCTCAATAATAAATAGAGCTATTTACTGGTCATAATAAATATTTTAGTTTATACAAACATAATTTGGCTACACATTTGCAAAACATGTTTCAGTCACAGCTATAAAAAGCCAGACTTTTCAAGCCAGAATGTCTTTGCTTTACGCTTTTATATTGTGGAATGAGGCAGAATTCACCTTTAAATGGCCACGAGGTAAATTCAAAATATTTCAGGATCAAACTTACCGTTAATTCTTTTAGCATTTCAATTGTTTGCCTAAAGACCTTAAATCACGATTAAGCAAGGAAAAATGAAATTTCCAATATGGCTGCCTGGGTCAACCTTCAATGAAGTTTGATTTAGCATAATAGACAACTTCTAAATAATATCAGAAAAAATTAAATTAAACAGTTAAATAAAAAGATCAAAAGATCTTATTTAACTGTTTAATTTAATTTTTCTGATATGCCTTTTTGAGATGAGGATATATAATTTATATTATTTGGTTTGTTCGAACTACTGTTCTCATCTTGGACGTTATCTTCACAGCGTTTCGGCTGATGTAACCTTGTATTCTTTTTATAAGCCATGAACAGGTACGAGAACAATCTACCCCCGAGAATTAAATAAAAGGTTCAATTAAAAAAAATCTGAAACATGTCCCCGAGTTCGACAAAAAAAAATTCCTGACTTTGAAAAGATACACCTGAAGAAGGTCGGATATTAAATCGACAGAAGTTTGTAACAACAACAAAGCTGAGCAGAGTTGTCTCAACAATACAACTAATACAAATTGTCAATCCTCATCTAAAAAGATCACGAAACATTGGGGTTAGAATTGTTCTTACGGTAATACTTTAAACACAGATACATAAATGTACATAAAACTAAACAATTAAATAAAGGAATCAATGAGAAAAATTTACCGATTTTGTTTAAGCCTTTCCTGGATTTTCCGAGATATTTCATATTTTGATCTTGTTTCTTCGGAAAAAGGGGCGCGAGACATCTCGCTAAAATACTTATCCTACAAAATAGACGGATCACGTGATATCTCGTGATTTTTCTCAGCTTCATGCACTATTCTGTATTATTTCGACTGTTCGGACTACTATTCTCATTTTGGATGACAGACGCACACGAGCTGTCTTAGAAAATATCATAGTTACGTTATGTATTTAAAATTACTTACCAATGAGTCATCGCGTATGAAGGCTAAAACCACTCGAGCATAAGGGTCAATGAGATAGATAGACTGCCAGATAGATGAGATGGATAGATTGATAGATAGAATGATGATGAATATTATGAGAGGATTGAAAATATTAAATGAAATTAAGAAAATTTGATTACTTTCTCAATATGGTTTATGACAAGTATTTGTTTACATTGGATTTGAAGACGACCATGTTGTAGGTTACAGGGAAGAGATCTTTTATTTTGATTAAAAGAAATTGACACATTTTGCCCCATTTTTATTAGTTAGTTTTATACTTTTATTAAAATACATATCAGGCAAACTTTAAAGATTGAATAAAACATGAATAGACAAACGTTTTCGATTTTTTTTAACCATTTTGTTATCATTCCAATTTCATTGAGTGTTTTCGGTTTCTCAACAGCGAACACTTCCCGACAGATAACCCAGCTTGAGTTGATCGGACACAAGCTCACATCTTATTGACTACAATTCTTTCTGATATGTCTATTTATTTTTAATTCCTGGTAGTTTCTCGTTGTTAACGTTTTGATGGTTATGCAACCAGCCAATATGAGAGCTTTGTTTGAATTAGAAAGCTAATTTTAGAATAAATTACCCAATCGGGTTACAAATTGCAAAAGTGTATAAAACTGATGAGAATCAATTGGTTGAATTCAGAAATAATCGTAAAACAATGAAGTAAAAATGACATTTTTGGGTTCTATCTGATAAAATATTCAGAAGAATTTGATTTGTATATTAATATCTTAGATTATATAAGATGACAAGTAATTTAATTTATATGTATATATAGCAAAATGTTTTCATTAAAAATCTAAATGGGATTATTAATCAAAGCTAGTAAGAAAGGAGGTAATGCCTGGGAGGATGGTATCATGATCACAGAATAAATACTACACTACCCTGTCCTCGAAGAAAGGGGGTAATTCTTGGGAGGATGGTATCATGACAATAGTACAGATATTACACTACCATCTGAATTAATCCTTAATAGTATAGTTAACTGAATTAAGTATTTAAATATAGCAATATCATAGTTTAGGTTTCAGATATAGAAGTAATAGAATATAGAGAGAAAGATAGAGAGAAAAAGAGAGAAAGAGAGATAGAAATATAGAGAAAGAGAGGGAGAGAGAAAGAGAGAGAGAGAAAGAGAGGGAGAGAGAAAGAGAGAGAGAGAGAAAGAGATGAAGACAGAAAGAGAGAGAGACAGAAAGAGAGAGAGCACGATTTGAGATAAAGAGAGAGAAAGAGAGAAGGGGAGAGCGAAAGAGAGAGAGAGATAGAAAGAGAGAGAAAGAGAGAGAGAAAGAGAGACAGAGAGAGAGAAAGAGAGAGAAAGAAAGAGAGAGAGAGAATATAAAATTAGAGCGTGTCTCAAAGAGGTCGAGAGTAATAAACAGAATCTTAATAAGAAATGGTTAATTTTGTGAGTAATTGCAGATTACGGCTAATTAGAGCAACTAAAATAGAGTTATTTCAAACATTACTCAATCCTAAAATCAAGGAATATTTTAACATGTATTTTTGTGAATAAAATATATATAAAAATACTTTAGGGAAACAAATGTTGATTAACTCAAATTTAATATAATAATACATTAGAAAGCATACTCGGTATTGCTCAGTAATAAATAAGGGCTCTAGTGTACTCCTGCTCCCAATCCCGAACCTTATATCATATAATATATATTTGAAAACAACATTTGAGTCTTTTGAAGTAATAATTCCTACCATCCACCAAAACATCGCATTTACCTTCCATACCATAGAAAATATTTGATTTTAATGAAATCTAAGCCAACTCATAAATAACATTGTTTACTTTTTTATTTCCCAGTTGTTTAATTTATATTCAATTTAAATATTTTCGGATTTAAAAGGAAGTACTTTCCATTTTTCTCTATTAATTTCCAAGTATCTTTCCCATATTACTTTGCGAATTTATCGATTTGTGAAACTTAACTCATAATTTCATGAGATTTTGACAAAATCGATCCGAACATAACGTCGTGTCATCTGCATTTCTTCCCCCCCTTTTTTTTTGAAATTCAACAAAAAAGAAAGAATAAAATTGGAACAGCTGCTTTATTATGGTCACCAATCCGTACACATGGCGAGAGGTCATTGTCTCCTCAGAAAATGTGTTTGCGCAAAAAAAAAAAAACTATTGACGGGACTTAAACTGTTTGAAGCATAGGTAAAAAGAATATAATTTTAACTGAACCACAAGAAATGGCCATCTTGAAATATCGGCCGGTTTACAGTTTGTAAAAACAGATTAATAAAATATTGAAAATCTTGTCAACAGAAATCCTCGATAGATATTATAGAGAAAATGTTCTCGCTAAAAAGTCCTATTCTTGCAAAGAATATTTGCGCTCTCTCTCTCTCTCTCTCTCTCTCTCTCTTTAAATATTACTCTCACGGTGGCTGCGTTGTTAAGAATGTTGCATTGGAGCTACTCCGGTCCAGACTTCAAATCGTTCGACCGGCGGTACAGTTATATACGCCACACTGATGATTGAGAGTGAACATGAAACATATATGTCTGTCGATAGATATTTATTAATAAAAAATAATTTAATCGTTCGACCGGAGGTACAGTTGTATAATAATTGTTAGTTAACATAAAACATATATGTCTGTGGATAATAAATGTTCATTCAATATATATATATATATATATATATATATATATATATATATATATATATATATATATATGCGGTCGCATGGGATCGAACGCAGTTCGTAGATTAAGTCTAGAATCACGGATCTAACGTCTATGCCCACGAGAAATAGTCACAGACAGACTAGTATATATATATATATATATATATATATATATATATATATATATATATATATATATATATATATATATATATATATATATATATATATATATATATATATATATATATATATATATATATATACTAGACTGAAAAAATGCGGACGCATGTATATTAATATTCTTAAATATAAACCTGACAAATTACATGACAATTAAGATATTGCGCACTTTTTTTCAACGTATTGCAGTTTGAAAATGTAAAATGTATTTTTTATTATAATTTAAAAAAAGGAACAAATAACAAGACCCCAAATCATCAGTGACTAGGTTTACCTTGAGTCACCTAGACTTTGAGTTGTTGGAACTATTAGTAACAATTGCTAATTGAGTTGAACCAATAATCATTATGACATCACAATGATCAAAGCATCTAATTCACTAGTGAACTAGCGTTGCATTTATTATTTTTTATTCGCTAAAAAAATAATTAAATTGATGAATTCATTCAAATTAAACAATGCAAAAAATCTCTAATTTTCAGAATAAGATCAGAATAAGTTTCAGAATAATAAGAATACATTTAAATTTCTGAGTTTCAAATAGGTTAAAAAAAGTTTAAATTATTTCAGAATAAATTCAAATATTATAAGTAATTTAGTATTGCCTTCAGTATAAATTCTCTTTAAGAATTGTAATTCTCAGAATAAAGTAAAATAATATAAAATATGTTGAATATTTGAATTTGAAATATGCAATAAATTTAGAAAAAATTGATTTTCAGAATAAGTTTCAGAATAATAAGAATAAATTTCAATTTCTGGGTTTCAAGTAAGTTTAAAAATTGTAAATTATTTTAGAAAAAATTCAAAATAAGTTTCCAAAAATAAGTTAATTATTTAAAAATCAATTATTAATTTCAAAATAAAATTTAATTTTCAGAGTTTCTATTATGTTTTAAAAAATTATTAAAAAATGAGAATAAATTCTATATTACAAAAATCATTCTTAAAATTTCAGAATAAATTCTAATATGTTTATTTCAATAAAATTATATTATTATTGACTTTAGTATAAATACTATTTTCAGAATGAAGAAAGAACTTCTAAAATGCCTTACTCTATAAAGACACATTTTAAACATGGGAGATTTTAAAACAAAGATGACAGAACTCGTAAAATCCCAAATGCTACAACAACAAAAAGCTGAAGAAAAATTTCAAGAGCTTCTACTAGAACGAAAAAAAGAAGCCGACGAAAGGCTACAAAAAACAGAATAAAGACTTCTGGAACGAAAGAAAGAACCTGAAAAAGACGCCTGGAACAAAGTTAAAAAATCGAAGGATTACTAAAAGCAATGTCGAACAGTGGTCAAAGTAATGAAACGATAATGATTTTTTGCAGAATACTGTTCGGAGTTCAATTGACAGTTTCACTTATTCCCCACCTTTGCTTCATATTTCACAAGGTAGTACGATCTATACAAAATAGATTGCGAAAATTGGACAGACCGTAAAAAAGTTCGCCTACTGCTCCAAAATAATCGACAATCGAACGTACTAAATTCGTGGACTTTATTTTACTCCGAAAAACCAACAACTTGACTTTTTCTGAAGTTATTTATCATTTAACAGAATTATTTAGCCCTAAGACTTCTCTGATTCTACAAACGGTGGAAGTGTTTAAATTTAGTCAAAAAAGATAGGGAATACTACGCAACGTTCGCGTCAATCGTTAATAAAAACTTTTACGATTTCCAAATAGCTAAACTTAGCGCGAATAACTTGTTTAATTTTCGTGTAATAACTTGTATCAGTAAAAGACTCAGAAATCAGACGTAGAGTTCTAAACAAGTTAGAAAGTGAAAAAAATTTAACATTACAGAAATTAGCCGAAAACTACATGGGATTTATAAGTGTTAAACAATATTCAAAAGACAGAGAGTCGGGCATTGCGCACATAAGAAAGGTACGTCAGAAAACACATTTCAACTCTCCTTCAAAAACAACTCAAAACAGGCCAGCCCAATAAAAACAGGATAATGTACCACCTCGTCCCTGTTTCACTCGTGGAGCCCTTCATTGGTTTATGGATTGCTCATACAGTTTTAAAACGTGTCTAACTTGTAATAAAGTCGGACATAAGTGTTCACATTGCAGAACGAATAGTGGAAATAAAACTAGTGTTAAACCCAAAATAAGAAACGATCAGGACTGCATAAATATAAGAAAATATGTACAGGTAAAATTCCTGAAAAAAAATGCAACATTACACTTAGATGTTGGTTCAGACGTGTTGATAATCAACTTGTATGCATAGAAAAAGTTGAATAACCCAACCATGCTAAGAAGTAACTAAATAGCCAGAACGGTGACCGGTGAAAAAATTAGATTCGAGGTTGAAATCATTACCAGCGTTACCTTACATGGAACCACCAAAAAAAATGAAAATGCTTGTATTCAAACACACCAATAATTTATTTAGCACAGACTGGGTGCAACGGTTCAAACTATTAGATTTACTAATCAATACATTTTGCCAGAAAATAGAAAGTCGGACGACTGAGTCAGAAAAACTAAAGAAGGAATTAAAAAACACTTTACCCGAAGTTTTCTCTAACGGTTTTGGTCGATGTAAACAATGTCAGCAAAATTTGAACTGAACAAGAAAGTTCAACCCGTATTTAAAGAAAATAGAATGTGCCGTTCGCCTCGTTGGAAAATATAAATGAAAAATTAGACAGATTAAAAAGGAACGGCATTTTATCTAAAGTGGAATATAGTCAATGGGCAGCACTCACTGTCTATGTAAAAATGAAATCTAAATAAATGCGCGTGGGTGCAGATTTTTCGACAGGGTTAAATCTAGCACTAAAGTATTACCATTATCTACTTCCAAGTCCAGAAGAAGTTTTTTATAAAATTAAGTGAAGGTAAATTTTTCTTAAATGTAGATCTTAGTAAAGCGTACCTCCAAATACCCATTGAAGAAGAAAGTTCTAAATTAGTATGTATAGCCACGCATCGGGGATTATACAAGTTTGAAAGGCTTGCTTTCGGGGCAAGGTTGCTCCAGCAATATTTCAGCAAGTTATGGATACTACGCTGGGTGAACCTGATTTCACGGTCGCATACCTAGATGACATTCTAATAAATAGCAAAAATATGGAACAACAACGGCAACACGTTCACAAAGTGTTTTCGCAAATCCAGTCTATGGCTTCAAAGTTGAATAATCATAAAGTCATTTTTTGGGGGAAGAAATCAAATATCTGGGTCATGTCATAGATAAAGAACGCACCACCGCAATTAAGGACATGCCGGCTCCTGGAAACATCACATCCCTAAAGAGTTTCCTGTGACTGGCGAATAATAACCAAGCTTTTATCACAAATATGCATAACCTCCGTGCTCCGCTGAACGAACTGTTAAGAAAGGAGTGGACACCAGGAGGCGTTCGACAAAACTATTAAAAATCTAATGTTGGATTTATTCCTCACACATTATGACCCGGACCTAGACATCATAATTGCTAGCGACGCAAGCTAGTACAGAATAAGAGCATGTATTTTTCATAAAATGCCAGATGGAACTCACAAGCCCGTCGCTCATGCACCGATGACCCTGCTTCCAGCAGCGAAACCTTAGGCGCAAATCGAAAAGGAGGCTTATGAATAATCTTCGCAATAACAAAATTGCACCGTTACATACACGGAAGATTGTTCACGTTCCAGACGGGTCACAAAACGTTAATCACTATTTCCGGTTCAAAAAAATGTCTGCCTGTATACACGGCAAATAGACTACAGAGATGGGGGACACTTTAAATGACAATTTTAAAATGGATTACTTACCGTCGAACAAACACCTATCACGCTAATGGATTATCTAGACTGGTTCCAAGACATATGGGACCACTAGAAGATTCTGTGATTGCTTCCCTACGAACAGACGGGGAAATAAACGCTATGTTGTGCAAGACAGTAAGAACAATCCCTGTGATCCTACATGAAATTAAAAAGGAAGCCCTCGATGATGAGTTCATTAACATTACAAGAACAAAAATGTCTGATAAGGACCAACATATTTCAGAGAGTTTTTCATTATGTGACGATGTACTCCTGTACAGCGAGAGAGTCGTCACCCCCAAAAATAAAACTACAGAAGAGAATCCTGAAGGATTTTCACGTTGATCATCTGAAGATCAATTGGATGAAAATTTAATGCGCAGCTACGTTTACTAGTCTAAAATGAACCAGGATATTGAAAACATCGCCAATGCGTGGCCCAAAACGGACCAACCTTGGTCAAGGATACATTTGGATTTTGTGAGCCCGCTGGAGGGATTTTACTATCTAATTGTAGTAGATAGTTTTACCAAATGGCCCGAAGTGTTCTGATGTAAAAAAGTCTATTATGAAGGTAACGATAAACTTCCTTCACGCAATGTTTGCCCGTTTTGGGGTGGTCGATTGTTTGGTCAGTGACAACGGAACGTAATTTACGTCCTTCTACTTTAAATAGTTCTGTGAGATTTCCCAGATAAGACACATTACGACTCCACCGTCTCATTCTAGGTCAAATGCCCCGATCGAGCAGTTTGTGGACATTTTAAAAAGAGCCCTGAAAAAATCTTGCAGCACTCCCACGGAAAGGGCCTTGCAGCAGTTCTTACAAATATACAGGATCACGCCAAATATTAGCACACCAGCATTTTGTCGCTCTGTCAAATTTAAGTTTAACTAGCAAGTTAACTGAAATTTAATGGTCGCATCTTATTTTACTCTTGTTTAGAGTAGCCAATCAAAACGCTTCTAATATAAAAAATAAGAGTGTAGGTACATGGAGCGTACTTTATTTATGTTAAAAATGCAGTGTATCTAACATAAAATAGCAAGATCGATACTACCAACGTATGTGTTCCTATAAAAAGTTGGCAGTGGTAGTAGATCTAGGTATACGAGTGAATCCCCCCCACTCATTTATTGTATGGTTGACTTTCTTAAGAGAAAATGTCGAGCAGGAATAAATGTAAACATCGGCGAAAGTGAACGAAGCAACTGTATAATTTCTCAAAACATGCACTAATAATTGAATCCACGTCGAACGATATTTGTATCACATAAGAATATGCGTCTGTTAGTCACAATTAAGTTTGAAATAGCATTTTAATCGCTTGTATCGATTTTAGATGCGTCCAAGAACATGCATAAGACTTTTTCAGTTGATCGACCTATACACTTATGTTTGAAACTAGCACGGCTACTCGACGTTTCCCGGGGGCATGGGCAACAAAATAGAAGAGTTAAAAGTGTAACATTTTTCTTTTAAAACCTCTCTCTCTCTCTCTTGCTATTTTTCTCTCTCTTTAGCAACTCATTATCTGTACCCCTTTCCTGTTCCTCTCTCTCCCCATCTCTCTTCTTCTCTCAGACCATCTCTTTCTATCACCCCTCTCTCGCTTTCTTTGGCAACTGGAAAAATCGTTGATGAATTGCTACTACTACTACTACTACTACTACTACTACTACTACTACTACTACTACTTATGATAACAAAAATAATTGGATATTTTTGTGTCTATATTAGAGGTATAAGACATTCTTTACTTTTTTATTTGTAATTAGCAGTTATTTTTTAAGATCAAGCCTTCCCTTCGTTTCTCATAAAATTTACATGCGTGATTACTGAAGCGAGCCGGCCACACGTACATTCATTTTATTATCTAGAATAGCTATGTGGCGTGTATGTCAAGCATAAGGTTGAAATTATCTTTTCATCGATAAACGCGTAAGTTGATTGGGCGCATCTGAGGTATGGATCCGGTTTTATTACTTCAAATGTGTCGGTCGACGCTGATCGATATTTTTAGCGTCTCTGTCTGGCAAGAATACAGCAACAGATGTGGTCATGAACGAATGTTGTTTGACTATATAGGAAAGCCGAAGTCGGATTGGCCGTCGACCCCTTACGACAGCTGTGACATCTATTTGGTCAATTCTGTGTGTATGTGTCACCTGCAACCGATTGGAGTTAAGCTGCATCGACCAAGATCTGTTCACGAATGAACAACTAGGTAGATATTTATAGAAATCGAATGGCTTTCGACTCGGTATTTAAATACAACTTTCGACCGTTGTTATAATAATGTCGTCCATGGCTACCGATTTGCATCAAATCCCCCTCTCTTGCTTTCTGTTCTGTTTCTCCCTCTCTCTCTCTCTCTCTCTCTATCTCTCTCTCTCTCCCCCATGTCTCTCTCTTTCTCTTTCTCTCTTTCTCTTTCTCTTTCTCTCTCTCCCTCTTTCTGTCTCTATCTCTCTATGTCTCTGTCTGTCTCTCGCTCTCTTTCTCTCTCTCTATGTCTGTCTGTCTGTCTGTCTGTCTGTCTGTCTCTGTCTCTGTCTCTGTCTCTGTCTCTGTCTCTGTCTCTCTCTCTCTCTCACTATATATATATATATATATATATATATATAATATTACAGAAGATCAGATCAAATCAATATGGTACCATAGGTTTCAAGCTTGGAGAGCGGACTCAGATTATGAAAAATACAGTGTTCTATTGAGTTTATTTATATTTATAAACCTCTCATCGGCCCTCTTCAGCCACATTTGATCTATAATGAACTGGTTAGTTATTCTGGGAGAAATTCGCTGTTTTGTTTTAAATATATTTATTCTATCTTTTGGTAGTTTACTAGTTATTTAAAACTTTTGAATAACATCTTTTCGTTTTATTTTCCCCTCTATTGGTATTTCTCATACGTTACCTTCAGTAAAAACATCAGCGTAAGATTTTCCATGAAAATCAAAGAAATGGGAATATATAGTTATTTTTTATTTCTAATCAATTTAACTTTTTATATTTAATCCGATCAACAGAATTTTTGTTTTGATCACTAATATAATAGAGGGAGCCAAAGGAGATACACCTCCATCATTACCAGATCCTATTTCTGCAACTCGAATCACGAGGTACTAATTTTATACCAGATATCTATTTCCATATTCACTTGTTGATACGGCGCACATTTTCATGTTCGACCGATTGACGATTATCTACGTATTCAATTTCTTTTAAACTTAAATTCTTAAAATAGTTTTATTAACATTAAGACACTATACTAAATACGTTATATACAAAAATACACATTTTTCTTAATTTCTAAAATTGTGAATACCATTACATTATCCATTAACAGACCTGAAGATTGACAGAATAATACGGTTTCAAATTTCCGTAATAATCTTTGAAACGTTCAACAAGTGAAAACATTACTACTATTCTTACGCCTACGTGCATCCGTACATCTTTCTGCGTTCACCCTGCTTCGACAAATATTCGACCGATTCGGGATTACCAACTGAACAAAATCAACGTAGTCTATTTCTTTAAAACTTACTGAAAGTCTTAAAATCACTGATTTATTAATTTTACGCTACTACACTAAATAATTTAACTACAAAATACATTTGCTTTTAATTTCTAAAATCACGAATACCACTACATTATCTATTAACAAGGTAGAAGTTTGACAGAATATTACGAGTGAATATTTCCGTAATAATCTTTCACGCGTTCAACAGATAAGAAAATTACTACTATTCTAACATCTGCGTGCATCTGCGCATTTTACTATTCTTAAGTTTGGTTATCTCCGAATCTAATCTCAGTAAACACTTGTGATAAACTGTCATCATAAGTTATCAAATTTAGTTCATTCTATGCTTTTTTTAATCATCCCCTAATTTTTTAAAATTAATCCCTATCCTCCGTAAGTGGTGACTCATTAGCAAAGAAAGCGAGAGAGCGAAAGAGAGAGAGAGAGAGAGAGAGAGAAAGAGAGAGAGAGACAGACAGACAGACTGAGGGGGGGGGAGACCAATCAAATTAGAAACTCGTTATACACCTCATCCTCAACGTTGGAAGTGGAAGACAATTGATCTATAAAGTTTGTGTGAAGAGGCGAGAAATACCCATAATCAAACGGTTTACGTTTCAACTAAATATCCCAATCAGAAATATGCATCACAGCAGGGATTTGAAAAATGCATCCCTGGACCTCGTGCGGTCCCTTGCAGCAAACTGGCACTGTAATTTCTTCATTTAACGACCAAAATTGAAGTTTTTCTAATTAATACTGGATAAACGCGCGTAATTCACTGAAAAAACAACGACGCGCTTTACTTAATTTAAAACGTTTTTTTTTTTTACATTAAAAACAAATTTTTTTTAGATTTGATCGATTTAAAAGCAGAAAAGATAAACGAATGCATCTGTGGCGGGTAAATATGACTAACATTTTATGTTTTCCCAATCCACTAAATAAAAATTTCATGTTTTCCAACCACCCAAGAATTACAATTTCACCTTTTTCCATCACCCATGAATTAACATGTCATCTTTTCCCACCACTCATGAATTAACATTTCATATTTTCCCATCACTAATAAATTAATTACTCATGTTTTCCCACCACCCAGGAATTAAAATTTACGTTTTTCTACCACCTATGAATTAAAATTTCACGTTTTTCTACCACCTATGAATTAAAATTTCACGTTTTTCTACCACCTATGAATTAAAATTTCACGTTTTTCTACCACCTATGAATTAAAATTTCACGTTTTTCTACCACCCATGAATTAAAATTTCACGTTTTCCCACCACCCATGAATGAAAATTTCACGTTTTTCTACCACCTATGAATTAACATTTCATGTTTTCTCATCACTAATAAATTAATATTTCACGTTTTTCTACCACCTATGAATTAACATTTCATATTTTCCCATCACTAATAAATTAATATTTCACGTTTTTCTACCACCCATGAATTAAAATTTCACGTTTTCCCACCACCCATGAATGAAAATTTCACGTTTTTCTACCACCTATGAATTAACATTTCATGTTTTCTCACCACCGATGAATTAAAATTTCAGATTTTTTCAGCACCCATGACTTAATATTAAACGTTTCTCACAACACATGAATTAAAATTTCATGTGGGCCCCATGAATTTAAATGTAACGTTTTCCCACCACCTATGAATTAAAATGTAACGTTTTCCCACAACTCAAGAATTAAAATTTAACCTTTAACCACCAACTATGAATTAAAATTTCACGTTTTCTCATCACCTATGAATTAAATTTTCACGTTTTCCCATTACCCATCAATTAAAATTTAACGTTTTCCCACCACGCATGAATTAAAATTTTACATTTTCCCACCACCCATGAATTAAAATTAAACGTTTTTCCACCACCCATGAATTAAAATTTTACATTTTCGCACCACCCATGAATTAAAATTAAACGTTTTTCCACCACCCATGAATTAAAATTTTACATTTTCGCACCACCCATGAATTAAAATTAAACGTTTTTCCACCACCCATGAATGAAAATTTCAGAAAAATCCACAAATTTGGAAGAAACTGAGTGTAATTTTCCTGTTTACTATGAAAAGGAATGATTCAAAAAATCATTTGTATAGTTATTGTTTGTTTTAAATAATACACATATTCTGCAATAATTTTATAAAATAAGTTCAATTAGTCACGTGCGGCCCTCATGAAAATACAAATTGACCAACATGACCTTTCTCAATGGATAGTGAGTTTGCATTCGAGTACATGTTGAAGCAATGTTTATTATTCATTGATTTCTCTTTCTTTCTTTCAGTTTGTATTTCTTACTCTCTCTCGTTCTTAATCCTCTCTCTATTTTTTCTTCATGAGCTGGAGACTCGAACATAAATATCCGATTAGCAAACCTACAATTGCTTAAGAGGTAGATAAATTACGTCTATTTCCCGACTTGCACTCCTTATCTGTCTATTAGCCAGATGCAGAGGTACCATCACAGAGAAACTTCAGACACCCAGTGTTTGGATTTGTTTTCATGACTAGGACAATAATCGCCGTCCCACCCTCTCCCTGTCTTCTTATTTGAGCAACATTTGTTGGTCATTTAGTTTCACAAGATTAGACTGGGCCATTCTTTTTATGTCAGGTTGAAAGTACAGGTTTGACAGCATGTTTGTCTTCTGTTTCCGACTGGTAGTACAGGAGCAATAACTAGTAGGTAGCGCTAAGAGCGGATGCTCTATAAATAGTTGTATCTTATAGGGGTAACTGTAGTGCCATGTCGCGCCTGGAAAAGGAACCTGCACTTATCTCCGGTGGGCTTTACCGAGTCCACAACTCTATAGATACATATTCGGCTAATAGTATACTTGTGTGAACATTGTTTTTTTACATCCAATAAAACCCCATTTTGTCCAAATACACTCTATCAAAAAATAATAATGAAAATGCCAAAATGAAACAGTAAAACGATTAAACCAGACAAAAAACAACTTCAAAACAACCAAATCACCTCTCTCTTTGAGGTCCCCTTTTCACACATTATATAATGTGAATAAACATCTTTCTGCCCAACTCCCCACTTCGGTTACCCCTATAAATATGGGCTCTATTAGAGTAGCCTGTTACGTTTTAGTTGCAATATGCCTGGTTTAGAGTGAACAAAAGTAAAAGAAAATCCTTTTTCTTTCTGTTTTCTCCCTTTCTTTTTTGTTTAACCTTTCCTTCTCTTTCTCTATACCTCTTCTCCTCCTTCTCCATTTTCTTCATTAATTCCTTTTATGTTTTCTTTTCATTCTCTTTAAATTTGGATCATTTCCTTTTTATTTTACTTTCATTCTCTCTCTTTTTCTCTCTCACCCATCCTCTCTCTCCACTCCTTTTATCGCCACCTTTTTATTATTTCACTCTATTTTATTCTTTATTTTTATTTTGTGTTTCTTTCATTGGCAATGTTTTTGTCTGATACGTTCTTCGTTCTGTTTTACTTCTTCTTTTTATTCATTCTTTCTCCCTTCTGATGTAATTTCTCTATTTTCCTGTTTTTTCCCCTTTCATTTCTTTATTCCTCTCCTTTTCATTCATCCCTTGTTTTTTTCATTAATTCATTAAATCATTTCTTTTTTTCGTTCTCTCTATTCCCATCTGTTATATATTCCTTCACTCAAATTATTTTTCATTCATGCTCTCATTTATATATATATATATATATATATATATATATATATATATATATATATATATATATATTGATACTCTTTCCTCTTTCTTCCTTTCCTTCGTCATTTATTCATTCACTCATCTTTTATTTCTTATCATTCTTTCTTTCCTTCGTTTTCTTTCTTTTTCCTATTGTCTTTATTTAATAAACTCGTGTTCCATTTTCATCAAATCTTTTTTCCCGCTTTTTTATTTGTTTTCCCGCTTCTTCCATTTTGATGGACTGAAACAATTGCAATCAAAACCAACGCTTTCAATCGAAAGAAGTGGGAAACAGAAACTAAAAATAAGAGAAAGATTTGTATATTTTACACACACACAAACACACACACACACACACACACACACACACACACACACACACACATATATATATATATAGTCTCGGAAGTTTCTCAACCATTAAAACTATATAAAAAAAAATATATATAAAAAAAAAAAAATAAATAAATAAAAAAAAACAACTTATAGTCTCAAGTTTTCCTGTGGAAAATTACTCATGTAAGTCAATTTATTTTTTACAGTTATTATATTAGTTAGTTTCTAACACTATTTTAAGGGATCATCAGTTGTTTACCATGAAAAACTGTTTCGGGAATTTATATATATATATTGTCAGATAACGTGGAACTGTGATCAGTAGTGTCAAGGATCTAACTTCTACGTCACAGCACTCGTCACCGACACCGACACCGACGGTAAAATAAATTGTCTCCTGTGTTTACGTTTCAATTTTACCGACAACATCGAAGACTCTATAACTTGTAGAATATTACTTTACGCTTAGTGGAAACAGTAATTTCTCTTACTGTTTATCAGAGTTATCGTTAAAAGACGTGCTAATGATCGTGTGAGGTGAGGAGAAATCGTACGAACATTTGCCAAACTCGACGACGTCCCTTGACGTTACGGGATATCAATCAATCAATAAATCAATCAATCAATATAGCTCAAACAATAAGTATATATATATATATATATATATATATATATATATATATATATATATATATATATATATATATGAAATATTGAAATAACGAAACAAAAGTAAAGTTACATACTTTACAAGTTTATTGTAATCATCAGATGTTCAAACAAGCAATAACATATTATATAAGAATGCCATTTAATCCATGGATTTCTAAAGAATTAACTTATATATATATATATATATATATATATATATATATATATATATATATATATATATATATATATATATATATATATATATTTGGGAGGGTAGAATGAGATTAAACAAATATAAAAACGAGAGAAAACGATTAAAAAGAAATTAATTAATGTACTGAACCGGTTTTCGTCCACACTCATCAGAGTAAAACGTGGAAGTGATTGAATACGACTAAAACCTAAAAGAATTTGTAATGAAAACTAGTGACAAGTTTAGGAGAAAAAAAAAATATGGGGAGGAGAGTCATAAGTTGATCACATTAAGTCCTAAAAGCCATTCCTTTTGCTTACAAAGGGAAGGTTTGATTGACTTGATATATATGGCTTCCAGGACTTTGAGGTGGAATAGAGAATGCGATCTACTTATGACAGAAAACCAGTCACTAGTGTACGTCGACGCACATTCGGCGCTATTTATGAGATGGTCAGCAATAGCAGACCCGGATGTATTAACTAAATTATTTAAATTATTTAGTCGGCCCTGGCGTATGGCAGGGGGGATGTGTTGTTTGATTCTGGATTCAAACCTTTGCACTGTTCTTCCCACGTATACGGCATCGCACCGACATTTAAATAGATAAATAATATTACTGATATGTTGGGGTGGGAGAACATCCTTATGAATAGATTTGAGCAAAGGTCGAGCAGAAAAAACAATTCTAGGATTAGATGCCTGGTAACACCGACGCACAGCTACAGAAATTTAATTAGCAAATTTTATGCTAATATTACCCAACCAAGGTAATCTGAGGTACGCCGGGCATTTTGGAGGACCAACAAGTTTAGGCTTGTTAAAATGAGAGATCTTAGTAACGATATTAGAATTAACAATATCGAGAGGGTACCCATTTTCAACGAGCACCTCTTTGATAAATTCAATCTCCGAATCAATCAGGGATTCAGAAGTCCTGGAAGCCATATATATCAAGTCAATCAAACCTTCCCTTTGTAAGCAAAAGGAATGGCTTTTAGGACTTAATGTGATCAACTTATGACTCTCCTCCCCATATTTTTTTTTCTTTTTTTCTCCTAAACTTGTCACTAGTTTTCATTACAAATTCTTTTAGGTTTTAGTCGTATTCAATCACTTCCACGTTTTACTCTGATGAGTGTGGACGAAAACCGGTTCAGTACATTAATTAATTTCTTTTTAATCGTTTTCTCTCGTTTTTATATTTGTTTAATCTCATTCTACCCTCCCAAAAATGTCCCAAACGTCCGTATTCCTCGCCGTTATCAAATTTTGTACCACGAAAAATTTATTTAAATATATATATATATATATATATATATATATATATATATATATATATATATATATATATATATATATATATATATATATGAGATTTTAGATTCAGCAGGTGTTTGGAGAAGATGCGATGGGTGTAAACAAATTAAGGAGTGGTTCAACCGATTCAAAAATGGTCGCACATCAGCGAAGAGTGATCAACGTTCTGGCATGTCCTAAACTGCTCTGAGTGCAGCTGTTGTTGAGAGGGTGCGAAAAAAGAGATAGTGCGGAACGCGACGGCGGAGATGCACACCATTCCAAAAGAAGACTTCCAGAGGTTTTCTGGCAGTGGATGGATCGGTTGGCTAAGTGTGGGCATACAGAAGGCGTCTACTTTCAAGTGGATTAGGGTCCCAACCCCATCACGTATTTGAAATATTTTTTTTCTGGCGTAAGGTCGGATAACTTTTAAACAGACCTCGTATATATATATATATATATATATATATATATATATATATATATATATATATATATATATATATATATATATATAAACAATGTTATTTTTATGTAATTATTTTTATTGGTGATTGCAGCGTTCGTTGTGTTTTGTTCACTACTACTTTGATTGTCTCACTTCCTAAATGATTAAGATGTAGAAAATTGTATTATTAGTCGCCCTTAACTTTATAGTGCGTATTTTTCGTTAATATATATATATATATATTAAAATAAATAAAAATGAGCCCGAAACATGTGTCCATGGATTACTTTCATGTACGTATAAACTGAATAATATATATATATATATATATATATATATATATATATATATATTTGTATCAACAAACGTCTTCAGAAAAACAAACGAAACTGGTCAAATCTCTGATTTCTTGTTTTTCTCCTGTACTTAAATCTTGTTTTCCGTTTACCTTTATTCACACATTTTGTCTATCACGGCACTTCATATTCGTGACATGTCGTGCATTTTACACTATATATATATATATATATATATATATATATATATATATATATATATATATATATATATATATATACAGGGTGTTTCAAAAGTCTTGGGAACATAACGATTTTTAATAACTCAAAAACTATTAGGAGTTGAAAAATGAAATTGGTATCGTTGGAAAGGTTAAAGTTTTGTGTGGAATCTTCAAAGTTGCTCAATATGAGCACCATTCGTCACACGGCAGACATCTAGTCGATAGTCCATTTCCTGCCAAACGCGTTCCAGCATCTTGACGTCAATGGTTCCCACAACTGCCGTTACTCGAGCCTTTAGTTCGTCAATATCTCTTGGAAGGGGCGGCACATAGACTTGTTGCTTGACAAAGCCCCAAAGGAAAAAGTCACACGGGGTAAGATCTTGAGACCTAGGAGGCCAGGGCATGAGAACGTCATCACCTCGCCCAGATCTCCCAATCCATCTACCAGGCAGCCTTGTGTTAAGAAACTGCCTTACTCTAAGACTCCAGTGTGGTGATGCACCATCTTGTTGAAAAATGAAGTCATCAGATTCTGCTTGTTCCAACTGAGCCATTAACCAGTCTTCCAGCATGTTGAGATAGGATTCACCAGTGATAGTTGCCTCTTCAAAGAAGAACGGTCCATAGACACCTTTCTTGGAAATTGCACAAAACACGTTCACTTTTGGTGAATCTCGCTCGTGCTCAAGAAGTTCATGAGGATTCTCAGTACCCCATATGCGAGTGTTATGCTTGTTAACTTTGCCATTCAGATGGAAGGTCGCCTCATCGCTAAAAACAAGCCGGTCATCAAAGCCGTTATCTTCCAACTTCTCTTGCATTGCAATGCAAAAGTCACGGCGAAGTGGCTTATCAGTGTCCTTCAACTTTTGGACCAACTTGAGCTTGTAAGGTACTATTTGCAGTCGTTTCCTTAAGACACGCCAGACAGTTGCTGGAGCAAGCTGAAGTTCCCTGCTGGCTCTTCTCACTGATTTACGGGGGCTCCGCTGAAAGGCTGTCCGAACTTGCTCAACTGCATCTTCTGAAGTTGAAGAGCGACCTGTTCGCTTACTTGGGCACAAACACCCATCTTTCACAAATTTAGCATGCCATCTGACAATGGATTTCCTTTCAGGGGCTTCTTTTATAAATTTCCTGCGAAATGCACGCTGAACACATGTCCACGATTCAGTCTTTGCAAATTGGAGGACGCAAAATGCCTTGTCTTGTTTAGAGAACGCCATTACTGCACCTGGAAAGATAACACGAAAATCATTAGTATGACCAAAAACTTGATTAAGCAAGCTTTAAAATGGCACCAGTTTCATTTTTCTACCTGAAATAGTTCATGAGATATACGCATTTGTAATGTTCCCAAGACTTTTGAAACACCCTGTATATATATATATATATATATATATATATATATATATATATATATATATATATATATATATATATATATATATATGTTATAATATCAAATGAATATATTATATATAACATAGCTCTGTTTTTACATTATTGAGCTATAACAATTCCTTTAATGTTATAAAATTTATATTTGAACAGAAAAACAATTTATAATATAAATAGAAATACATACCACACACACACACACACACACACACATATATATATATATATATATATATATATATATATACATGCTGGTTAAGAATGTTGTATTGGAGGAATTCTGGTCCAATGTTCAAATTGTTCGACCGGCGGTACAGTTATATAAGCCACACTGATGATTGTTAGTGAACATGAAACAACTATGTATCTGGATTAGAAATATTTGTTTATATAAAATAATTATTAAAGCTTTGTTCAAGTCAAGCAATTGTGAAAAATTAAAAAGTTTTAAATTCAGCAATATTGCGAGTTTTCTCCCCTGGCAGATTGAACACTTTCTGAGACTTACTATGTTCGTAAATAAAATATAGGGTTTATTGCTCTAACATTAAAATATAACAGTCTAGGTGAGCGAGTGGTTAAGAATGTTGGATCTTCGTTATTCGTGTCGATGGTTCAAATCCTTTGACAAGCGGTACGGTCATATAAGCCACCCTGATGATTGTTAGTGAATATTAAACATATATATATATCTTGATAATAAATATTTATTCATAAAAAGAATTATATATATATATATATATATATATATATATATATATATATATATATATTAGTTATATAATTTTTAATAATTTAATATTAATTTCCGCAGTATTTTATACTATAAGGGGTATACATGCAACCTTTTACTGGAATGAGCACTATTTTCGCCGATGAAAAAGGGCTATAATAATTATACTTGCTGTTTCAGAAAAAAATCAATGTTAACCAAAACAAGTCTCAAAGTTTATTACTTTATTGTTACAATTATTCTGGTTACGAACGTTTCAGAAATATTAATGTTTAAGTTATGTATTAAGACATGATGAGAATACAAAAAAGTTCGTAATACCCAAGTCAGATCGTTGACTGGTTTTAACACTGGGAAAATCACTACTTGAAGTCGGTTATAAAAAGGTATTTGAGGTAATTCAGCGGGGTCCAATCTGTTTGTTGATTATATGGATAACATTCCAGGGTTCAACGGGATAAATCACAAAAACAGTCCGTTATTAATAAAAGCAAACTGCATTGCAAGAGACAGCTTGGTAATCAATCAAAGATGGATGTCAGTTTCTTTTGTTTCTCAGAAGGTAATTCAAAATGACCTAAAATCTTATGTTAGAGGAGATAACTCTGTAATATAGATATGCTTTTTCTTAATATAATTTTTGTCTATAGATGTTCAATTATTAGTAATTAAATCAATTACTGTGTATTTTAAAGTATTAATAATTAAAATATATAATTATAGAAATTAAAAGACGAGGTTATGATGTTTTAAAAGCTCAACTTTCTGTACTAATTTTGAAGTATATAGTGAGTAAAAATTGTTACAGCGAGATGTTCTAAATATTGTTAGATGCTTATTACTACAGTTTAAATGTATTTTATTATTGCATAGCATGTTTTATTATTGTATAGCATGTTTTATTATTGTATAGCATGTTTTATTTGGTGCATAGCATGTTTTATTATTGTATAGCATGTTTTATTATTGTATAGCATGTTTTATTATTGCATAGCATGTTTTATTATTGCATAGCATGTTTTATTATTGTATAGCATGTTTTATTATTGTATAGCATGTTTTATTATTGTATAGCATGTTTTATTATTGCATAGCATGTTTTATTATTGTATAGCATGTTTTATTATTGCATAGCATGTTTTATTATTGTATAGCATGTTTTATTATTGCATAGCATGTTTTATTATTGTATAGCATGTTTTATTATTGCATAGCATGTTTTATTATTGTATAGCATGTTTTATTATTGCATAGCATGTTTTATTATTGTATAGCATGTTTTATTATTGCATAGCATGTTTTATTATTGTATAGCATGTTTTATTATTGCATAGCATGTTTTATTATTGTATAGCATGTTTTATTATTGTATAGGAGTTTTTATTATTGCATAGCATGTTTTATTCTTTAATGCACTCAATCAATTACAGCCAGCCTTACAGTTCACTTGTGAGAGGGAACATAATTCCACCCTTCCTTTCTTGGATGTACTATTGCTCACCATCTTATAAATAGCGCCGAATGTGCGTAGGCTTACACTAGTGACAGGTTTTCTGTCACAAGTAAATCACATTCGTTATTCCACCTTAAAGTCCTGGAAGCAATATATATATATATATATATATATATATATATATATATATATATATATATATATATATATATATATATATATATTGTTTTGTTTATTATCTATGTACGTATACGTTTCGTCCTTTAATCGAGACTTGTCAGCATAGAGATATAACTATTCACTACTGGTCGCGTGATTCGAAACCCCAGGCTCCGAGTATGTTACAACTCAAATTCCGACCCCCACGGCCACCGCTGAATAGCTAGATAAACAGTGATAATTTTTACACTTTATTCGGCGGCTTGGCGACAAGAGAGCGTTCAACTTAATGAAAAGAACAATGAATTTATAGCTAGCGACGTCATGCTGTGTAAATACTACACTTACAGTGCCCATCTAGTTGTTTACTAGGGGCTACAAATAATATATATATATATATATATATATATATATATATATATATATATATATATATATATATATATATATATATTAGTATTTCATGTATCCACATAAAAAAGTTTATTGAGATAACTAAAATTTGACATTGTTCTAAGCTCTGGTTGACCTAACAATATATCGTTGAGCTTATATTTATATGTGCGGTATTTGGAGCTTCTTTTAAATAAATATATATATAGAGAGAGAGAGAGTAAGAGAGAGAGAGACATGTGGGAAAATATATGCAAAATATATGTTTGCGCGTATACTTTCTAAGAGTTCGATGATTGCTAACATATAACAACAGAGCATATATAAATAAAAAAAAATATATGGCTAAATTCCTTGACCAAGATTTTATCTATTTTATCTATTCAAAACTGTGACACATTTTTTACGGACAGTTTCGCTCATATACGACCAACCGAAATTAGTATATCAATTCCGGATTTTTTGATTATGGACTCCTCAGAAATCAAAGTTCACTTTCAGAAAAAAATTGTTAATTAATGTTAATGGCTGCCTCTGTAGGTAACAATACCTATGTTTTTCGTTCTATGGAAAATGTAATCAATGTCAGATGTCTGCTTTTTGTGTTGTGTTTTTTTCTTTTTGGCTACCTTATGATGTTTGTTTAAATCGAAAGATCCAGAATTGATATACTAATTTTTGTTGGTCGGCTATGAGCGAAACTGTTCGTAAAAAAATGTATCGTGGTTTTAAATAGAAAAACAAATTCACAGTAAAATGAATAAAATATTGGTCACTGGAATTTAGTTTAATATTCATTCTCTCTCTCTCTCTCTCTCTCTCTATATATATATATATATATATATATATATATATATATATATATATATATATATATATATACTAGCCGGCTTTGCTGCTCGCTATCGCTTCGCAAAGTTTGCTACTTGAAAGACTTGAAACCAAAGTGTTAAATTTAAAACATTTCATTCATAAGTATGTTGTTGCCACACATTTGGTAATTTCGATCTTTTTTAATAAAATCGCCAAGACATGAACAGAAAGAGGAAATCAATTCGCTCCCTGTGCGTGTGTGTTTTATTTATTTTATTTATTAAAAACAATTAATAAAATGTGACGTCGGTTGCTAACGTGGGGAAGCAGTAAGACACGCTCCCCTTCCTCTATGGCGTCGCTAACGGGAGAGAGGGGGTCAATCAGTCAATCTTTTCCCATTTTCAGAACTATTTCTTATGCCCCGTGTATCTTTCCATGGCCGTCGGAAAGCCACCATCTTTCTCTCTAGCTTAAATTACTTCCCCTGCAAATATTTTAAGAAAGAGTGAATAATTTAGCCTTTTTGTATTAAATTACTTTGAGTAATTACTGTTAATATTTCATATATATGGAAGAAACATAACGATAAAATTACGAATGAATGACACCAAACATCAATTAATTATGAAGTGTTTAAAAACAGTTATGCAAATTAGGCATGGAAATAGTTATTTGTGCCTTTCGTCTCAATTTTTAATGGCCAGAGTGCTCACCTTCTCAGGCGCTGGCTTTTCACGCCCCACTTTCCCGACCTGACCGTGGGTCACATTTTACCTTGTGGGAGTAAGATAAAAATGGCCTTGTGCCTAATCTCCTGAAGAGGAGGTAAATAATATAGGAGTGATAAATGAGAAAAACTTTCGCGTTTATTATTTATATATATATATATATATATATATATATATATATATATATATATATATACTTTCATTCACCCCAAACACGGCAATTGCCACTGAGACGTAAGTGGCTACTTTTAATTAGGGGTCATACCTACAGGGGCATCTTAAGTGGAGAGTTGTGCAGCGAGATGGTTGTTTACATTACCTTTAAACTTCTGTATGTTGGTATAATCAGGAAAATCAAGGACAGGGGTGGAATTTCAAAGGCTAGCAGTTTGAGTAGATAGACCCCCGGCATCTGGGTACCTATACAAGGGGTGAGCTTTTTCTGACTTGCGAGTCGGTCGGGGGTGCATCAATGCATTAAGTTCTTCAAGGCACACTCCATTAATTACTTATGAAACAAGCACAGGGATACAATATTGCGGCGATGGGACAGCACTGGAGCTTAGTAGATAGTGTGGGCCTATTAGATTAGAGGGTCTTTTTGTACCCTGTCTAAGAGGGAGAGGCTAGTGGTTGGTGCACCAGCACAGATGTGACAACGATACTCTATAATGGGCGAATAGTGGCTTTGTAGAATATAGGATACTGGCACGTGTGAAACATTTTCTTGCTTGGTAGAGGGAGCCCACCTTCCTTGTAGCAGCCTTGGCAATGTCTTCTATGTATTTGTTCTAAACCATGTTACCTGTTAATGTTACGCCGAGGGGTTTGAACGATGGACTCTCAAGTAGGATGCAATTAACCATGGCAATCGCTGGTTGAAAAGGTTTCTTAAAATTGTGAAAGGAAAGGAGCTTCGTTTTAGTAGCATTAAATGTTACTATCCATGTTTGACCCCATTCCACTACCGACTGGAGATTATTCTCTAAGGATTCAGCCATTGCATTAGATATGTTTGTGGTCGTTTTTCTCACATGCTGAAAATACAACGTGGTGTCGTCAGCAGATATGCCCATCTCAGACACAATTGCACCAGTCTGTGTCTCAACCTTGAACTATTGCATTATTTTCTGCTGATGGTTATCCGGTTCAAACGTAGCTCCACGATATTAATGTAAAACAGTTGAGGCTTTCTATCCAGACTTATGGGGGAAATTTAATTGTCAATCCGGAATTAAGGCTTGTGTTTTGGTTAATAAACGCCATATTTTGCTTAAAAAAGGGGAATCGTTAAAAGTCAATTTCACCGAAAAAAAAAGCAATGGCTAAATCTTTTTTTTCTTTTGATTATTGGGACAACTATTCTCATCTTGGTTGTTATATTCACAACGTTTCAGCTGATACAACCTCCAACCTTTTTAGTTGGGGAACTTGGGGACTTCGAGCGTGAAGGTTCGCTGTGATCTCATCCGGAACGTTCTGTATAGACTGATCAAGATGATACAAATTATCAATAGCCATTAAAAAATCCCGAAGCATATATATATATATATATATATATATATATATATATATATATATATATATATATATATATATATATATATATATAAAAGAAGACTATTAAATTTAAAAAATAAATAAAAAGAAAGGAAATGTCGCAATTGAAATACTATAGAAAATAAGGAAAAGAAAGTAAAAGTTAAAAAAAGAAGTTAAAAAAGAAAGAAAGAAAAATCTCACTGTGTAACCGAATGCGAGCCAGATGGCGTGTTGTCGTTCCGGTATTCTGATTTGATATGTAAATAGAATACGTATTTTTGTGTGTGATGATAAAATGGTGCACGATGTGTGCAAATTTGTGTATTAAAACTTAGTCGTTAAATCTGACAACTTTTGTTTGGGAAGGTCAAACAGAATATATGAAATAGAATTTTTAAAGAAAAGTAAACAAAAACATAGGATTATCGAAGCGAATAAAATCGAAAGGAGATACCACATAAAATAGTTGCCCCTTGGTTCGTTAAATGTTCAAAAATTATATTCTGACGATCTCTTATCTTTGAATCTCTGTCTCACGGTATTAACGCATAAACAGGCGAAAATCAAGAAACAAAAATGAAAAACAGAAATGTAAATAAATAGTTAATGTACCCGACGTGACACGTGAATGAATTTTGTTTGTCATATGAATCATATGATGTGAGAAATTTTAAATAAAATTCAGTAAGTAGAAAAGTATAGTTAAAAGTATAAATAATTTATGACCGATATGTGTTTTTTAATACTAAACCATTATTCCTTTATTACATCATTCTGAAATACACCCAAAAGTGAGAAAGTGTAGCTTATAGACAATAGTAAGAACGGAAATCTGAAATACCATCGGTGATATGTCTAAACAATTAACATATTAATAACAGTCGCGGTGAAATGGGTGACTGATTGAGTAGATGTTAACGTGAGAGTGAAAATATCTCTGACATCCTGTATGAATGACTGTGTTAGCTGCTGGGCCAGAAAATGTAAGAAAATTCGAAAGAGAACGAAACGAATGCATATTTTCCGAACAGAACAGTTTTGCATCACTTTTATATCTCCTTACGAAGTTACGAAAATTAAAGTCAAGATATAATGCCAGTAAATCTTATATATACAATCCTTATTCTACTTTTGATGAGAATCCATTACATGGTCTTTATTAAAGAATTCGTGGCATTTATTTTTGCTGTGATACATAAATAAAGAATTGCTAAATTATTAAGAATTGTTACTACTCACCAATACATATATTTTGTTGTGGATATAGATTTATACGCGATGTGTGAGAACATTTACAGCCTTCCATACATATTTTTGGGCGGTGCTGCTCTAAAAGATCTCACACATTGCGTATAAATCGCTATCCACACAATCCTTTATTTATAATTTCAATTTGGGGGTTGATAGTTTGCTATGTGAGTTTAACATCAAATGAGAAAACAAGAAAGCTTGGAATTGTTTTTTTCCCGAGGAATCATTCACCATTCTCTAAAAAGTTTATTTCGTTTTGTTATTAAATTTCCACATAAATATATCAATTATTAAAAAAAACTTAATTTCCCCATTCTTTAGTGTGTGTGTCGTAGGGTACATGTCGTGACTAGACAAAAAGGTTGATATACAAACATACAGACAGACGAACATTCATCACATGAATAACAAAATAACGTCATACTTCGTTTTTTTTGTTTTTTTTGTTTTTTGTTGTTGTTTTTTGTTTTTTTGTTTTTACTTTAATTCACCAGAAACAAAGCACACTGCCACTGAGACTTAAGGGGCTAATGAGAATTAGGGGCCATGTTTATAGGGGCATCCTAAGTGGGGAGTTGTGCAACATGATGCTTATTCAAATTACATTTAAATTTCTGCATGTTGGTACAGTCGTGGAAACAGGAAGCAGGCTGGGAAATCCAACGGCAAGCGGTTCGAGGAATTAAACTCTTAGAGTAGAAAATGTTCCACCATCTCTGAGCGCTCTACAGGGAGGGTTTTCTGTTTGTCTGGTTGGTCGGGGGTATTTACGTTGAGGAGGCACAAGTGCAGAACGTTGGTCGGAGCACATTTCGTTGAAGTACTTGTAAAACAAGCACAAGGATGCAACATTGCAGGGGCTTGAACTTGGTAGACAGTGAGAGACCTATTCGGTTATAGACGCTTTTTTGGACCCTGTTCGAAAGAGAGAGACTAGTGCTCGGTGCACTAGCCTAGATGTGGCAACAACACTCCATGCATGAGCGAACAATGGCTATACAGATATAGGATACTGGCAGATGTGAGAAGTTTTCTAGCACGATAGAGAGAGCCCACCTACATGGCAGAAGACATGACAACTGTTGGTTGGTATGATTTCTAATAATTGTTAAGGGAAAGGAGCTTTGTCTTGGTAGCATTAAATGTAACCGTACTTTTATGGCCCCATTTCACTTGAGTTTGAGTGACGTCAGACATGACTTTCTATTCAAAATTACATTTAACCAAGTGTGTCACCTTAATAATGACATGTCAACAATTTTTATCCTATTAATAATGGATGAGAAAATGGCTGACATGTTTTTACTATTATGACACTTTCATATTCGAAGGTAATCATGAATTATTTGTAAATATTCGAACGGAGGGTCGTTTCTGGCTTGAAATAATTAAATATTATGATGCTAAAGCAATGAAAAACAGAAATTCTCGCACGCGCTACTGTCGTCTTAAAGGGCAGATATGACCATCATAGAGGAACTGTTTGTAAAAGGTTATTTCGTCATAGAAATTCGAGAATCTATTCAAGAGATTTCTCCTCTTCCTTCTCCTCCTCCTCCTCCTTTTCTAGTGACCTTTATTCCCTTCTGTAATCTTTTTTACCCCCCCTCATTTAATCGAAGTCATCCAAGTGTGTGATTCGTATTGGTTTCCCTAAACAGTTCATGGTAACTATTTACACATTCGTTTCGTTTTTATTCGTAAATGTTTTTTCTACAGCTGAGAGCGTGGGAATTGGAACAGTAATGGAGTTGTCGGCTCTATTATCCCCCTCTCTCTCTAATTATATATATATATATATATATATATATATACAATGAAAATTATAGAAATAATATCCTAACGTGATGGAAAATGAACAGTGTTTTTCTTAATAATTATAATTATATAATGTATATATATATTTATATATATATATATATATATATATATATATATATATATATATATATATATATATATATATATATATATATATATATATTAGGTTGGTGCAAAAACAATGGTGTTTCATCGCATATTTTATATTTATATATGTTTTTTAAATTGATTTATTGATAAATATAGCGTTGTTATAGGTCATTTTAAAGCGCGTGTTTCGCTCTATCGAATCCTGATATTCGTTTCCATTTTTAATCTCTACTTTTATTGTGTTTGCAGGTTTTTCAACAGCATGGGCAAAATTGAAATCCGCACGATATTCTTGTTCCAGTTCAAACTAGGCCGAAACGCTGCCGAGACAGCTCGTGACATCAATGATGCGTTTTGCCTAGAAACCACTAACGAACGTATGGCACAAAGGTGGTTCAAGAAATTTCGCAATGGTGACGAGAGCCTCGAAGATGAAGACGGTCAAGGCCGGCCGACTGCGGTTGATAACGAAGATCTGAACGCCTTAATTGAAGCCGATCCTCGCAAAAGCACACGAAGAGTTGCTGATGAACTCGGGGTCGACCACTCAACAGTCGTTCGCCATTTGAAGCAAATAGGGAAGTCAAAACAGCTGGATAAATGGGTGTCGCACGAATTGAACGATAATAAAAAAAATCGTCGTTTTGAGGTGTCTTCTATGCTCTTGTTGCGCAACAGAAACTGCCCATTTCTCAAGCGAATTGTGACGTGTGATGAGAAGTGGATCCTCTATGATAATCGGCGACGTTCGGCACAGTGGTTAGGTGTCGGCGAAGCTCCAAAACACTCCCCGAAGCCGAAATTGTACCACAAAAAGATTATGGTGACTGTTTGGTGGTCTGCGACCTGTCTCATCCATCACAGCTTCTTGAATCCGGGCGAAACCATTACGGCAGAGAAGTACTGACAACAAATTGACGAAATGCACCAGAAACTTCAACGTATGCGCCCGAGATTGATCAATATGCATGGACCAATTTTCCTCCATGACAACGCTCGCTCGCATGTTGCACAACTGACCCTGCAGAAGCTGAACGAATTGGGATACGAGACTCTGCCTCATCCGCAATATTCACTGGACCTCTCGCCGACCGATTATCACTTTTTCACGCATCTCGACAACTTCCTGCGCGAGAAATGCTTCAAAAGCCGAGATGACTTCATCGCTTCCAGAACTCCAGATTTTTATGATAATGGAATAAATAAACTTGTTTCCCGTTGGCAAAAATGTGTTGATTCTAATGGTTATTATTTTTATTAATAAAGTCATGGTCTTTTGAAATTGAACGTCAAAAACCGCCATTGTTTTTGAACCAACCCAATATATATATATATATATATATATATATATATATATATATATATATATATATATATATAGAGAGAGAGAGAGAGAGAGAGAGAGAGAGAGAGAGAGGGAGGGAGAGACGTTTTGGAATCACTAAAAATAATGAACAATAAAATATCTCAAACAAGTCTTGGAAACGATCGTACGCCGAATAGTAGTTGGTTTTGAATTCTTGGAACAATGTTTAGATTTTATTGATCTCAACTAACTTCATATATATATATATATATATATATATATATATATATATATATATATATATCACTCTATAATAAAGAACATGTAAATATGAATAAATATATTTAAATTGGATCCATAGTCATTAGACTAAATAAGCAAGATTTTCTTATTCAGCTAGTTTCTTTATGTTCATACCTTTTTTTGTACACCAATGACAAAATGTTGCAAATAGGTAGGATAGCAGTTTATTTTTGATTGAAATCAGAAACAACGGATGTCAAAGTTTGTCTGTTAAAACGCACCTGCATTGTGTCATTGTGTACATAATTGAGTAATTCACAGGCGTGTTAACAGGCCATATCCGAAGTAACTTAGAGAAATAAATCAAATATTTAGATTAAGATTAAACTAACGTAAAGAAGATGATCCGCTCAAAAGAATTATATTACAAAACTAGCAAAACCAGCAATTAATTTTTTTTTGGGGGGGGGGGGGGGTATAGTTAACTTATATATTTTAACACTAACCCTAAGTCCGACTGGCAAGGTCGTAAAACCACACGTAATTGTCTAAATAAGTGCCCCCACCCCCCCAAAAACGCACAGAATAACGCGCAATTTACGTTAAATATATATGAAACTTATCTATCACTCTGAATTCTAAAATATGTTTTCTTTCTTTCCGTTTTTTCACGGTGTTCACACGAAATCGCTTAAAAAAGTAGAATATAATTTATTTGGAGGGTAACGGAGAGTGTTAATTTAAAAATTTACCAATATTTTATTTTTTAAATCTTATATTTTTTAACTGTACGTTCCTTTTTGATTTTGATTTTAAACAATGGCGTTTCGTTGTGTCTACTTTTTCTGTGAGAATTAAATAATTAAAATTATCGAAATAATTAAATATCTCATTTTTTATGTATGAATAAAAAATATTAAAAGTTTTAGCATTATTGTAGATTAACAACTTCAGCTAGCCCCCTTGCGGCAATAGAAAACAACAACAAACTTATTTTAGAATTTAGAGTGGGGCATCAGTGTCGCATATAAATTTAACGTAAAATGATCCTCCATATCAGGTCCATTCTTGCGTTTTATAGCAGTTAACCTTTTTCTTTTTGCTATTGGAGATAAATTCTGTGCGTTTTTTTTTTGGTGGGGGTGGCAGGGGTCTACTATTTTAGGCGATTACATGTGGTTTTACGACCTTACAGTCGGACTTAGGGTTAGTGTTAAAATATATTAGTTAACTGTTCTAATAAATTAGAATGACTAAAAAGTAGAATCACATTGTTTAAGGGAGGGGAATAATTAAGCGGAGGGAGTTAATCTACAAATTGACCAAACTTTGTTGTTAAAATTATGAAAGTCTCTGAGTAAAAATATTGTTTTAACTATACCCCCCCCCCCAATTAATTGTTTTTTTTTTAAATATAAATATAATTTGGATAAATGGAAAAAACTTCCGTATCTATTTATTTAGAAGACAGAAAAGAAACACTTAATTAAGTTGTTAAAAAAATATGATTCTTTTCTTTTTTAAATTTAAAAAGCTGAGAGGGGTTTGGGAGTTTTCTTTTTTTCTTTATGATGGCAAATATAGTCATATTAAAAAGGCCTTGTCATCGAAAACAACAAAAAAATTAGTTTTAAATATAAAGTGTATATCTAGAGAAACTCTTTGTTAGTTATTGTGTTCAATGCGGAGTTAATTTAAAAAAATAAATTATTCCATGTAATCTAAGTTGTTGGTTCGTGCAAACATAAGCATGCTTAAACGTGACCGGAAGTTATCATTCGAATTTCAAAATAATCATTTTAAATGTTAAACGTTTTACATAAAATCGTTGAAATTAATATGAACAAAACGTTTGAATATATATAAGAATGAAAAGTAGAATGAAAATAAAAATTGATTGTGCAGAATATTAATTTATTACAGAGTGTTTATAAAATTATTATGCTAATGAAGCATCGGGATGAATGTGTCTACGCAGTGTTCCGTTGGGTATATATAATGTATTTGAAACTACTTAAATATGAATTAAATAAGTATAACGTGTTTTGATATAAAACTTCTTAAGATCAATGGAAAATATTTCGCATTTATTCGTTTAGATAAGATATGTATTGAATGTTACTAATGTAATGCAAGCTTTCAGAAAGCGAACGATTTAATTTTGTACAGCGAATTTAATGTGTACACATACAATCAATAATTCGCCATTAGCGTATGCAAGGAGTATTGTTGCCACATCTGGGCTGGTACACCAACCATTAGTATCTCCGTCGTAGACAAGGGCACCAAAAAGCCTGTAATCTAATAGGTCCCACACAGTTTACCAAGCTCAATCTTCTGTTCCATCGGCGCAATAGAAATGTGCTCCAACAAACTTGTTGCACTTGTGCCCCCCCCTTCTCAGCGTAAATACCCTCGACTAACAAGACTAACAACAAAATCCTATGCCTTCACTGTAGAAGTCCGCAGATCCCGGAAAGCTTTCTACTCTAATAGCTTCTTTACTTGACTACTTGTCTTTGGAATTCACTTCGTGCTCCCTGTTTCACCGACTGTACTAAGATGCAGAAATTTAAATGTAATGTAAACAAATATCTCGCTGCACAACTCTCCACTTAGAATGCCCCTATAAATCCTGCCCCTAATTCTCAGTAGCTCCCTACGTCTCAGTGATAATATGCCTTGTTTGGGGTGAATAACAGTAAAAAAAGTGGTAATCTGTTATTCGGGAATAACCAGCAAATTTCATTTATTAAATAAAATTGCTATGTTAAGAATTAAAATAATAATTATTATTTAATTTAATAAATCCATCTTTAATGGGACGAATTGTTCGCTTGATTAATTAATGGTCAGTGATGTTTGCATGTTATAATACTGGTATGTTGTTAACCGAGAATACAAAATCTAAGTCTAGAAATTACATCAAAATAAGTTCTGTATTTTTTTTTTATTAACTTAGATCATGTTGCCACTGTAGACGTATGGGGCTACTGAGAATTAGGGTGAAAGTTTTGGGAGTCATCCTAAATTATGGAGTGTGCAGCGAGATGCTTGTTCACATTAGTTTTAAATTTCTGCATCTCGGTACAGTCGGGGAAACAGAGCAGGCAGAGAGTCCTAAAATCCGGCAGCACGAGGAAAGACGCTATTAGAGTATAAGGCTCTCCAGCATCTGGGGACCTCCACAGTAAATGGATGGGATTTAGCTGATTGTCGGGTTAGTTGAGTGTATTTACGTCGATAGGGCACCAGAGCAGCAAGTTCATCGGCGCACATTCCATTGAAGTACTTGTAAAACAAGTACAAGGATGCAACATTGCGGCGATCGGACAGAGACTGGAGCTTGGTGGATAGTGAGAGACCTATTAGATTAGCGAATAGTGGATGATGCACCAGCCCAGATGTGACAACAATACTCCATGCATGGGCGGGTGGTGGCTTTGTAGAGATATATGATACTGTCAGCTATGATAAGTTTTCTAGCTCAGTTGAGGGAGCCCACTTTCTTTGATCGGTTAATTAGTTAGGAGTAAATCCTGTGCATACAAATATATAAACATAAACACATACCTAATATATATATATATATATATATATATATATATATATATATATATATATATATATATATGTGTGTGTGTGTGTGTGTGTGTAGTATATGTATTATTTTTGTTCCCTAGATGTTAATTTAATGAAACTCCAGAGTTTATAAAAAGTGCTCAATAACAAGTAGAGCTGTTTTTTAGTATAACTTTTTATTCATACAAACATTATTGGTTACATCTGTGCATACATGTTTTAGATGCGCCCTCTTTCGAAATGAAATGAGAAATAACAAAGTTCCTTATTTTGTGTATTATCCCGGTTGGGAGGACATAAATACCTAATTAAACGGGCAAGATTAATATCCAATTACATATTTGCGCTGCTCCTTTTCTTTTGGTTTTTATCATTTTGACCAGACCACTTTCAAATCCAGTTATACATTTTATTACCCACTTGATAGTATCTTGTGAGAAAGTTGGCTCTCGGAATAGGGCGCAGCTTAAACATGTATGCAAAAATGTTTGTATAAATAAAAAATGATACTATATGTTGTTATATATATATAATATTTATAAACAAATATTAAATATTTATTACCTACATACATCGATGTTTCATGCTTACGCAATCTTCAGTGCAGGAAGCTGATTCCAGACGGTCGACGGGCGCGAACTCCGATCACAAATCGCTACTGATTCGCAGTCAAGCCACCAGAAATTAGCTTGGAATTTAGGAGGAATTTAACTTTGTAAATACCAAGTCGCCGGGTGTTCACAGCAAGCAGCGAAGAATGATCAACAATAACAACAAATCGTGTTGGATCTCGCAATGAAACTAGTAGTACTGCTAGTTATTAAATTCACTCAGAGTACCCGGCCTTAGTTAAGGAGGCTTTTAATAATATTTATAAATAAATATTAATTAATTATTACCTACAGACGTTAGAAAAAATGTTAAATTTTTGTTTTTCGTCACTATAGTATTTTTCATTCGTTAAAAGTATTAAATTTTCACTTTCGTCGCTGTAATATTTTTATTCATTATAAAAAACTAACGATTTTCTCCCGACGAGATGTTAGTAGAAATTATTCCATCCATTTTATTCAAATATATTTCGTTCCTCTAAAGCAACACACCCACCCACACATATATATCACATACTATTTGTTATACTCAAGAAAACCTTTTAAAATAAGAATGATAATGAGAGAGAGAGAGAGAGAGAGAGAGAGAGAGAGAGAGAGAGAGAGAGAGACGGGGGAGTTAGAGAGAGATCGAGAAGATTAGAAATATGAGATAAAATATTTCTTGAAACGTTCAAGTTCTAAGTGATTTCTCCTGGGCGACGCAAGCTTCTCTTTAAAACGGACATGGTGAATGCGTTGGGATTTGTTTTTCTTCATTACAAAATAACATATTGAATATTATTTGAATGTAATTATGTATCTTCGCAGCCAGATCAATCATTTAACAAAAGCGGTCAACCTTAATAGCCGACATCAGAAGAAATGGCGGAACTTGAGATGTCAACGCGATGGTTAACAAGAGTCATCGAACCTTTGTTTCCCTTCTTTTGTCTTTCTAAAGTAAGGAAAGTGAAATTATAGATTTTAATAATAATAATAAAAAAAAAATACATCGTGTGATAGATTGCAATAACACTTTGAAAGGTCATTTCGAACTGAAATTTGATCTGATGAGTTTCGATTGTGTCCTGGCATCGATATAAGAAGATCTGTCTCCAATTTGCATTAGCATTTTCATCGCTAAACGCGCAAATTGAATACACGTATCTTGTTTTAGATGCGTCTAAGTATCAAAATAAGATTTTATGCGTGTCGGTCATTCTGTCACGTGCCTTTTAGCAATCGCATTGTCGGTGGTTTGTGCTTAAAGTTAAAATAGCATTGTTGTCGATCTGCGACACCTACGGTCGAAATAAGATGTTCGTTGTTCTGTCACGCTTAAGTTTGAATTAAGATTTTAGTTGGTCTGTCATGCTTAAGTTTGAAATAGTATTCTCGTCGGTCTATCACGCTTAAGTTTAAAATACTATGTGTGTTGTTCTGTCACGCTAAAGTTTAAAATATGCTATTCGTCGGTCTGTCACGCTTAAGTTTGAATTAAGATTTTCGTTGGTCTGTCACGCGTAAGTTTGAAATAAGATATTCGTTGGTCTGTCACACTCAAATCTGAAATAGTATTGGACTAACCAAAAAGTTCGTTTCTTTTTTTTAATGCCATCTTTCCGGCCTACTAAAGATCGTTTTATATTCCTATTCTTCAAATCCCGTATTTGGTGTAACGAGTATGTTGACGTCAGTGTGTAATAAGCTTCTGAGCAGAGGAGTTCTTACATTTTTGCTTGTATTTCAGACTTTGAAATGGAAGATCAAGCAAAGCACTACCGACACCTGATGTTTTTTTTACTACAGAAAAAGAAAAAAAAAGCTACAGAAACCTGCATAAAGATATGTCATGTGTATGGAGAAAATTCTGTTACAGAACGGGTGTGCCAGAAATGGTCTGCTCGATTGCGAAAAGGGAATGTTTCAGTGAGAGACGCCTCTCGCTTTGGCCGGCCAAAGATGATCGACAGTGACCAAGTGAAAGCCGTAGTTGAACAAGATTGTCGTTTGACAACAAGACAAATGGCAGATATTCTCAAGATTTCTAAATATAACATGGAAAATGAATTGCATAAACTCTGTTATGTTTCTAAACTTGATGTTTGGCTTCCTCCTTAAAAAGAAACGAACATACTTTTTGGCTAATCCAATATTTTCATTGGTAAATGCGCAAATTTAATAGATGCCTCCTAAATAGATCTCTACTTGTTTTGTTTGTGTTTTTTATTTAAGACATTGATAAATCGCAAGCATTCATACAGCGATAAATAAAAGATTTAATAATTGAACAAGCGAGGCCCGTGAAAGATAAGAAGTTAATTAAAGAAAATAGGATTCATTTTTATGCACTTATATATATATATATATATATATATATATATATATATATATATATATATATATATATATATATATATATATATTCCTCAAATGAAACAACATTTACTCAAATCGAAAGACATTTCTTCAAATGGATTCTCATATCTGATGAAAGCGGACCACCGCTTGAAACGCGTTATATAAAATTATAAAATGGTAAAACAACAAAATAATAAATAAATGTTGAAAAAAACATTCTACAAATGTTGGTAGCCTTACTCCTTTACATATATACTTTTCTCTCGTTGGAACTGCACTAATACTGCACTACCCTCTTTTCGATATATATATATATATATATATATATATATATATATATATATATATATATAGCAAATACGTCTGTCTCTCTGTCCACGCACCAGTTGTTAATAGTTGATCTCCGCGCAAAACCAACGGCACATTTGGGATCATAGCCTTCTAATGATTACAAACAATGTTCTATTATATTTTAAGCAATCGTCTGAACCATCGTCAATAATGGAATCAGCGACAGACCATGGTCATGTAGCAGCATCAGTGGAAGGACGCAAGCGATCAAAATACACCAGTTTTCTTGTCAGATTCGTATTCCAACCGATCATTGTGGAGACGAGTGGCAATTGGTTCTGTCACACCGTATTCTCTGAGCTGCCTGGGATTTATCAATGTCTCACCGCACTGGGAACCATCGTGAGTTGACTTAGCTGTTCGAGCGTTTCTCCATCGCTATTATTTGAGAGAACACTTCGAGCCTGCCCTCGTTCTGCCAAGTTAGCAGAACACACAATCAAACTTCTTGATGTTTCTGATGTTTGGACTTTTGTGTATTTGTTTTATAGACAAATCCCTTTTTCTTGAAGAAATATAAACTGTTCTGTGTACCTTACTTTTTGGCATCTCAAATTATTGCATCATGAGACATTAACAGAAAGACATTTAATTGGTCCCCCAATTTATAAAATCGGGGGACCTATGTTTTGAGGCATTTCCATCCGTCCGTCCGTTCGTCCGTCCGGATTTTTCTTCGCAACCCTCCATTGAATTTCTCTGAAATTTTGCATGAAGTTGTAATTTTGGTCAGGTGAGAAAGTGACATTCTCCGATTTTTGGAAAAATATCTGGTTAGCCCCCCAGGGGGTCAAAAGGCCCCGTAATGGCAAAAAATGTCATGTTTTGCCCCTATAACTTTTCATCCATCCATTAAATTTCTCTGAAACTTGGCCAAAATGTGGAGGCAATTGTTCCTAATAGAAAATAAGTATCGCTGACCTTGGAAAAAATCTGGTTCACGTCCCCAGGGTGTCAAAAGCCCCCAAAATGGCAAAAAATGACCCTTTTCTCCCATAACGTTTGATCCATCCATTCAATTTTTCTGAAATTTGGCAAAAATGTAGAGGCAATTGTTCTGAATATAAAATGAGCATCCTTGATCTGAGAAAGATTCTGGTTCGCGCCGCCAGGGGGTCAAAGGGGGGTCAAAAATGCCCCAAATTTCCCAAATTTATTGCATTTTACACTCGCCACATCGAGTCACATACAGAGGAGGACCACGCACGCGCGACTTGTTAATTTGTGTTTTTCATTGAAATTGTATGTTAAATCATAAAATAATACAAAGCATACGCACAAATAAACTTTTTGCTTTCATCTCTATTTATATATAAAGTTAGGTATGTGTATATCTTTATATATTTATATGTACATGATGCATTTCTAAACTAATTAATCGATCATTATCAATTTTGAAACACAGCTGTTGGGGGGATGAAGCCCTTCGTGAAACCTCAGATACCTCCGATTTTTGTGAAATTTGAACGAGATGTATTAGACATAAGTTAATAAATATTCATCAAATTTCAGTTTCTCTTTTAAAAGGGTCTTTAGGGGGGGGCATAATGTTGGCACACCTCCTATTTGAAAATTCAAATGCTTCAGATTTGCTTTGAATTTGATCCATAGTTATTAGACACGAATAACGCAAGATTCGTTAAATTTCTATTTCGTTTTAAGACCGCTTAAGCTTAAGCCTTCAATTTGAGACATTTTTTAGAATCAAAATCGTATAATGGAATTTGATCAAAATTGGAATAAGGACTATAGATAAAGAGTTTAAGCTTCGTAAGGGGACATAAATGCGATGCAAATCTATTTTGTCGGGGGATTAATTTTACCCGCCCTTTCTAAAGTCACAGGATAAGAACGTCACTGATTTGGGATGCTACATGTGACAACACATTTTGGACTAGAATATTTGTTACGGTCCACAGCTGAACCGAGCTTTTTCGCTTAAGACTCAGAGATTAACAAAAATAAATATTCTTCTATTAGGAACAGGTTTACTTTTTACTCCAGTTGCAATGGAGACGTCTATGGTTGTTGACCATCATTCAGTTGCGTTCCTTCGTCAGATTGGCGGGATTCTGTTAGAGTGTGTCTTATTGGTAAAGCTTTTGTCGTCAGGTGATAGAGGATAGCTCCTCAAAATGTTCTGCCTTCAAGAAAATCTATTACTAATTTCCCGCACCAACAGTGAGATTAAAACGCCGATTTCATCTTCACACAACAGAAGAACATTAGTTTCTGATATCAAATACATCAAATCTATTTGGCAACAAAAAAATAGCAAAGTGCAACAAGCCATATAAAGAGACAGGTTGAAGCTATTTACATGTACATACAGTCTGAATGTTTGTCTAAAGCCGCGTTAAACATGGATATGGTAGTCATTGTCATGACCTCCTCTGGTAGGTTGTTTCACAGAGCAGAAACACGGTCAAACAACGCTGCATTTCTTTTATTGAGTCGAAAACAACGGTGGTACACTTTTTTTTTCGGGTGCCCGTAGAGACCACGACCCGAAAGGGGAGATTTGAATTCCTTCAGAGCTCTATTTCAGATTAGCTCGGTTTCTTTTTCGTGACAGAAGCCTGTTATCTGCCTAAAAAGCATATGTTAGTCTGTCACGTGACTGATCTTAATCCGTTCAAGTTAGACAGTCGCTGTTTAGATGTATGACATGCACGTCGGTAATACTTTTTTTAAATTTTTTTTTTTACTAATGAGTCACCACTTAAGGGTAAAAACAGAAATGTGTCTCCCTTTGTCAGAAATATCACTCATTGAATGTTAGGGCTAGATAAAAAAAATAAATGGAAGCGAGAGTTCCACTTTCTACTATCCCTAACTGATGCTCTAAAGTCTCTATAACAAATCACATTTATTTAGCAAAAAATAGCAAAGTGTACCAAGCCATGTAAAGAGACAGGTAAAGTTATTTACATCTAGATGAAGTTATCTATTTGAATAGTTGCATAAGAAAATTCTTTATGACATCGCATAGGAATTATTTCATCCATTAAAACAGATCATAGACAACCCAAAATGTCATGAGTCATAATCACAAGGATTGAAGGTTTATTTGGTCAGTCATTGTATATATATATATATATATATATATATATATATATCTGTCTCTCTTTCTCTCTCTCTGTTCATTTCTCGGTCTCTCTCTCTCTCTCTGTATTTCTCTGTATGTCTGTATGTCTGTATGTGTCTCTATCTCCGTCTTTGTCTCTCTGTCTCTCTCTCTTTCTCTGTGTGTGCGTCTCTCTCTCTCTTTGGCCTTGTCTTTCTCTCTCTCTGTCCCTATCTCTTTCTCTTTCTCTCTCTCTGTATATTTATCTATCTTTATTTTTCTCTGTCTCTCTGCTTCTTTCTCTTTGTATTAGTCTCTCTCTCTTTCTTTCTCTGTGTGTCTTTCATTTTCTCCCTCTCTCTCTCGCTCTGTCTCTGTCTCTGTTTTCATGACTGTCTCTGTATCTGCCTGTTTCTGTGTGTATCTCCCTCTTTCTCTCTCTCTCCCTATCTTTTTTTATTTCTCTCTCTTTTCTCTCTCTCTAGAATGAAAACCCCCCTTTTTATAATAAAATCAAAATTGAGGGTTTCGAATCGCATGATTTGTCCAGATTAAAAAAAGGCCGAAACGTATACGTACACAGATAATAAAGAATAACAAATATTTTTATATATATATATAAAGTAAAAATAGAATAAAGGATAAGCAAATCAACAACTAGCAAAAATATAAACTCAAAAACACATATTGAATAGTTCTACCACAATATATATATATATATATATATATATATATATATATATATATATATATATATAGAGAGAGAGAGAGAGATAGATAGATAGAGAGAGAGAGAGAGAGAGAGAGAGAGAGAATGAAAGCGACAAAGATAGAGACAGACAGTGATAGAGAGAGAGAGAGAGAGAGTGCGAGAGAGAGAGCGAGAGAGAAATAATTAATAACATTTATACGATTTTTTTTTGTTAAAATAAGATAAGAATTCGATAAGAATAAAAAACGAAAACAAATAATATAAATAAATTTGTATAAAAATGATCAAAATGTTGATATTCTGTTAATGTTTATCTGGTGATTCTTCAGGTTAACCGTTATATGGAATATTGCTCTTAAAAAGAAAATAGCACAACAACTTTATTATGAACTTACCTCTTACGGTAAAAAAGACAGTACACTTAAGTTTACGGAAATTCTCTTTTGGTTTAAAAAAAAAAATAAATTCAAGTTTTATCGGTAAACGCTTTATGACTTCCATTTTCGACATTATTATAGTCAAGGAGATAATTCAGACTTAATTGATTCAAAAATCTTAGCAATGCCGACTAAAAACCGTTTACCGATATAACTTAAATTAATTTTTAAAAACAAAAATACTGGATTAATTTCCGTAAATTTTTGTGTACTGTCTCATTTTACTCTAACAGGTAAGTTCATAATAAAATGTTGTGCTATTTTCTTTTTAAGAGCAATATTCTATATATATATGTAAACCTTGAGAAACAAAATTTATCTAATTATATGAATAAATGCTAAAGTTGTTGCCCTATGTTTATAACAAACTGATGAATGAAATGTTTATTATTTAATATTTTTGTTTCAACTATTTCAAGTAGCGAACTTTGCGAAGCGATAGCGAGCTGGCAAAGCCAGCTTGTATAGAATAATTAGAAATAATAATTAGAAATAATAGTTAAAAATAATAATTATATATCTAATAAAAATAATCAGCACATGACTGAACATTGTTACAAAAACAACAACAAAAAACAAATTAGAAAAATATTCGCGCTTTTCGCATTTGGGAAATTCTTTCGTTTCCATTTTGTTTTTTGCATTTTTTTCACTTCATTTAAAGAAAGAAAAAAAAAATTTCGAAATCATAAATAAAGGTTATCAGTGAAATGGAACTATGAACCTTTGTGTGATAAACCTTTGTGTGATAAATATACTTGAGGAATTCTAAACTTAACGAAATAATTTGAAAAGCTTTTATCGGCACTTGTTGAAGGCCAAATCTTGAAAGAAATGGCGGCATTATGAATAAGTCTAGAACAAAATAGGTGTTAAAAATAGAGAATGGAGATAACAAGCGTTTTCATGTGATGCCATGCCACGTGACGTCCTCTAGTGGAGGGAATACAGAAACAAAAGCGTTCCAATAGAAAGATTACTGATGTTGGTAGCTGATCAGACAATCGGCAACAAAGCAACGTAAGAAAAATTGGACAATGTTTTATATCAGTGAATAATTCAGAAAATTCCAATGGAACAGTTAGCTTTTCAACGACTTTTTACCCACTCTGTTAATAAAAAAGGATGACAACAACAACAATACTACCACTACTACCACTACCACTACTACTACTACTACTACTACTACTAATAATAATAATGCGGTAACATGACTAACATAACCAACGAACGTTGACCTGTCAGATAATTTTAAATAGAAAAAGAACAAAACATAAAAAAAATTTCACATGAGGACAAAGGAAGTGAAAACCTCCAGAAATCCAATAAACTGACCCCCCCACACACAAACAAATTCAGAAAATACACGCATGCATGTGATTACACCAGCCTCGACTGGCACCACACACAATCTGTCGTGAAGGGTCAAGGAAGATGAAAAGATTTAGGAGAGAGCACCAACCAGACCTCCACTGGGAGGGTGCGCGGAGTACTGGACCTTTGGGGAGTCTTATTGCCATTCAAATTCCAGAGTAGAACGAGGGTCATTGTTAATGAGAAATCAATGGTAAACGACTGTTGAAATAACGCAAAGTGATTTGCAATGGATCTCGAAAGAGGTGGAGAATGTTGGAAATCTGAAGAGACTTGTTCACTCAGACTCCAGGGAACACCATGGTTATAGTAAATGAGCAGTAGAAAAATACATAATACAAAAGAGACGCTGATTACGTAGTTTGTTTTGATCCCGTTGTTTTGTGCGGCTGTCAATAACTATCTCGTTACTCCGTTCAAGTGTCCTTCTCAGAGACCCATCCATATATTCATATATTTTCATGAGCATTTTCTATGGTAGTCCGTATAAATAGTCCATGTAGCTGTTTCTCTTCCCATTTTTATTTCATAGCTTTTT
>OY744519.1:120167075-120374575 GCA_963556195.1 Sepiola atlantica | reverse complement strand
ATTGGAATCAAAGGGACTATCGAAACCATACAAAGGACGGCAATGATCAAAACAGCTGCAATCTTAAGGAAAATCCTCGAATGCGGAAACTAACACACATAAGCTACAAAGGCTAACCAGTCACAGGGAGTTTACAACGGAGAAAACAAGACCAAACGAATAACACCACAACAAGAGCCAAGGAACAGAAACTGCAAGAAACAGCACTTCATAATCTCCCACCCCCCAATAAATTACACCGGCATCAGCTATCACTACACAAAAATTAACCAAGAAACAGAAATTACAAGAAACACTATAAGCTCCTTCCTCTCCCCCACCCACCCACCCCAAAACATTAAAAAGAATTTTAAAAATTCTTTTTTTAAAATAAGGGAAGAGAAAAGGAAAAGAACAAAAAGAAAAAGAAAAGGAATTGAAAGGAAAAAATTTAAAAATTTAAAAGAAAAATTGATTTAAAAAGAAAATTTTTTTAATTTATTTATTTAAAAAATTTTTTTTATTTTATTTAAAAAAATTAATTTTAAGAAATATTATTTTATTAATTTATTTATTTATTTTTAACTGGTGCCGACCTAGGCTGACACCAGACAACATATTTGTAGAGGGTCGAGAAGGATGAGAAGACCGAGGAGGGACAGCACAAACCAGACCTCCACTGGAAAAGTGCAGAGAGTGTTGAGACCTTGAGGAGGCTTGTTGCCACCCAAATCCTAGAGAAGACCAATTGTCCTTACCAGCGAGAAATCAATGGTAATAGACTGTTGCGATACCGCATCGTTATCGAAAAGAGGTGAAGAACACTGGAAGTCTGGGGAGACTTGTCACTCAGACTCCAGGAAATACCACTGGTTGTTGTCGGTGAGCAATCACTGACGATTATCTGTGTGAGAACTCCTAGTGAGTACAAATAATAATAATAAATCCAATTCTCAACTTAACACAACTATTAAACTATTTTATCATAACCAGTTCTATCAGAACTATAAAATAGATGAACAAGTTTTAAGAAATATTATTAATAAGAACGTATTCCCTACTGACCCAAATAAAAAAGTAAAACTGATAATTTTCTACAATAAATTAAAAACCACTAACCTAATTATCATAAATAATTCTTCCACCTCGATTATGGTTTTGGATAAAACAAACCTTGTTTATGAGTTGAAACCAAGAAAAAACATATACATAGGTTTGACTACCACGACTCTGTCGAGAAGATTGACGATGCATTTGTCTGATACAAGCGCCATAGCCCAACACTTAACTAACGACCACTCCTGCCCCCGATCGAAATTCAGAAAACTCTTAGTAGAAAATACCAAAATCTTAGAATTTAGTACTAACAAACAATATAAGAAGCCATATATATAAAAAAAACCAAAAAAACCTACTTAATAGAATTCACTTTAATATCAGTAATAATATTCTAAAATGTTTATAGCTCCAAATATAGTTTCGTACTTAGTACATAATTCCCGCCATACACCTTCTATAAATACTAACACATGGTTTATACCTGATTAACCCATTCTCTCGAAGATGGACCCAGATGGGTCCGAAAGTACTTGAGAGACAAATCAAAATTATAGCAAATTCATCAGCCAATTCCCCTCTGAAACTAAGATCCTTATTCGGACTATTGAAAGGATCTACCAAAGGATATCTAGACATGAGTTGTCTCTTATATTCAACAAACCTGTCTTCAAAAGAAGATGCTGCATACATATATATATATATATATATATATATATATATATATATATATATATATATATATATATATATATATATATATATATATATATATATAATATATATATATATTATATATATAATATATATATATATATTATATATATTATATATATATATATATATATATATATATATATATATATATATATATATATATATATATATATACCGAACTTTATATATATAGAGAAGAGATTTAGCCGATCACTGGTTGAATGATTTGCTGATGATATTAAAATACATGTTGAACGATTACCACAATATATTGTAGAAATAAATCATGATCCATTATCGATTACGATAAAACATTGGAATGAAAGGTTGATGTACAAGATTATAAAGAAATCAAATATAAAATACAGGATGTCCCCCCACCAAAGAAAAAAATTGCTATAATTTCGCAGGTCAATAATTTTAGTAATTCTCGTTGAAATAACCTCAAAATTTCACAAAATGTATAAAAACGAATGAAGATTTTATATTTAATAATTTTGTCATTCATCCCGTTTCAGGTTGAGTCATGCCGTTTACTCACAGAAGTCATTGTGCGTCTTGGAATATGCTCGCATGTCAGGATTGTGCAGCGGCCTTCAATGTAAAATTTGGAAATAGTTCACTTACTAGCAAAGAAATTTAATAAAACATCATCAAGTTAAAAAGTCTTGCGAAATACCTCTTCAGCGTTAATATTTGTGGAGACGCCTTGAGCCTGCCCTCGGCCTGCCAAGCCAGCAGGACATCTAATGAATCTTCTTGATACTTGCATCCTGAGCCAAAGTCGACGGAATACAAGCTGATATTTGGAGTTTATGGGTTACTTTATTTCAACTGGCAACTCGAAATTTTCCATTCACTTTAATGTTCGGTCCTACAAGTAAAAATTATGCGCGCCGGTAGAAATTTAAATCTACTGCGTTTTCTATAAATTATTTGTTGTTTCTAGTTTTTGTTTGCAAGTTCTAGACCAGTGGTTCTTAACCTTTTTTCTCCAATTCCCCACTATTTAGTGAGCCAGCTCTCCATTCCCACCACAGTTATCACATGGAAATAAATACATACGAAAAGATTCGTTATGTTTTTTCTAAATATATTTGGCCTATAAAAAGCATACAAGAAATGTAACACTAGCACTAGACACATACAGGTTAATGAGACTTAAAATATATAATAATAAGGTACCTGAAGAGAAATCAAATGAAAAGAAAGTAGTGACAATCATACAAGAGAGAAACAAAAAACGAACAACAGAAGTGGCATTGAATTAAGAAAATGGTCAAAATTATCATGGTCAAAGTAAGTCAACATTTGGATGTAATGTATTAAATTTTGAAGCAGTGGTTCTTCTGTCCGACCGGTCATTCCCCACTTGGCAACTCCGCCATTCCCCATCAGTGGGGAATTCCCCACAGGTTAAGAACCACTGTTCTAGACTGTTAATTCTGTATGTTACCTGTCAAATGAATAAAATAATCTATTTAAAAATACCAATAATTCTTATGATATGAAGTTTGGAAACCTAGATTCCTCGAATGACGGCTTGGCGTATCCCGGGGAAACGATTGGAAGAGGAGAATACGTGTTTACCTCAATGAGAATCTGCCAGAATGACCCAACATCAGGCATAAAAAGTAAATTCGTATGAATCATCATTAGGTGCGACCTTGATTCTGATGTTGACATTGTTTTTTCCGAGGAGGAACCACATGAAGTTTGTCAACCCCTATAAGTGAAAGTGGGACAATGGAACCGACTGGATTCGAACTTCGCACACACACGTCATCAGTCCGCATCGTTATCTACTTCACTACCGCGCAGTAATGTTAACAAAGGAGTGACCGCACGCCCTCAATGCAGTTAGACTCATACTGAAGATAACACAAAAATTGTTTGGTTGTTTTGTTTTACGGCATTTCAACCCTTTTTGATCATTTAATGCTGAATTCTGTGATATTTGTAAAAAGAATGTATACTTTAATTTCTTAATATCTTCAAATATGTACAGATTAATTTGTTTCGTCAAGATATATTTTGTAAATCGTCTGCAGGTGATTGATTTTATTTTATTCATCGATGAGATCTTTGCAGGGAATATCACTTCGGGTCAAAGTGGACCTGGGAGTAATAGAGCTACACACCCTATAAAGCTAATAAGAAATGTAGTCTTACCATCGGATATAGTTTAAGAGCATACCTATAACGTACGTATCTGGGATTTTCATTCAATGCCTACAGTGCGTCCACTTCGTCGGCAGAATCAACTGGCCGAATTTTTGAAATCGTAGTGGTGATATGGCAGCTGAAGTTTTTACTTCTTTTCTCCGTCGTTGTAGAGGTCTTCATTTTTCCAATAAAAGCTTTCATAAACGTTATTAATCAAGAAACATCACACATGTATTTGGGGTTTAAAAATCTTTTAGGGGGGTATTATTTTTTTATAGACTACATGCATACGCATAAAACACCCAACCCTTTCCTACATGAGGGGAGGCAGCATCTATCCCAAATCCAAAGCCACTGCCCCCTCTCTCTTTCTCTCTCTCTCTCTCTCTGTCGATTCAGTCGAAAGAAAGAGATCTCTCATTCGTTACGTAAGACTAGCAGCTTCCTGTGCCCATGAACTCACTGCTTGGACATGTAGCTGTTACTCGACTTCTAACTGGAAAATTCTACTCCATCTAATTGTTAACCTTTCGTGGAAATCTACCATACTAACCCTATCTTTACAGATTCGCATCTAAATACTATTAGAATAAAGATCAGTGAATTAATTTACCAATGAATCCTGTACTTACAAATATATAAGCATATACACATACCTAACTTTATTGGTCTAAATTAGCCATACACATGCATATTTTTTATATAATTTAAACATGTCATTGGATACTTGACTATTTCGACATAAATCAATTGTAAAACTTATGAAAGAGTATTTATTAGGTTAATATAGAAGATTCCAAAACAGAATTTTATTTATGAAAAGTTTCAGAAAAAGAGGAAAAATTACAGATTCAAATTTATTCGTATCTTGTTCAATTTTTTTGTACCTTCAATCTCGGGGTGCCTCTTTAAAAAAAAATGTTTCCTGAAGTGTAGATTTTGAACGAAATGTCTATACCAGATTACTTAGATTATTTACAGTTGTCCTAGTTATAGTTATTGAATTATTATGAATTATACATATTTCTCTGCTCTATCTTTATAAAAATCACCTGCTGCCTTCTCGTTTTTGAATAGTATGAAACTTTTTGTATTTTTTCACAATAATTTGAACAGTTTGGTATGGTTTGGTAGTTTTGTTTTACGGCATATCAACCCTTTTTGGGTTATTTAATGCCGAATCTGGTCATTATAGTGAAAGTTTTTATGCTTCAAGTTCTTTATATCTTCAAATGTTTAATCAGGGTTTTTGGTTTGGTAGTTTTGTTTTACGGCATATCAACCCTTTTTGGGTTATTTAATGCCGAATCTGGTCATTATAGTGAAAGTTTTTATGCTTCAAGTTCTTTATATCTTCAAATGTTTAATCAGGGTTTTTGGTTTGGTAGTTTTGTTTTACGGCATATCAACCCTTTTTGGGTTATTTAATGCCGAATCTGGTCATTATAGTGAAAGTTTTTATGCTTCAAGTTCTTTATATCTTCAAATGTTTAATCAGGGTTTTTGGTTTGGTAGTTTTGTTTTACGGCATATCAACCCTTTTTGGGTTATTTAATGCCGAATCTGGTCTTGTTTTCTTCTCCTTTTTGTTTCTTTCCCCTTTTAATATCTGTTTCTATTTAACCCATAGTTGGGACCCTAACAGGTACTACCACTCCGGGTCAGGGTGGACCTGGGAGCAATGGTAATTAAGAGGAGGCTCCACATTCCCCAAAGTCCGTAAGCCGGATCTCACCATCGGATGTAGTTTAAGGTCATATCCAGGACCGGGAGTAGGGTAGGAAAAATAAAAATAAAAAAGGGGAGGGAGAAAGGGAGAGGGGCTGTTGTTTTTGTTTTTGGTTTTGTAGAACATAATTAAGTTTTACAAACAAAAAAAAAATTTAAAAAAAAACGTCAATGTAGGTGAATTTCGTCTCAGGGAGCCACAGGGCAGCCTGATCTGGTATCACCAGAATTTGAACAGTTGTTGCACGCATAATACATTGTTTCAATATCGTTTTGTAGCCGTTACCTTTCTTATATGCATCAATAATTCATGATCTTGAATTGAGGCAGAGCTCTTTCGTCTATGTCGGCTTGAAAACAGCTAAATAGTGAATGATGTAGTTTCACGGTCGAGACAAATGTAAAGGATGTAATTACTTTTGATTATCGTTATAACCTATCACCTGGCGTAAACAAGCGCTTCAATAGTCCGCGACCTTTGGACGCCTATTAAAGGTCAAAGATTTCTAGATCAAACAATACATGAGAAAAAATAGTCATAAGGAAATCTTTGAAAGAAAACCAAAGACTATATTTAAAAAAAGGAAGAAAATAGGATTCAATTATTTTCTTTGTGAAACAAATAAATGCGTTTTTTTCCAATAACCTTCATTGAAATCAATATTTTCTTTTATAGCACGCTACATCGACAACATCCAATCAGTAATGACCTTCATCTTCAGTGTTCTATGCTATTGGTTCCATGTTATCGGAGGTAGTTGGTTATGAAGGAAAACAAATAAGCACTACACACACAAACGAATATATATATATATATATATATATATATATATATATATATATATATATATATATATATATATATATATATATATATATCGCCTAAATATAAAATCGTACATATTCCGGTCAAGACGTCATGGTCTGGAGGTAAAGCTTCAGACTACAGACAATGTAGTCGGCAGTTTGATCCTCGTCTAAGTTAGCCATGCTGATAACCAGAAACACATGTCCATAGATTACTTTTATGTACGTAAAATTTAATTAATAAATATATATATATATAAGAAAACAAATAACACGTACTATTAAGGTCAACTTAATGCAACATTCTGCATACTCTTTACTGCTTAGGAAGTGGAACAATACAAAAATGCTGTTATTATCGCCAGTAAAACAATAACAAATACGTATATATATATATATATATATATATATATATATATATATATATATATATATATATATATATATATATTATTTTATTAAAAACTGTAGGTTACATCTTTCAGAGGCGTACCGCGGTTTCATCCGGATAGACTGACTTTTTTAACTTTTAAAAGTCGTCTATAGCTCATAAGGAATTTTCTAGCGACTTGAAATGAAAACAACAGAGAGGAATGGCGTTTGAATTCCCCGTTAAATGGTGAATCTTTGCCTAAATCCATTCGGAGTGTTAGAATAGCACAAGGTTGTTCGGTTTTCATTTTTCAGTAGCAATCATTGTTTCACCAACTCCGTTTTGTTCTTAAGTTCTGGATTTGCGAATGAGTGTTTGTGGTCATAGAAACGCTGTTTCTAGTTTCCCACAGATATGCCCATGTATACTTTCTTGTCCCTGTTGTTATCTTCCGGACATATCGTGGTCGTATAAACCATGCACTCTACTTTGCAATTATCGTCTAGTGGGCATTCATTATTTACCTGTCAATTACACTCATTTACTTTTGCCTTAATGTCATTAGATTTATTTAATATTTTCTGATTATGTGTACTAATTATCCTATCTATGTTCTTGATACAAGAAATTATTATTTTCTTATTTTTATCTTTTATATATTTTATATATATATATCCAACGCTGAGTTCCATAAAATTACATAAAAGTTACATAAAATATTCAACAAAAATACACTTAAACTAAGTTACAGTTGCAGCAAATTTAGAAATGATAATTAAAAAACACAATAACAAAATCCTAAACAGCAACCTAAACCCCGAATTAGATAACAATAAAACAACTAAAGTAAAGTCCTGTAACTGCATAAATAAAAATGAATGCCCCTTGCAACAAAATTGTTTAATAACAAAAACAATTTACCAAGCAACAATCTCAACTAAGGAAACTCCAGATACAAAAAAATACTACATAGGTATGGCAGGTAATACTTTCAAAGAAAGATACACCGGCCATAAATGTTCATTCAACAACCCAAGCTACCAAAACAGAACATCACTCTCAAATTACCACTGGGAACTAACTAATAAAAATAAATCACCAACTGTAATCTGGAACATTATCAGAAAAACTAGCACCTGTAGCTCATTAAACTCACCATGCTATTTATGCCTCGGCGAAAAACTTGAAATAATTAAATTTACTGACAGAGGAAAACTTTTAAACAAAAAACAGGAAACATCGATCAACTGTAGGCATAACAGATCACACCTCCTCAGTAATTTGTACAATCCCCCCTAAATAATACCATTAAAACAAAAAAAACCAATACCCAACAAGCCCGCTAAAATTAACACTTATTAACACTTCCAAATCAAGTAACTTTAACCCTCAACTACAAATACAGTACAACCACCCCATTTTTTGAATAAATACTATAACATGTAAAAGTAAAACTTTTAGATATATATATATAGGTGATTTTTGTGGACATATGAATATGCATATGTATGAAGATATAAATTTTATAACTATTTATGTGTGTATGTGTACGCCTGTATGCGCGTATGTATACGTATACATATGTGCACATACATGTGTATCTGTGGGTATATGTGTATGGGTTTGGGTGCATATATGAATGTTTGTGTATACATGTGCATATATATATTTATATGTGTGCACGAGTGCGTGTATGCGCTCAACATCCAGCTCACAAAACTACATATTACCAAAACCAATTTTTAAATGTTTAAATAATTATATACTGATCACTTTAATCAAAATTACTGGCCCCCACCATTTCTAATCCCCCCCTTCATAGACCATAACTTGAGTTAACAACTTTAACTAGAACACCTTACCATTAATACTACAACAGGTGTTAACCCCACCATTAATAATAGGATTACAACGAATAATAAAATTTACTTATCTATACCACTGAAATTAATCGATATATAAATTCCATTAAAAGTAAAAGCAATTACCAGTATGTTTTATTAATGCATCACTAACTATTATTTATAATCGAAATACATTTATTTATACTCCAAAATAATTAAAACTAAATATAATAGTATAATCCATCAATATCAATGTCATAAACCTATATACGATCCTTACCAAGAATAATTCCCAATATATTTTAACTCATTAGTACCTAGAACTAACCTACTAATATTACTGCCACTAATCCATATATGAATCTTACTAAAAATAAAGACAATTACCATTATGTTTTATTAATTAACTGATAAATACTATTTAAAATACATTTAACTATCCATCAAAATAATCAAAATTAAATGCCAATTGATCAAAATATAACAACATAATTTATTAACATTAAGGCCATAAATCCATCAATGAGTTAAACTAAAATATCCCCGTAAGCTGGGTGTCATGTAATTGTTATATGTCTGCATTGACAGGAAGCAGACACAACAAATTTGAAACCTCCCTTCCCCTCTTTCTTCATCTTCTCTTTCGCTCTTGTTTAATCTCCCCCCGACCCCCCTCTTTATCCAGCCCAGCGCTGAATAAAAATAAATATGAATTTAACTCAAAACCATTCCCGCAACAAATCCTAAATGGCTATAGACATCCACCCCTAACACCCCTCCACCCCTTTCTCTTTCTTTTTCTTCCACCCCCCACCCTAACTAAGCGTTGGATAAAAATACAAAATAAAAATATAAACAGCTGTAAATTAAACTTTTCTAACAGCAATTGTATCTCTTTCCCCTTCTCTTTTCTCTTTCTTTTCCTCGCCTCCCCCTTTCTACCCCAGCTCAGCGTTGGATATATATATATAAAATATATAAAAGATAAAAATAAGAAAATAATAATTTCTAACGGCAATCATATTTTAAAATCGGTCACATGACTTTTATTTCTTTCTCCTCTTCTTTTTTGCTTGACTTCATTCTCCCTGGAATTCAGCAACCAGTTTGAATCAAAAACAATTTTCTGCCTGATGAGACCTCAGCTCTTGAGAGCTGTAGATCGATAACATCGACATGCCAGTGTAGCAGACCTTGTACATGTTTGAATAAAAGCATTCACAATACAGCTCTATATTTTTATTGAGCACTCTTTTATAAACCCGGTTTGATTCCCTTTGGATTTCTACCCTGTGGATTTTTACCCTACCTGGATTACTATATATATATATATATATGTTATCACCCTCTTTCCCCGTCAATATACGCCTTCCGTTATAAATCGTTGAATTTCCCCTCTCTCCATATATGTATTAAATATGTTGTCACTCTATTTCCCCATCACTATATGCATTCCGTTGTAAATCGCACAATTTCCTTCTCTCTATATATGTGTATTGAATAGTGAGTGTAAATTTCTCTTTTTTCATTTTCAAACATGTAATTTCTTCGTTTAGGTGCTTGAAAGGGCCGGAGGGTCGAAATAAATGATCGCACAGGTGATTATGTGATTCTGTGTTACTTTAATTTATTCTTGCTCTTTTATTACATTGAGCTCTTATACTCTTATGTCTTTCTGGAATCAGTATCGTTGGAGTTAGTTTCTTTTTCGAAATAAATTCTATTTTTATATGACTCAAGATCTTTGCAAATAAAAAAACAATAATAAAAATTAAAAAATAAATAAATAGGCCACAGGCTTTTCAGAATTTAAAAAGTTATGGTGGGCCAAAAAAGAACATTTTCGAGGTCTTCATTCTGAATTTGTATATATACGTGCCTTGATGGCAACTGGAGTGCTATGACAAAAGCAATCCGCACACAAAAAGGCTCATTTACACATATATAACATACTCCTGAAGTAATTCTATCGATTTTATAAACACTCAGTATAAACAGCGTTAAACAATATGGCCAATCGTTCCGTATCGTTGATGCAAGAATGAATTGATCTTACAGAAATAACCGTTTTAAACAGTTTTTCTCCATTCCTTTTGTTAAGTGGACACTGCCTTCATTTAATTGTGTTCATTATCAGATACACGTGCACGTATATATCTGTCAAGTATATTAATCGATTCCTGAAATAAAAACGGAAAGAAAAAAAAAGGAAAAACCAAATCGATCCGCCATTTTTTTTGTTGCTGACCTAGATTTTTACTCAATTACCTTGATTCGCGCGAATGACGTTTTTTTCCTCTCCAGTTTGCTTATAAAAAGATAGAAGCGAATATAGTAGAGGAAAATAAATAGACGATGTAATTACGATTTTTGTATCAATTTCATTCGCATGAGATTTGGTGTCACTGTATTACTGGGGTAGATGAAATTTCCTTTTTATTTAAGAAGAATCAGTTGAAAGGGGAGATAATTCCAACTGTTTTTTTTTGCTGTACCCATAACCCATAAGGAAAATATAAAGAATTAGTAAGAAAATAAATTTTAAAAAGGGTACTTATGCAGTTTATGGACCGGACTGAAATAATAACGTTACATTTAGAAAGCCATTCTTAGCATGGAGAGGTGGGGGTTGATTAACCAATCTGTAGTTTCACCTAACAATTAAATAAACAGAATAGTTACTCACACCCCACCGCCTCATATCAAGAATGTATTTCTAAATTATAACGTTATTATTTCAGGCCGGTTCGAAAACTGCAAAGTACCCTTTTTTAAATGTATTTTCTTACTAATTGTCTGGATTTTCCTTATGGGTTATGGTTACAACAACAAAAAATGGTTTGAATTATCTCCATTTCCAACTGACTCTTCTAAATTACTGATGAAAATTTCATCAGCACCAATGATACAGAAGCACGGAAGATTTTTCTTCTTTGAAAATTAAGCGATGTATGAAGCGGGTTTTAGTGCGCGAATTTCAAATCCTGTGCAAGTTATGTCGAGTTAGTTCATTAAAGACGAACTGGAAAACTGCCGTAATTTGTAGAATAGTAACCAGTGCTGGCTCGACCACTATTTCTTTTTTTTTGGGGGGGGGGGGGGGTCAGATGATGGGATACTCTTTTTCTTCTTCTTCTTCTTTTTCTTCTTCTTCTTTTTATTATTATTATTATTATTATTATTATTATTATTATTAGTAGTAGTAGTAGTAGTAGTATTTACTCACTAGGATTTCTCAAACAGGTTATTACCAGCGATCGCTCACCAACAATAACCGGTGATGTTCCATGGAGTCTGAGTGACAACAAGTGCCCTCCACCTTCTCTAATAACTATTGCAAATGATTTTGCGTTATCGCAACAGCCGCTTACCATTGATTTCTCACTGGCAATGGCTATTGGTATTCCCTGGGATTTGGGTGGCAAAAAGCCTTCCCAAGGTCCCAGTGTTCTCCGCACTCTTCCAGTGGAGGTCTGGTTAGTGCTCTCCTTCCTTAGTCTTTCCATCCACCTAAACCCTTCACGACTATTTGGTGTAACGCCAGCAGAGGCCGACACCATTTGGGAGGGGGCAGTTAACTTAAAATTTTTGCGGTTTCACTTCTCTTGGTCTCATGTGGTCGTGTTCTTTCTGTTTTGTTTTTGTTTTATTTCTATTGCATCTTTTATGTGACTGGTTAGTGTTCGCAGTTTATGTGGGTTGGTTTCCGACGATTTTTCTGAGGATTTCTGCTGTTATCATTATTGCCGTCCATTCCTCTGATTCCAATTTCTCCCATTCTTTTTTTGGGGGTTCTTCTGAATCGTTCCTAGTTCTCCTACGATCATTGGTATTATCTTAACTTTCTTCATGTTCCATATCTATTTCAGTTCTCTGGCCAGTTCCGTGTATTTGCTTTGCTTTTCTGTCTTCTTGATATTCACCCTGTGCCTACCGGGACGACGAAATCTATGATTTGGCAGGATTTTGTATTCTTGGTAACTATTATAATATCCGGTCTCCTTGCTTGGATGAGTTTATTTGTTTGTACCTCCATGTCACAGAGGATTTTGTGATTTTTGTTTTCCAGTACTGCCACCGGTTTGCGTTTGAAAAATTTGTCTGGGTGTTCGAAATATAGTTGTTTGCATAGTTCCTAGTGTTTTTCCTTCTCCATCTGGTCGTGTCTGTTCTTATATTTGTTTGGAGCAAGTTTGTAGCGTTTCGTCTCTTTGTCCGCAGAGTTTACATTTGCTGTTTTCTCGGGTTTTGTCGATCTTAGCTTTGATATAGTTAGTTCTAATCACGTTGTTTTGTGCGGCTGTTAGTAGTGATTCAGTTTCTCTGTGTAGGTGTCCTTTGTGTTTTCGTCAGTCTCTATTCATGTCATTTTTTACGAATCGTCCGTGTTGCTGTTTCTCTTCCTACCTCGTCTGTTCTCTATATTTTTCATTTTTACGATGTCTCTTGCTGCGATGATTTGCCTTTCTGTGTTCCGTGTTATGTATTTTCCTAATTCTTATTTCGGGTCATTCACGCAGTCTTCTATACTAACCAGTCCTCTTCCTTCGTCTTTCCTTTTCACGTAGAGTCGGTCAGAATCATTCTTCGTGTGTAGTGCATTATTCATGGCCATTAGTTTCCTAGTCTTCTGGTCGAGATACCTCAGTTCTTTTTTGATCCAGTCTATGAACGGTTCAGAATATCTTACTAGTGATACTGCTCACAGTGTTTATTCCATTTATTAGGTTCCTGCCATATGATTTTGTTTCTAGGAGCTTTCTTGTTCTTCTAGGGTGTTTTTTTTCAATCTTCTCTTTCATGTCTGCCTATACATTTTCCTTTTTTATCTCTAGTAATGCGCACTTTTCCATTCCGAATTCCATTTGGATGTCCGTGCTGAATATTCTGGTTGTGTTTATCAGCATTTCTAGTTCTTTTTTGTTTAGTTTCAGATCGTCCATATACATGATGTGGTTTATTCTTTCTTCTGTATTTGCAAATTTGTATTCGGTCTAACATTTACGTAGTATGTTGTTAAGAGGCATCATAGCTATGATGAACAATAACAGTAATAGATAATCTCCTTGGAAGATGCCTCTCTGTATTCTTCTCTCAGTTAAGTATTGTCCTCTAACTGTTAGTTCCAATCTCCATATTCGCATTGCTTTTTTTTAATTAAATTAATTATTTTATCTAGTATTTTGTACATTCTCAAGCACTCGATTATCCATGTTTTAGGGATCCTGTCGTAAGTTTTCTTGTAGTCAATCCATGCCATGGCTATGTTATTTTTTCTGCTTTTTACCTTTAGGATATTTTGATCTATGTATAACAGATCTTGCGTACATCTTTTTCCTTTTCGGCAGCCTTTCTGTTTCACGGAAAGTGGTTCATGATTATTAAGGGAGTGATAAATTTGTTTTCTCAGTTGTACTTTTAGGATTTTCCACGTGGTTGGTAAGCAGGTTATTGGTCTGTAGTTGCTGGGTGTCATTCCCTTTCCGGTGTCTTTTTATATCAATGTGGTTCCCTCTTTGGTTATCTATTCTGGTACGTCTGTTTTATGGATATATCTTCTCAGGTTTGAATTAGCCTTTCATGTACTGTTTTGAACCAGTATGCATGTATTCCATCGTGACCTGGTGCTTTCCAGTTTGTCATTTTTTTAAGGTTGTCTTGAGCGTTTTCTCGTTAATTTCGTTTTCTGTCCCTAATAATAATAAGATTATTATTATTATTATTATTATTATTATTATTATTATTATTATTATTATTATTATTATTATTATTATTATTATTATTATTAATAATAATAATAATAATAATAATAATAACAATAACAATAACAATAACAATAACAATAACAATAATAATAATAATAATAATAATAATAAGCATAATAAGCATAATAAGCATAATAATAATAATAATAATAATAATAATAATAATAATAATAATAATAATAATATGATGATGATGATGATGATGATGATGATGATGATGATGATGATGATGATGATGATGATGATGATGATGATGATGATAATAATAATAATAATAATAATAATAATAATAATAATAATAATAATAATAATAATAATAAACAACAACAACAACACCTGGGCAGTATCACTAATAAGATATTCTAGACCATTAATAGGCTGAACTAAAGATTAACTCAAGCACCCGGACCAGAGGACTAGAAAATTAATGACTGTCCACAACGCACGATACTCAAAAGACGATACGGACAGACTCTTCATAAAAAGAAACGAAGGAGGAAGAGGACTGGCAAGTATAAAAGACGTATGGAAGACACAAACCAGAGCTGGAGAAATACATAACCTAGAACACAAAGACTAATCACCGCAGCAAAACACAGTCCAAACGAGCAACTTGGGAGGCACCGAAACCAGAAACAACAACACAACAAAAGAAAAGTGGGAAGAAAAATAGATACATGGACGTTTCATAAGACTGACAACAGAAACAACCAACGAAAATAGCTGGGCATGGCTAAGAAAAAGACACTTAACAACGAAACAGAATCTTTACTGGCGGCTGCACAAAACAATGCGATTAGGACAAACTACATTAACGCTAAAATAGATAAAACCCAGGAAAACAGTAAATGCAGATTGTGTGGACAAAAAGACGAAACAGTAAATCATATGATAAGTGAATGAATGTGTGGGGAAATCAGTACACTGGAAACTGTGCAACGATTGCATTTTGAACACGCAGACAAATGATACAAACATAAACCAGAAACAGTACTAGAAAACGAAAAACACAAAATCCTCTGGTATATGGATGTAGAAACAAATAAACTTATACAAATAAGGAGACTGAATGTTATAATAATCGACAAGAAGGAAAAATTCTTCAAAATCGTAGACTTCGCTGTTCCAGCAGAAAACAGAATGAAGATCAAAGAAACAGAAAAACGAAGCAAATACACGGAACTAGCCAGAGAACTAAAAGGAATGTGGAGCATGAAGAAAGTCAGTATAATACCAATAATCGTAGGAGCACTAGGAACAATCCCTAAAAACCTGGAAAAAAGACTGGGAGAAATAGGAATCAAAAGGATCATTGAAACTATACAAAAGATAGCAATAATCAAAATAGCTGCAATCTTAAGAAAAATCCTCGAGTGCGGAAACCAACTCGCATAATCTACGAAGGGTCACATGGAATCTACAACAGGAAGAAAACAAAACCACAGAAAGAAAGCCACATCACAAACCAAGGAACAGAAAATGCAAGAAACATCACTTTATGAGCTCCACCCCCAATAAATTACACCGGCTGACACAACACAAAAATCTTCCCCGCTCTCCCCACACTCTCTACCCCCTTCTAAAACATAATAAATAAATAAATAAATTGGAATCAAAGGGCTGCAATCTTTATGAAAATCGTCGAATGCGGAAACCAACCCGCATAAGCTACGAATGGTAACCAATCACATGGAATTTACACCAGGAAGAAAAGAAAACCACACGAATAACACCACATCACGAACCGAGGAACAGAAATTGCAAGCAACATCACTTCATAAGCTCCCCCCCCCCAATAAATTACACCGGCCTCAGCTGACACTTTGTGATAACTCCTAGTGAGTAATGATAATAAAAGGAAGGATAATATGTACCAACTCTACGTGAAAAAGAAAGAAGAGGAAGAGGACTGGCAAGTATAAAAGACTGTGTGGATGATACAAAGCACATTGGGTGCTGGTACAGCTTATTAACAGGACAAAACCGACTTTTAGTTCGGCTTTTTCCGACTGTTTATGTAAACAGTAGGAAAATGCCGAACTGCTTATCCAATCAGAAGGCGAAAAGGGCAGACGACAAGTTAAATTGTAAATTGATTAAATCGTAAATTGGCGATTGTGAAGAATTTCCAACAGAGAAAAAAGGGGTTAACAATCAAAACAAATGGACAACAAATAACTGTTACTAAAAGCAATAAACGTAGGTTAGGGTTAGGGTTAGGGTTAGGTTCTGGTTCCAAAGTTGGACCAGTACCGAAAAAAAACTTTCTTGATTTAACTTTGTCGTGAAAAAAAAGTTGTTTCATTAAGTTTGTCCGTAATTTTTTTTTTAATCATAAAAATAAACATACGATGCGTGTTTTTCTTGATTTAAATGTTTTCTTTAAAATGTACACCCATCATTTTTCCTTTTTATATGGATTACACCTCGTTGATGGTTGCCGAAATAGTAATTAAGCTTCTTGGTAGGTTATGGGCGCTTCGGCCTAAAATTAAAATTGGTAAAAGCAAATGTGCAAGCATGCATACATGTTAGTTCGAAAATATTTGTGATAAAATATTTTTAAAAAGCTATGATAAAACATCGATAGCATGAATGATTAAAGAAAAGCATTTCAAGTTATCAAATTAATTCTGCAATCAATTAATTAATTCAACGCGTCTTAAAGAAGAGCAATTGTTTATTCAATTGATCGTCTAGTGAGCTGAAAGGTACAACGGAAGAACACAGAGAGAGAGAGAGAGAGAGAGAGAGAGAGAGAGAGGGTTATTTTAAAAATGCGTGGCTTAATAAATATACGCTTTGTTAGCTCATCTTAAAAACGCGTCTTGTCAATCAAAGCTTCCACGCAAGACTCTAAAACTTGAAACCGACACTCACACAATCGTGTGTCTGATGCCATTTTCACCTCAGATTTATGTCGGACAACAGCCATGTCAGTAGTAGCATTTACGTTTGGAAATAAAGTTCTTTCAATTAGAAATGAAACACTAAGTAATTATTGTTCTTAACGATATATGGTTTGATTTCTCTTCGGTGTATGGCTTTCAACATGGCCGCATTGGTTTGAGTGTTTGGATCTGGTGACTGTGAACCGAAGTTCGAATCATGCAACCGAAGAAGCAGTTATATATATATAGCCACACTGATCACTCTCATATATGTACGTATATAATATTAAAATAATTATATATATATATATATATATATATATATATATATATATATATATATATATATATATATATATATATATATATATATATATTTAATCATGACTATTCACGCCGATTAAAGCATTCGGATATCTTAGCTGCCGCACAGTGATCGTTGACTATCCTGAATGCAGTTAGATGTAAGATGGAGAATTGCGACGAAGGTGTGGAGGCAGACACTAGTGTAAACATGCATTAGGCGGTATGTTTAGTGGTGCACACGAATAACAGACTTTCTGCAGATAAGAGATGTTCGACCAAGAGAAAGAGGAGAGCACAGAACAAATTGAAAATACCTCTGATTGTGAGTTGGGCAACCCAGAAATCGTTTTTTGTTTGAAATAAAAATAAGTGCCTCATTACACGAGGGTTTATGTTGGGAGCAACCTACTTGAGAAATGTAGGTTGCTCATAGATGGTCTGCAATTCAGATGTTTTGAGTGGAAACTCTCTAGCCGTTATCTCTAGTAGATATTAGGAGGGTCCTTCTGCGTAGTCGAATGGGAATGACTGAGGAAAATACAGGAATCTAAGATTTTTGGTCAAAGGTGCGTATATTACAGCCTATGGACAGAGAATAGCAGGTTGACCTGGCCCTCTGGGAATGATAAAGTCAGGTTTTGTCTGAGGGTCTGGCAGTTTGTTGAATCTGTGTGCCTCTCCAAGCAAGATGGACCCTTGGTCTCTTAGCTAACTGATTGTATTTATTAGACTTATGTTTTGATTTGGTCGGGCAAAGGTCTTTCAGCTGCAAGTCTGTTGTTCAGAAAACGAGTACCTTTTGTCACGAAAAATAAATAAACCTTTGTTAATTGTTTTTAAACTGGAGCTTTGGGTTTATTTGAAAGGAAGACATTACAGCATTGACTGGATCGAACAACAACTTTGGACCGACACAAAAGGCAAGACGATCACGGCCTGGCAGTGGAGGCACACATGCATGTGCATACTAGCACGAAGGGTCATAGCAGGCATTCTCGCTGTCCACACAATGAAATTCGTCTAAAAGCTGCAACAAAAAGTGCAGCAAGGTCCATGTAAGGCAATGCGGACCTTGATGAGAGAGATGGATGTCGGGGTGATAACTATGAGGAAATCGTTGAACGAAGATGTTCACTACTTCTCATACAAGAGATGCAAGGCCAATGAGAACCGCCTTACGAAAGCCAAGACACTCCTCAACAAAGTCTAACATCCAGTCGAGCCTGGGATTCTCTATTTTTATTAAGACCAGTTACACAACTTCCAGAACAACAAGTTACGAGCCTACAATCTGCACAAAGTCCCGCACGTCACGACGATAAAGTTCCCTTAAATTAAAATGGCCTTTAGGTGTGTTTCTCTCTTTTTAATTTTTTTATTTTTTTTATTTCAGTTAGTTTGAAGAGATCAAGAGTCTCCTAACACTTAATTTCCTTATGATTTACATTTATATCCGAATGCTCTTTTTTAGGATAGACGTTGTCTTTTTTAGGGCTGATATCTGTAATTTGCTACAGCTTGGTCTTCCAGAGATTGTGTCTAAATATTTTTTAATGCTCTTTTTTCATTAGGCCAGTTGCGCTTACCACAACCGGTATAATGTTTATTTCTTTCAGAGACCATATTGCTTTTAATCATTCTTGAGGTCCTGATATTTGGTGATTTTGTCGCCCCAAATCTTCAAAAAAGAGACTCAAACTCAATTCAGATGGCTATATTAAGTTGCTGTCTACTGATATAAAACGCGGCGTTGGGATGCAGGTGGGTTTATTGCCAATCGCTTGTAGCGTTCTTCCTAGGAATGCTGACAGATCCATTCACGGCTATATTTGTACTCTTCCAATGAGCCTTCTTAGGGGAGCGAATTTTCTTCATAATTAACCGACTTTGTATCACATTCTGCTGCCGTGGGAGGCACGTAAATAAGAAGCTTTTTGCGGTTCTTCCTTTCATACCAGCCAGGTAATCCTTGGCACATTCTGATTTTAGGGTCTGCTTATAAAGGGTTCGACCGTTTTGCCTGGGTTAGGTATGGTTCTGTTCGCTCCTGAAGGCCATCTTCCTAGGCATTACCTCCTCTTTCGATATGGGATTGGTTTATTACCGGGCGCATTTTTCTGATTCAAATAATCTAATCCGAGCTCAATGGGTGACCTAATTCTTTCACATATAACGAGAAACCAGTGTTCTTACTTATTTATATATACGTTTCTATTCATATATACGTTTCTATTTATATATACGTTTCTATTCATATATGCGTTTCTATTTATATATACGTTTCTATTTATATATACATTTCTATTTATATATATATATACGTTTCTATTTATATATATATATATATATATATATATATACACGTTTCTATTCATCTATACGTTTCTATTTATATATAGGTTTCTATTCATATATATTTCTATTTATATATACATTTCTATTTATATATACATTTCTATTTATATATATTTTATTTATATATAAGTTTCTATTTATATATGCGTTCTATTTATATATACGTTTCTATTTATATAAATTTCTATTACTATATACGTTTCTATTTATAGATATACATATCTATTAATATATACATTTCTATTTATAAATACATTTCTATTTATATAGATGTTTCTATTTATTTATAAGTTTCTATTAATATATACGTGTCTTTTTGTATATACGTTTCTATTTATATATACATTTCTATTTATATTATACGTTTCTATTTATAAATAAATTCTTATATATATATATATATATATATATATATATATATATATATATATATATATATATATATATATATATGGGAAGAGAAGGATGAAAGTAATCCGACGTGATGGGAAAATGAAAAAGGAAAACAAAAAAATGGATGTTTTTTATGTGTACATCAACGTTTCGTCTTTATTTATAAGACTTCATCAGGGTGATAAAATAGAGAAAAAATGTCATGCAAGCACAGATACATGTAGGGTAGACATATTGGGAAAAATAGAATGAAAAAGTGGCCAACTGCTGGGTGGACGTCCGTATTTGTTGGAGAAATAGAAATGAATGTAGAAAAGAATGAGTGGGGAAAAAATGGAAGGATGGGGTGAGCCAGGACTACTGTGGCTGGTGGTAAGAGAAAGAGGTGGGGGATGAGCAGGGGTAAAGTGGATGGCAGAGAGGGAGGTGAGAAAGAGGGGGAGAGGGGGTGTTTGACCAGATGGCTGCGGTTCAAGATTGAAGGGGAAAAAGTAAGTTGGAATGTTTGTGTATGGGGGGTGTATGCAGGGAAAGGAGGATGGGTAGAGAGCAAAAACACTCACAAAAATGACTACATACATTTCTACTCCCACCACCATAGCAAGATCAAAACAGGTATAATTATAGGCTTCTTCCTACGCGCCCTTAGAATATGTAGCCCCCCTCACATAGATGAAGAAATAAAGTACATTTTTAACTCCCTAAAAAGATTGCAATACCCCACACATTTTATATTAAATGCCAAGAAAAAAGCCTTCCAAATATTCTCCAGAAACACCACACAAAAAATCAAACTCCTAACACCTCTCTAATAGACAGACCCCTTCTCCTACCCACGCACTCCAATAACACATCCATATGCAACACGCTTAACAAACTAGGCATTCCTACAGTACAAACCACATCTCAATCCATAAAACAAACTTTAAACACATCCAGACATTTCCAAAAAACACCCACATCCCATGCCGGCTTATATACTGTCCCTTGCAATGACTGCCATCAATTTTACGTGGGAGAAACACAACGTGAATTAAAGAAACGATTAAATGAACACAAAAGGGACATAAAAAACAACAACCCTCTTAGTGCACTTTTCTCCCATGCACTAGAACATGGTCATGCGTTCAAATTTGAACAAGCCAAAATCACTAAATATATCCACAACAAATCTCGGCGAAGATTATTAGAAACTGCCCTCATCACCGCCTCCACCACCATCAAACAACGTAATGGTTTCTTTAACCTATCACCCTTAATAAGCAAGATCATCCTCACAGAACAAAGACTCTTGCTTGATCATGGTTAAACTTTTTTTTTCATCTCCAACCTCTATAACACTCTCCCATTTACTTTTTCCCTTTCTTTCTCTCCTTGAATCTTCATTTTCTCCTTACTTTTTCCTCACACTTTTAATACTGCAGTCCAAATAAACTTTCTCATGTTCCAAATATCTCAAATATTCCATACCCCCCTTTCAATCACCGCCCTCCTCCACCCCCCCAATCCCTCACTCATTGCTATCATTTTCCAAATATTTCAAATATTTCACACCCTATCACAACAAATCCTCCCTCTCCTCCACTCAACTATTTTCTCCCATACCCCTTCTTAAATTCCCTCATTTTCTCAAAACGCTCTCTAAGACCATAACTTTCGCCCATCCACCAAAATCACAGCCCCCCCTTCCTCTCTACCCATCCTCCTTTCCCTGCATACACCTCCCCATACACAAACATTCCAACTTACTTTTTCCCCTTCAATCTTGAACCGCAGCCATCTGGTCAAACACCCCCTCCCCCTCTTCCTCACCTCCCTCTCTGTCATCCACTTTACCCCTGCTCATCCCCCACCTCTTTCTCTTACCACCAGCCACAGTAATCCTGGCTCACCCCATCCTTCCATTTTTTCCCCACTCATTCTTTTCTACATTCATTTCTATTTCTCCAACAAATACGGACGTCCACCCAGCAGTTGGCCACTTTTTCATTCTATTTTTCCCAATATGTCTACCCTACATGTATCTGTGCTTGCATGACATTTTTTCTCTATTTTATCATCCTGATGAAGTCTTATAAATAAAGACGAAAAACACATAAAAAACATCCATTTTTTTGTTTTCCTTTTTCATTTTCCCATATATATATATATATATATATATATATATATATATATATATATATATATATATATATATATATATATATATATATGATTCAGCAAATACCAAAGGTGACCCATTTATATCCGTCGTAAGGCATAAGCAGGGGATCTAACCCTAAAACGTGAAATATAAAAGGGGATCACCAGCTGTTTACCGTGTAAATATTTCAGGTATTTAAAGGCAGAACTGTTGTTAGAATCATAGATCCCTCGTCTAATCCCCGAAGTTAAGCAACGTTGAGCCTGGTCAGTACCAGATGGGTGACCATTTGGGCATACCAGGCGCTGTATGTGGGAGGGTGTCGACACATCCCTGCCAGAACTGCAAAAACCCAACGTCGTCATTTCTCCTAACTTGGATATACATGCGACTGGAGACGTTTTTGAATTTGATACCCCCATAAAAATGAAAACCTAAATTATCGATGTATAAATCGTTTTTTCTTCATTTAAAAGACTTAATCATGATAGTTGATTTGTAAGAAAATAAATTAGAACACAACTACAATACTTAAAAATACTTTTAAACAGACATCTACCCACTCCAATAATACAACAATTTGCAACACTCGGAATTCCAACAATACAAACTACATCACGAACAATAAAACAAACATTAAAAACAACACATTTTTAAACCCTCCTATCTAATGCAGGTATATATACTGTCCTATGCAACAATTGTCACCAGATATACGCAGGTGAAACTCAACGGGAACTAAAAAAAAAGACTTCGTGGACTAAAAGATATAAGGAATAACAATTCTCTAAATGCACTATTCTCTCATGCTTTACAACGCGATCATTCTTTTAACTCTGAATAAGCTAGACTCATAAAATTCATATTAAATAAATCTCAGCGTAGAATAATAATAATAATAATAATAATAATAATAATAATAATAATAAGTATAATAATAATAATAATAATAATAATAATGATGATGATGATGATGATGATGATGATGATGATGACGACGACGATGACATTAACAATAACAATAATAATAATAATAATAATAATAATAATAATAATAATAATAACAACAACAACAACAACCCTATTAACCCTGTAAAACTTCGGTTTTTCTGGGTTTTTTCTCTTTTCTTTATGTATTTTATTTTCTTTATTTAATTTTTTAAATCCTATTCCCCCTGCCTCTTTCTTTCCTTGTTACTTTAAGCACTACAATATAAGTTGGATCTCAATCTATAAATAGAAAGCTAACTGTAATTCTCGGTGCCCCCTCCCCCACTGCCTCAAAAGCTCCCCTCTCCATTTCCTAAGAAGTACTTGATATGTTCGCGTTGGAAGGGTCATTTGCAAACGTAGCCTGTCCAAAAAAAATCCCATCGACTTGATTGAAAAAACTTTGGTTTTTATATGTCCTAGGGTCTGCCTATTTAGTTCCCAATGAATAAATTTTTGAACTCTCATGCAGGCCTGAAGTTTAGCCTTCCTATCTCTATTATTTATGCTTACTTGCGAGAGGGAAACCTATCTTCAACTTTCTATTCCCTTTTCGTATACAACGAACTTACTATGTCCTTATATAACATATATATATATATATATATATATATATATATATATAATTTTTTTTGTGGTAGTTCACAATATCACTCATTAAAATGAATTAGACAATCACTATCCCTGTGACAGGACCACAGGCAGAATAAGCCTGGGCCTGGTGTGGCCACACACACCAAAAATATGAATAATGCACAATAATATCAATACAAGCCGTGGGACTCGGGAGAAAGACCTGAGTGTCATGATGGGCAGGTGCTCCCTCGTTAACCAACATGGGGGACCCGGTCCGTATCCTGCAAATGTTGGTCCTTCTCATTTCAGAAACGAGACAACGGACAAGAACCAAGTAAGTAACCTCTCTGATTCCAGGTATGACAAGGACTCAGACCAAAGACAGGAAAACCAGAGCGAAAACAGCAAACTGAAAAGATATAGAAAGAAATGGACCACGAAAGAGAACAGACTGGTGCTATTATAAAAGCCGCTACCCTACAGAAAGAGGCTACTGAAAACGAATGAAACATCTCTGGGACATTGCTAGTGACTACCATACAACGGAACAAAGGATAGCAGATCAAGCAAGACAGATCCTCAAGCGAGGATGGTTCTCGGAGATGGAACTGACGGAAATCAGACAGAAGGTTAATGGCGAAACGGAGCAAGAAACACCACCGAAGGAGAAACCACAGGAAGAGGACGGGCAAAACATAAACACTGAAACTGAAGAGATTGAAGACTACGGAATCACAGAACCAGATGACACAGAAGACTGCGGAACCACAGAACCTGCTGAGGTAGAACTCAACGAAAAAGAATCAAGTGAAGTGGAGAACATTAGACGTTACATGTTAGAAAACAAAACAAAACTCCCATCTCTCAGGAATGAAGTAGCGAAGAAGTTAAAAGCAGAAACAGAAAGAGTAAACAGACTCCTCACACACATCCCAACAGAAACTATTACAGACCTAAACAACCTGATATATGCAGGGGCAAAATCGGTAAGTATGAAACTAAGAAACGAAGAGAATGGACAAAAGAGAGGACCGACAAAATCTGGATGGGAAATCAGACTGGAAACCCAGATCACTAAACTTCGGAAAGAAGTTAAAACTGTGAACAGAAGGAAGGAGGGCATGAAACGATTAAGAAGCAAAAATCAGAAACGCAAGGAAAAACTAAATGAGAAACATGAAGAAATAAAACAAAAGATAGCAGCAATAGAAGGAAGACTGAGCCGATACAGGTACAAATCAGAACAGAGCAAACAGAACAGGACATTTGAAAACAATGAAAGCCAGTTTTACAAAAACGTAAATGGAGAAAAAACAACAACAGTGCAACCGAGCCGAACAGAAACAAAACAATTCTGGAGCAAGATATGGGAAGAACCAAAAAAGCACAACAAGAATGCCCAATGGTTGAAAAACATGAAAGATGAACCGAAACAGAAATTAACAAAGAAACAGTCAAGAAAACCCTAAGAAAAATGGCAAACTGGAGAGCACCAGGCCACGATGGAATACATGCATACTGGTTTAAAAAATTCACGACCCTGCATGAAAGACTAGCGCAGAAACTGAGTGGATGTATCCGCAAAACAGACGAAGAACAACATTAATACAAAAAGACCCCAAAAAGGGAACGACCCCCAGCAACTATAGACCGATAACATGTCTACCAATGATGTCGAAAATTCTCACAGCACAACTGAGAGAACAAATCTACCAATCCCTGGACAAACGTGGACTGCTCCCCGAGGAACAAAAATGATGCCTGAAAGGACAAAGAGGGGCACATGATCCACTATACATTGATCAAAAGACTCTGAAGGAGGTGAAGAGCAGACAAAAGAACATAACCATGGCATGGATTGACTACAAGAAAGCCTACGACAGAATCCCCCAAACATGGATAATTGAATGCTTAAAAATATACAAGATACCAGACAGGATTATTAATCTCACCCAGAAAACAATGGAAACATGGAGACTAAAACTGACAGCCGGAGGACAACACCTGTCTGAGATAAAAATACAGAGAGGCATTTTTCAAGGAGACTCTCTATCACCACTATTGTGTATAATAGCCATGATGCCACTCAACTACATACTCAGAAAGTGTGATGCCGGATACAGGTTTACGGATACAGAACAAAGAATAAACCACCTGATGTACATGGATGACCTTAAACTGTTTGCAAAAAACAAAAAAGAACTGGAAAAGCTGATAAATACAACCAGGATATTCAGCCAGGATATCCAAATGGAGTTTGGAATAGAAAAATGTGCACTGCTAGAGATTAAAAGAGGAAAACTGGAGACGACAGAAGGTATAGAACTCCCCAACCAAGAAGAGATGAGGGCGCTAGGAGAACAAGTAGTTATAAATACCTGGGAGTTCTGGAAGCAGACACAATCAAATATACAGAAATGAAAGAGAAGATTGGAAAAGAATATCTACGAAGAACAAGGAAAATCTTAGAAACTAAACTATATAGCAGAAACCTAGTAAAAGGGATACACACATGGGCTGTATCACTAATAAGATACTCTGGACCATTCATAGGCTGGACCAAAGAAGAACTCAGGCACCTTGACCAGAGGACTAGAAAACTAATGACTATGCACAATGCATTGCACCCAAAAGACGATACGGACAGACTCTACATGAAAAGAAATGAAGGAGGTAGAGGACTAGTAAGTATAGAAGACTGTGTGGAAGACACCAAAAAAGAGCTGGAGAAATATGTAACCCAGAATACGGAAAGACTGATCACCACAGCAAGAGACACCAGCCCAACAAACAACTCCGGAAGCACTGAACCCAGAAACAAAAAGACAAGAAAGGAAAAGTGGGGAGAAAAACAACTACATGGACGCTTTATAAGACTTACAAGCGATGAAGCCAATGAAAACAGCTGGACATGGCTAAGAAAAGGACACTTGAACAGAGAAACGGAATCTCTGCTGACGGCCGCACAGAACAATACGATTAGGACAAACTTTATTAAAGCAAAGATAGATAAAACCCAGGAAAACAGTAAATGCCGATTGTGTGGACATAGAGACGAAACGATAAATCATATAATAAGTGAATGCCGCAAACTAGCCCAAAAGGAATACAAGAACAGACATGACAGCGTGGGGAAAGAAGTACACCGGGAAATGTGCAAACAACTGAATTTCGAATATGCACAAAAACGGTACAAACACAAACCAGAAACTGTACTAGAAAACGAAAAACACAAAATCATATGGGATATGAATGTACAAACAGACAAACCCATAACAGCAAGGAGACCGGATATGATAATAATCAACAAGAAAGAAAAATCCTGCAAAATCGTAGACTTTGCCGTTCCAGCGGACCACAGAGTGAAGATCAAAGAGACGGAAAATAGAAGCAAATATACTGAACTTGCCAGAGAACTGAAAGGAATATGGAACATGAAGAAAGTCAGTATAACACCAATAATCATAGGAGCACTAGGAACAGTCCCCAAAAACATGGGGAAAAAATAGGAGAAATAGGAATCAAAGGGATAACTGAGCCCATACAAAGGACAGTAATGATCAAAACAGCTACAATCCTGAGAAATGTCCTCGAATGTTGAAAGCAACCCACATAAGCAACGAATGGAGAACAAACACATGGAAGCACAAGACAACAGAACCGTGGAAAATACAACCGCACGAGAGAGGCGCAAGCATAGGCTGACACCACGAAAATTATGGACAGAGGGTCGAGGAGGGAAAGCGCAAACCAGACCTCCACTGGAAGAGCGCGGACAGCTCTGAGACCTTGGGGAGGCTTGTTGCCACTCGGGCCCCAGAGGGGACCAATGGCTCATATCAGCGGGAAATCGGTGGCAGGTGGCTGTTGCGATACCGCAAGGTCATCAGCGGTGATGAACGAAAATAGGTGGAGCATACTGGAAGTCTGAGGAGACTTGTTGTCACTCAGACTCCAGGGAATATCACAGGTTGTTGGCAGTGGGCGATCACTGACGATGACCAGTGTGATAACTCCTAGTAAGTAAATAATAATAAAAATAATAATTATAATAATGATAAAATAATAATAATAATAATTATAATAATAACAACAACAATAATAATAATAATAATAATAATAAGTATAAGTATAATAATAATAATAATAAGTATAAGTATAATAATATTAATAATAATAATAATAATAATAATAAGTATAATAATAATAATAATAATAATAATAATAAGTATAATAATAATAATAATAAGTATAATAAAAAGTATAATAATAAGTATAATAATAAGTATAATAATAATAATAATTACAATAATAATAATAATAATAGCAATGATGATAACAATAATAATAATAACAATAATAACAACAATAATAATAACAATAATAATAACAATAATAATAATAACAATAATAACAATAATAATAATAATAACAATAACTACAACAATAATAATAATAAATGTGTGTATGTATGTATATATATATATATATATATATATATATATATATATATATATATATATGTATGTATATGTATATATATACATATATATATATATATATATATATATGTATATATATACATATATATAATGATATATGATGCAAAACTTGTTTAAAACAGAAGAATTCGTCTGTTTAATTATACCTATTCTAATTTTTCAATTTTTCTGATGGTCTTTTTTGTATTTAAATCAATAAGATTAATAAATGTCCCATAAGTATCACGAACGTTTTCGATTCGTCGTCGAACTATCCTTAGGTATAAAAAGCAAATGCACAAAAAAATTGGAGAAAAAAGAGGATTTTTAAAAAGACAGCGTAGAAACGCGCATAGAACGTTTTCTGCATTGTTACAGGAAGTCGTTGGACGCTGGATGGCATCACAGAACTAAATCGCATTACGTTAAGCATTTTAAAATGTTACTACTGGTTTCATATGTGATGTTACTAATTTTAGGTTGTTGTGTTTGTATGTAGATGTAACATTATAGCGTTTTTTTTACTTCTATCATATTGTAACGATACTTTACACTTCTTATTCTATATATTTTTATAGTTCGTAATGGCGCAGGCCCGGGATCAACGTTTTAGAGGCACCACCAAAAATCGAAACAACACGAAACTCACTGCGAAAGTTAGAAATGTCGGCCGGGCCTCTCAGAAAATTTAGCGTTCATTTAAATGCAGAATAATTTACAGAGTTTTATCTCCACACTTTAACAATAGTTCCTACGCCTTTAAACTGGCTTTAAACTTATAATGTCCTTAACATGTTCTAAATCGTTCTTACGTTTTAAATCAATATTAAAAGTTACCTTACAGATTTCTGCCTCACTGTTGGTCGTGGGTTTGCTTGCACACCCATCTCCGTTGCTGGCTCGTGATCGTGGTGGAGTATCTGTCTTGTGGGAAACTCTGTCCTCATGCACGGAAGACAAACACGCTCGAAGGCAAGACTTTTGAGAGAGATTCTATCCTTTTATTTCACACTTCAATCGGAGAGATGTCCACTCGTCAGTTCCTTCATTCACACTCTCCTTTACTTTCATTCTGTTTGTGGAATGTGACGGATGCAATCGGCTATATTCTTGTCCCACCGTTGGGATCTTGCTCTGCGTCTTAGCCCATATCTAGCCATGTCACCCGGACTCTACGCATTGCAGAGCTCAGTTAATGGACGTGTGTCCATCTCGCGCCTCCATGGTGAACTGTCGAAAGCTAATTTCTCACCAAGGATCAGTGACGGCAGAGCCCTGTGACCATTCAACCAATGTCATAACAGAACTCAATATCGCTTTGTGTCTAACCGTGTTGATCCGAGTGTTTCATCTCGGCCAACTCACATCCAGTGTGTTATGATTCTCAGAATGAATCACCGTGGAACATTTTTGTTTGTCCTAAATTATATGTGCACCTACTTTACACTCCATCCTATTTCTTTCACCCAGTTCATAATCCATACTAGCTAACTTTACACGTTTTCAGAATACAAGGCCCCTAATAATATAACATAGATAGCTTCTAGTATTTTTAAGTTTTTGAAATTGGTTTCGGAATGTATAATTTCAGTGTTATCAACTAAAATTTATCTTAAATCAGAGGGAGAGTAGTTATGTTTTTGTAGATGTTGGTAAATTGAGCTAGAGTTTAAAAGATGCATGGTGAGGCGGCGGAATAGGGTAGTACTTGTAAAACCAATGTAGCTATTAGCTTTATTATTATTATGGGAGTTACATTCTCCCAAAGGGCATTTAAACTTATGAATAACATTGGTTCTTTCTAGTGGTTTTGGGGTTGGGATGAGTTGTTTTTTACTATAAGATTTTGGGGTTTTAATTTTTATAGTAAATAATGAGTCTAATAGTATTATATATATATATATATATATATATATATATATATATATATATATATATATATATATATAATTGCACACAATAGTGTTTATTTGAAAGAGAAAACTTGGCCATGTTCTTAAATGCGCATTGTTTTTCAATATTATTTCCCTCCGATTTGGGAAAGAATACCAGAATAGATAGGTATTTGTGGTATTTATGTCAGAGTTAAAAAGAACACAACAATCAAATTCTCCTCCGATCCGACCCAATTATTTTGTGTTGTCGATTCGAGGACGACAGAATATAAGTGTGAAACGTCGCTTCGAATAAAGTACGATAGATATATTGTACTTAGATGTGTGTGCGTGTTTGTGCGTGTGTGTGTGTGTGTGTGTGTGCACGTGCGTGCTGTACACTGGTTATTGTTGCGGTCTGTGAGATCGCTGTTCCGTGTTCTATACTATTGAATCACTTTAACTATGGAACCATATGACCCCTCCCCTAAGACTATGGCGAAATAGTAGAGTACGCGAGAATCTCAAGTCTTAGTAAGACAACTAGCATAGGAGAAGGAAAACTCCGAAGTAACAACATCTACTTGCAGCGACCCCAAGAGTTTCGATTATTATTATTTGTTCACTAGAAGTTTTCAGACGTCATTATCAATGATTGCTTACTTGCAATAACACGTTATTTTTCCTGGAGTCTGAGTGACAGCATGTCTCATCAGATTTCCATAACTCTCCACCTCTTTCGGTAACCGTTGCAAATCATTTTGCATTATCGCAACAACCGTTTACCATTGATTATTGATTTCTCCCTGGGAACGGCCGTTAATCTTGAACTTGAGTGACAATAAGCCTTTCCAATGTTCCAGTATTCTTCGCACCCTTTCATTGCAGGTCTGCTCTCCTTCCTCGGTCTTTCCATCTTCCCTGACCCTTCACGACAGTTTTGTGTGGTGCCACCTGAGGCTGGTGTCACGGCTTGCATGTATGTCTGTGCGTTTCTTGTGTGAGTTTCTGGCAGTTTAATCCCCTTTGGGCTTGTGTGATGTACTTTCTATATGTTTTTTTTTATTTCAAATTATTTGTGGCAGGTAAGCGTTCGTTGGTTATGTTGAATGGTCATCGTATTCAAGATTTTTCCTTAAGGTTTTGGCTGTTTTCATCATCATCATCATCATCATCATCATCATCAGCAGCAGCAGCAGCAGCAGCAGCAGCAGCAGCAACAACAGCAGCAACAGCAGCAACAGCTGCATCATATTATTATTATTATTTACTAACTTGGAGTTGTCACACAACTGACGATAAATAGTGGTGCCCCCTTGAGTCTGAGTGACAACAAGTCTCCCCAAATTTCTAGCACTCTCTGCCTCTTTCAATAACCGTTGCAAATCATGTTGCGTTATCGCAACAACCGTTTACCTATTATTTCTCAAGAGCAACGACCATCGGTGTTCTCTGTGTCTGAACGTCAATAAACCTCTCCACAGTCACAATGCTCACCGCACTTTTCCAGTGAAGATCTTGTTGGCGCACTCCCTCCTTAGTCTTTCCATCCTCTTTGGCACCTCATTACTGTTTTGTGTGGTACTAACCGAATCTGGTTTCACCACTTGTGTGTGTTTTAATATTTTTTGTGTGTAGGGGGTCACGTGATCGGATTTCTGGGGTTTTCAGTTCCCTTGGGAGTCGTGTGTTCTTTCTATGTCTTTGCTTTATGGGAGATATTTTCCGTACCTCCGTGAAACCGCGGGTATTGATGTCTAATCAACTTATCGTACAGTAATAAATATATTATGCTCTTACAAACGTAATCAAGCACTCAAATTAGCGATCTTGCTGAAATATGGAGATTTCATTCGATCGAAGCTACTTTTCGTTTCTCTTTCCAACTATGTTATTGACATAATTCGATTTTATTTCACGTAAGTTTCTTCCCAGAAAATATTTATTCCAGCTAAAAGTATTTGAGCAGCGACCGGTCCCTTACTCAGCGAATATGCGTATACATTAATATGAAGTAATCATGTCATGAGTTAGTAATTTGTTTTCTTTTAATGTTGGCCAATTCCGAGTAGGTACATCAAGTATATATATATATATATATATATATATATATATATATATACTTTTACGTAAGCCTCCTTCCTGTATGTACTACTATTGAACCTGGTGCTACAATTTTTGCGACGCCATTTTGCATTTTCTACACGTTCTTTATGTATTTATCTTAAATAATATTTTATCTTTTTAAATTTTGAGTTTGTTAATTCTCTTACCAACTTTTCTCTCTGTATCCCTCTGATGATAAGAATTCCATTCTTTGCAAAGCCATGGTTTTAGGAAGGTAAAATAAATCTTTTGTTTTGAACAACTGAAGATGTAATAGATTTTGTATTTTTACAATTTTTATTCTCATCTTTTAATTCTCTCTCTCTCTATCTCTCTCTCTCTCTCTCTCTCTCTCTCTCTCTCTCTCTCTATATATATATATATATATATATATATATATATATATATTGTTAGTTTCAGCTATTTACTGATTTGAGTTACTTTTCGATAAAAGAACACAAACCTTATAAAAAAAGCAAAATTGCATTTTATCTAAAAAAATACGGTCGTTTCATCAATTGCAAATACAGATGTGCATTTATAAAAACAAAGCCCGAGTTTTCCCTACAAATGAATCATCAGATTTAAAGAAACAAAACGAAACTTACCTCGGACATTATACACGAAAAAACATACAGATGTTTATTTTGTTTTTAAACATCACATACACGGTGAAAATACAACGCTACATCTTCGTCATTTTATATATATATTTTATTTTATATTTATATATATATATATATATATATATATATATATATATATATATATATATATATAATGTTAGTGTTATATACCAGTGTGTTATGGCAAGCCTTTAGCCTAAAAAACATGATAGTTTCTCTACCAGTGACCTAACAGTTGTCGATTTGATTTAATCAAAATCGTTTGAATAATATACTTCCAAAATGTAAGCATTTTCAATACAACTTAAAAATGGTTTTAAAAAAACATCGATTTAAAAGACAGAAGAATAAAAAATGAAATAAAATGGTAAGTAGTCAAAGTCGTTCATTTTGTTTAATCAAACTAACTTGAATGTGAATAGGCTGCCTTAATATGTACGCGTTTTATGTAAATCATTGTAATTGTGGAATTGACTTTTTTGATTCATTGAAACAGAAACGAAAAAAAAAACGAGAGAAGCGGTAAGTGGATGTAACTGTGTAGAGGTGCGAGGCATTATTTATGAGCATCCCTCTTTTTTCTTTTGTTTTTTTCACTAAAAATATCACCACTTACCTAGGCCAAAAGCCACTCGATAATAAAGGTTAATGAGATTAAGTAATTATAAGTTGAAAGATGAAGAACCTTGTGAGAGGATTGAGAATGATTGATAGAATAGACGAAGCTCTTTTAGTGAGAAAGACCCTTTGCTTTTACAAGCTCCTATGGCTGACTATCACCGAAGATCTGGAATGGAAGATTGACATCAAATCCGTTGCTAAAGTCGCTGGAAAAATGGTAGGATCATTCTACCGCACCAGAAAGTACCTGATTCCTGATGAAATCCTGTACTTGTATGAGAGTCACATTCGGACCAATTCGGCTTCAAGTTCAGCCCGCCTCCCTTGTAAAACATTATCGAAGAATTCGTCTAGCTACTAACACTACAAAGAACTCTCCTTTCCTCCTCTTCTTAATCATACACAACTTCCACGAACAGAGTTTTTTTTCCAAGAACTTCTTAATTGTGGAACACATTGCCGCGAGAATGTTTCTCTACAGACTCAAATGTCAACAAATATCTGTCAGGTCATCCTGTAAATTAATCAGTTCTTAATCCTTCATCAGAAAATTTCAGTAACCTTTATACTCGAGTGACTTTTGACCTTGGTAAATGGTAAACCATTAGTATTAAAAAAAAGTTTGAATAATTGTAGGGACATGGCAGGAATTTGTTGACATTGAATTTGAAGACGATCATGTTGTTAAGAAGCAGTGCCATAATAATGTGCTCCACAGACGGGAAGCCCTTATGCGCAATGTGACACAAAGTCGTTTAACGCGGTTATGGTCAGATCTCCTACGGAGGGGGGGGGGCACTGGCTGGCTGTAAAAAATAGCCTTGAACGAACCCGTCGGCATACCCAGGTAAGGGCGCCTCTTGTGAATGAAAATTAACCGACCTCTTATCCGAAGGAAGATGGTACTGCCTAGGACGGTGCACATCCTATGATCCAGCCTAACCATACCTCATCCAGACAGGAAGTGATACTGGAGACACGCCCGACACATCCTTAAATGTTACAATGATGCCAAGGCAAACATCGGCTGTTATAAACACTCAACGCAGCACAGATACCACACTGATTTTTAGACACAAAACGCAAATTAAAGGCCTGTCAGGCTGTGAGCGTAGTGTTTTATACTTTAAGTGCTCTATATGTGTGCGACCGTATCGATTTGGTATTAAAACGGATGTGTGTTAGCTTCATTTTACTTCAGTCGAAGTTTTCAGAAATCAAGTGGCCCCTTTTCTGGGGCTAACACTTGATCTTTATATGAGATACATAGATATCCGTGTGTTTGACTAAAGTTCTCAAACATTGAGTTAATAAAGAAGTGAACATTAACATTCTCCTCTCTAATTTACCACTTAACTATGTCATAGTACATCTTTCTTTTGGTTTCTTGGTCTAACCGCATTTCAGGACAAGATTTCTTCTAATCTGGTGGAGTATCAAGCTAAGTGCTGTTTCTTGGGAAAACATCACTAGGAGAAGGTGCATCATTCCTCATGCAAACCAGTGTATAGCCGTATAGAGAGGATCTTATTTGGGCGTCGAATACTATGTTATTTTGAATATTTGGTCAGGGTTTACTTGTAGAGTAAGTATCCACATGTCAAGTTATCCTGACAAACCCTTGTACAGAAAGACCGAAGACACTTGAGGATTGTGTCTCGTATGTAATTTAAACTCTCCATGTGCGTGTGTGCGTGTGTCCGTTAACGTTTCGTTTTTAAGTTATTACCGCGATTGTTACTGAAACCGACCAAAACCCTGAAATTTCTCTATAATTCCCTCTAATCCGGGATAATCCCCGCCTATTTCCACTCCCCTCATCAAGTCAGAATATTTAAGGGATCTCATGTGTCGAACTAGCGAGACGCTAATCCACACTCTCGTTTTTTGTTGTTGCTCTCTATCCTTTGCACCCCCACATCAACCCATACACCCCCTCTCTGTCTTACTCTCTCTCTCTCACTCCTCCCACGGGCCCATCGGTGCCAAATACCCCCACCCAACCTGTCGTCAGGCCTCAGATAAAAACAGCAACACAAAAATAAAACAAGGGCAGAAATCTATATAAAAAAGATGGATTATTTCACTGAGGTCAACAGGCGGTCATGTATCGGTATTTACTATGCTTAGCCTAGTTAGACACAAGGACAAACGCATGGAGAATTCGTTAACAATCAGAGTAACGCCAATTGTTTTTCTGTCTGTGTGCATGATTCGTCTAACACAGTTGTTCTGAACATTTTTTTCTTGGTCTAATTTCCAGAATAAAATTTGACTTGCCGCACATCTAAATTTTTGGTGATAAGAAATACATAACAAAAAAAGAAGTAAAGCATGAGTTATCTCCTCCTGTAATCACTACTACTTGGATAATAACTTTTGTTGGGTTACGGGGGGAGGGGGTATAAGTGTAATTTCAGATATTTGTAATAAAAAATGAAATTCAATTTTGCAAATTTGGGGGACATTTTTCAGCTCACCCTAAGGGAACTAACCAGAGTTTTCATCTGGTCAGTAGTACTTGTTCCATGTTAATAATTATTAATCCTTACTTTTCGTGGATTTTGACTAAATGCTAATGAACGAAAATCTCATAATATACATGTGGTGTATGTTTGTCTGTCTGGCGATGCAATTGAAAACAAAGCCCTATTAGAAAGATCAAACAAAATTTTTCGAGACAAAAAAACTTTATCAGAAATGCAAAAATGGTATTAGTTTTGTATTAGGAATCTGCATTCGTGCCTGGCACCCATAAACAACAGACGACGTTTTACTTTATTTTATTTGTAACGAAGCCCTGTAAAAAATATTAAGCGCAACTTTACAAGCAATAAAATGACGGTAACTATTATTATTAGTATCGCTTTCGGTTATTGAAACTGGTAATCTACATGTGGCATTTCCTAAAACCAAGAGAATTAAACCGGTTAAAAGCTGAATCATACGAATGTACTTTACTTGTTCAATCCAAGCGATTGATTTTCAGGAATTTGCGATAAAATATACTTAACGAATAATAGTGTTTGATTGTAAAAATAATGTAATAAAGTAGGATTATTTTACTTTTGCAATAATAATACTGACCTAATTGTGAATTAGAAGTCAAAACTCTACCATAAGAATACTGGAGTGTTTGAATGTTAAGAATAATGGAATAAAACTTTCTTTTTAACTTTTGAACTAATACATTTCTATACTACAATGTTTACCATTTGTTTTCTAATACCAGTTCCACTTGGAGTACTGCTGCCACATCTGGGGAGGTGCCGCTCAGAGTACTCTTTTTTGCCTTGACAGAGTACAACAGTGATTTCGCAATCTAGTGAATATTATCTCTTCTGTTCCTTACAGCCCCTTTTTTCACAGAAGAGACGTTGCTAGTCTTTCCCTGCTCTATCGGTAGTTCCATCGTAGGTACTCGACCGAGCATCAAGCTCTGGTCCACCCTCACCGATAAACCTTCTCAGCAAGAATTTGTTTTGCCATCAACACTGCAAAGAACTCTCATTTCTTCCGCTATATACCTAAAATCAAACGGAACTTCCAAGTAGAGAGTTTATTTCCAAGAACTTCCCACCTGTATAACACGTTGCCGCGGGAATGCTTCCCTGCAGACTACAACATGGTCGTTTTTAAATGCAATGTTAACAAATATCTGTCATGTTGTCCTTTAGATAAATCATAGTTCGTAGTCCTTTCATAATACTGTTCTATCATTCAGTTAAAAATCTCATCAACCTTTCATCAACCTTTAACTTCGAGTGTCTTTTTGCTTTAGTAAGTGGTGAACAAAAACTCATATTCTAGGGAAACGCCGGATGCTTCTTTAGTTTTAGATAATTGTAATGAAATTACCATTTGAGGATGTCTTTGACTCGAACGTTTTTCTAGAAAAGTCTGATTTATCATTTTCTATGTTTCTTTTTAGTTCATGTCACTTCACGTGAAATTTCGTGAAAAAACTACTTAGAAGAAGAATGGAATAATAGATTTTTTTAAAACTTTTATTCACCACAAACAATGCACATTTTCGCTGAGGGATAAGGGGCTACTGTGATGAGGGGCCAGATTTATAGGGAGCATGCTCACTGAGGAGTTGTGCATCAAGATGTTTGTCCACATTACATTTTAATCTCTGCATGTTAGTACAATCGGGAAAACAAGGAAAACAGGGAAAACAAGGAGAGAATTCCAAAGGCAATTTCGAGAAAAGAATCTATTAGAGTAGAAATTTTTCCAGCATCTGATGACCTTTACAGTGAAGGGGTGGGATTTTGCTGATAGTCGAGTTTGTCGAGGGTATTTACGTGTAGTAAGTTCGTCGGAGCACATTCCGTGGAAGTACTTGTAAAACAAGCACAGTGATGCAACATTGCGACGATGGGATAGGAAAAAAATATCGCGAGATTGATTAATGATTGAAAGATTTTTTGAAGAGCTGGAATAGCAGAATAACGGAATAATTGAATTGCAGAATAACGAAATAACCGACAATAACAACAATGCACGTATTTTCCAATTAACACCGAGAACCAAGAATAACTAAAGGGTCTTGGGTCATAATATAACTAGGTACGGACAATGAATGTGGAATCAATTTGTTTTAAAATCAAATAATGAAGAATAAACCTGGTTGAAAAAAAATTCCACCAAAAATCAGAAAATTATACGATCTTAATGAAATTTTCAGTATTTATTAATTAATAAATGTAGATTTATATAAATTATTTATTTTATTTGAAAAAAACTTATAGATTTTCGAGGATCACTTCAATTACTTCACCGCCCCCTTTCATTTGAAGGAGGAAATACGTCTTATACCCATAGTTGAAACTCAGTGACCATCTTTATAAAGAGATAATGCACTAAATATAGATTCTCTGACTTTTGGTTGATTTGTTTTCAATCTGGGTTATTCAAATTTTGGTTAAAGACAAATTACTTTCACTTTGATCGCCCGTCCCTGTTTATATGTTATGTTAAATATTTCTATATTTCGTTCGTGCATGATATTAATTGGTAAATAAATTATGCTGTTGTCATTGTGTTGTAGGTTTCTTCCAGCTGTCAGTTCTAGTCGCCATGTTCCATTGTTTTCTCCATAAAATTGATAATTTTGTCAGATATTTTTACATCCTTAAGCATTCAATTAGTTATGCATCATGGATTGTGCAATCGATCCATGTCATGGCTATGTTCTTTTTATAATTTTTACGTCCTTCAGGATTTTTATTTTTATGTATCGCGGGTCATATGTCTCTCTTGTCGCTCTCCAGCATTTTTTCTGTTCCTCGGGGAGTAGTTCTAAGAGTCATATGAAAATATGCTGTCTACACATATATGCGCCCCCCCACACACACATATATATATATATATATATATATATATATATATATATATATATATATATATATATATATATATATATATATATATGTATATATATATATATATATAAGGAAAAGTGTAAGTTACTGAACTAAAACATTTTAAGAGATACCTTGGTAGAGATTAATTCACATATATATTTCTAATTAAAAAACATATACGATAAATCGAACAGGAAATGCTTCAAGCTGCAGTAAAATATAATCTAAATATTCTATATCTCTACAAATCTACTATCAGGCTATTCTTTGTCTCCATAAATTTACTATCAGACCATGTTTTGAGTACTGTTGTCATATTTGGGCTGGTGAATTTCTGCCCCATTTGAGGGTTCTTGATAAGGTGCAGAAACGTATCTGTAATTTGATTGGCCCACCTTTTCTTCTTCTCTTCACTCTCTATCTCACAGACGTGATGTTATTAGTCTCAGTCTTTTCTATAAATAGTATTATGGCATGTCTTATTGAGAATTGTGTGATCTATTCCCAGTTTCCTTTGTTCCAGCTCATTTAACCAATTGGTATTGTGGTCTACATTGATTTGCTGTTTTGATAACTCATTGTAAAACAGCTTCCTATTCCAGTAGCTTCTTTCCAGGAACTACAGGCTTGTTGAACTCTCTTTCTTTTCAAGACTAATGCCAATAGTCATCTCCTGTCTTTGCGATAATCATCTTTCGTTCTTGTTAGCTCCTTACATCAAGTGGCTTCATGCCTTGTCTAAATGGATTTCTATTTTTTTAATTAATAGTTCATATCAGAATTATGTCCGAGAATAAATATACAACTATGTCACATCTACGCGCGTTTAAAAGAAAAACAGTTTTTATTCGTAAAATTACATTTAAGGTAAGATACAGAACGTATGTAATTTTCTTAATCAGAATATTAAAATTTACCAATTACTATCACCGGCAATCTTATGTGGATATAACAGAAATCGCTAAAAAACAGTTCAAAGTCAGGAGACCCATGCTTTACTCGGGAATGAATTAAGACCCCTGAATACTATATTTCCAATATTATTCTTGTTTTTTAATTTCTATTATTTTCAATTTTCACATTCTAAATTAAATAAAATAAAGTAAAACTTCGATTTTGCCATTTATGGATGTTCGATGCGATTGTAAAATACTCTAATAGACAATTAATATCACTATTGGATTCCTTATACACATTTTACTTAAGAAAAGTTGCTTGATCTTGGTATAGGGCTTTGTTTTAATTACCTACTCGAGCAGAGAGAGAGAGAGAGAGAAAGAGAAAGAGAGAGAGAGAGAGAGAGAGACCCACATACACCACATTTTATATTGAAGATAACTTTCGAGATAGAACTCAACGTGTGTCTACTATTTTTAACCGTAACCTTAACTCGATCCTGATTATCTCCCTTTTGACAAGAGCTCTTTCTTCGGTTATATTACTCAGTCTAACAAAATCAATAATCAATCGTTAATCTTTTCAACCGGTTAATCCGGTAAAACACTCGTGCCAGTGGGTAATAATCTGACCTTGTCCTCAGATTACACATTCCTTTTGGATGTTAACGGGTTTAATTATGAAGATTAAATCACGTGACAAATAATAGGGCGAATTTAAGAAATACTTTACATTTTGATGACGTAATCACAATTAGTTTAATCGACGGATCCCTCTAAAAATACAACACTAATGTGACCTATTGTACAATTTCTATTTATATCTATTTCGCTTTATATATATATATATATATATATATATATATATATATATATATATATATATATATATTATATTTAGTTTAATATAGTTTTAAACAAATGGAGTGGAAGACCTTCGTGAAAATTCAGATACCTGGAATTTTTGTGAAATTTTAATAATAGGTATTAGACATCAATTAATAAATATTCCCCAAATTTCAGTTTCCTTTGAATTATTTTAAAGGGTTTTAAGGGGCATACTATGGCACAATCTCCTATTTCAAAATCAAATATTTTAGGTTTGGCATTAAATTTGATGCATAGTCATTAGACACCAATTAAGCAAGATTCTCTGAATTTCAATTTCTTTAGACGTTTTTATCCGGTTCAGTTTCAATTTCGAGAAGTTAATTTTCTATATGATTACAATACTAGCTCCCCAGAGTTACACAGAAGTATTTTTTTCTTTAATTTCTTTTTCTTTTTTTTCTTTTACCAAATTTTGTTTTGTACATATGATTTTAAAGGCTAATTTTTCTTATTACGGTATCGTTTAAATTATCAATTGAATAAAATTATTATAAAACCGTAACAAAGTTAGTTAAGTTAATATAGTTAGCAATTACTCTCTACAAATGTGTACATACACAGTGTAAAGAGAAACATCGATTTTGTTTGAAATATTTAAATTCTTCAAGGTCAAACGTATATTCGATGTTTTAATCGCTGGTAGCCATGATGTGTCCGATCAATTTTGGCGAAATAGTTTAGGTTTTCCACCGATCCTATACTACAAATGGACATTTATGTTAAAAATTTCTGTTTCAACCAAAAGATTACAGGGCAACTTGACTACAGTTTATTTTTAAAAATATCTGGTCCCGCCTGGACAACTGGTAAAATGGAAACATTTTTTTAATTATGGCCGAAAAATCATATATTCCGTACAACTCAAATTTTATTTCTTTTTCTGTATAACTTTTAAAAGATGTCCAAACAAATAAAAGTTAAAAGGAAAAATGAATTCACTGTGTTCCGGGCAACGCTGGATAAGTACAACTAGTTGTTGTTGTTGTTCTTCTTCTTCTTCTTCTTCTTCTTCTCATTATTATTATTATTATTATTATTATTATTATTATTATTATTATTATTATTAGTAGTAGTAGTAGTAGTAGTAGTAGTAGTAGTAGTACAAGCAGTAGTAGTAGTCGGAACATTTTTTTAAATGTCAGCACAAATAACAAATCTTTCAGTGGTGTTATTGTTCTTCTCGGATATACACCATCAACCCCAGCCATTTCCTTTTAGGGAATGGGAGCACTGTTATAAAACCGACTGCATCTCCTTCCGCCCAGAAAGAAAGAAATCTTATCAGCTTATTCGCCATTTATCGCTAGCGACTTCCTCTCAGTGACGTAACTTCCTCACACGTAGTTTTAACTCGACTTCTAATGGAAAATGTCACTCCATGCTTAATTTTAACTTTACGGAAAAATGTTCGATTCAAACCTTATTTTTCCATATCCACATCTAAAGATTGCTATATACTACGGATATGCCAAATGTTTACATAATGTGTGTGCATGTGTATAGGTGTATGTGTGCGTGTGAGAACGTCTCTGCATATGTATGCAGTGCTATAGCTTATAGGTATCGCTTTATTTGCCTATTTACTCGTGGAATATTGCTTAATTGGCCACCTGTATGCGGTTAACGTTAGTCCACACTCGCGCGGTGTACTCCTACGTGGCATTAAAATAATTTCGCATAGTTATTATAATAAATCCGTTTTGTTTAATCCAATTAAGAAAATAGGTTCATCCGAGACTTGAAGCTATCATTGATAGGATTCGGGGGGGGGGGATTTAGGTTTTTGTCGGTTCCAACAAACCCACACACAGGCTAACACAAACACAAAGAGAGAGAGAGAGAGAGAGAGAGAGAGACACACACACACACACACCCACACAAGTTCACACGCACACACACCCACAAACAAATTCACACGCTCGCACACACACACACACACACACATATATATATATATATATATATATATATATATATATATATTTAAGCAAACATTGTTAAACACAACAACATTTATTTGAAACTTCCATGGTTAGGTTCTGACGGCCTTGACATTGTCAAAAGGATTTCTTCTTCTACTCAACGTTGTTTTCCAGCAACCATGCTGAGAGTAGTTTACACGACTCGAACCCTTTTCTCTTCTTTTCGTAAGGATATTTTGCCAGCCATTCAAAAGTATTCTGTTGTTTATAAATTCCTGGCAGTGTAGAGCTGACTACGTTGACATCCCAAAGATTAGAAATTAGAATATCCCAACGCATACCACTTGATATTCGTTTACACAAAGTTTCGAGATCATCGGGGAACTTCCAGGCACAGGAATCAGCCATCGATAATTACCTGGTTAGTACAAATAGTTGTTCTGACAAGTATTCCGATGGGTGGTTTTATGTTTTACACAAACTACCATCTCAATATTATTGAGGCGTTAGTTATTAACAATTCTCGACCTAGCCTGTGTAGACAAAAGATTTTGAAGCACCAGTTGGAGATCTTTAATGATTCAAATCCACCATAACGTTGAGAGACATACTTTTTTTTCTCAATCGTTTTCTCCAACTTAAACAAATTTTTCCCCTCATATCTAATTCGTTTTTATTAGTTTTTAATTTATCATTCTGACATTTCCTCTTAGAAGGTCAGACGATAAGGCCTTAAGGAAAATGTTAGAAATTTTATTTATTTCCACCCGCCCGTTTCATTGATTTAAAAAAATGTTTCCTCTGAAATATATATATATATATATATATATATATGGTTAGTGGGAGTGAACCCCAGCACGTCTTTAAGTTTTCAATTAACCATGTTTAAGTGCTTCTGTCGTAAGCTTTCTTGTAGTCGATCCATCTCATGGCTATGTTCCTTTTTCTGCTTTTTACATCTCCTCGGATCTTTTTATGTACGAATAACAGCTGATGTGTTCTTATTTTCCTATTCAGGCATCTGTTCTGCTTATCTGGGAGTAGTCCACGACTAATAAGGGAATGGTATGTCTGTTCTCTCAGTTGTGCCGTTAGGATTTTCCTCAAGATTATTCGTATGTAGTTGCTTGGAATCGTTCCCTTTTCAGTTTCTTTTTGTATTAATGTAGTTCTTCCTTTTGTTACCATTCTGTTTCGTGAATACATTTTCTCAGGTTTTGCGGTAGCCTTTTATGTAGGGCCGTGAATATGTATGCATGTATTCCACTGTGGCCTGGTGCTTTCCAATTTGCCATTTTCTTAATGCTGTCTTGAACGTTTCTTCAGTGATTTCGGTTCCTGTTCCTTCTTCAATTTACCGAAATTGTTCTTTCATGTTTTTTAGTTATTCAGCATTTCTATTATCGTCTTGTCGCGTTTCTCATATCTTGCCCTAAAAGTGTTTTGTTTCTGTCGGGTATTATTCTTCTGTTCTTGTTCTTCCTCCGTTTATGTTTTAGCAAAACTGGCTTTCATTATGTTCAAAAGTTTGTATTGTTTCGATTTGTGTCTGTATCGTCTCAGTCTTCCCTCTTTTACTGCAAGCTTTTGTTTCAGTTCTTCATTTTTCTTATTTAGTCTTTCTTCTTTGTGTGCCATATATACTCTCGTCAGTCGTTTTTTGTTCTCTTTCATCCTATTTACGGATATAGCTTCCTTTTGAAGTATGTTAATCTGAGTTTCAGGTCTGATTTTCCATTCAGCCTTTGTCGATCCATTTTTGAGTATAAATTTGTTTCTACTTTAAGTTTCTTCCTAACTAATTTGGCCCCTGCATAAATTAAGTTGTTTAGGTCTGTGATATTATCTGTTGCGATGTATAGGAGGAGTACGTTCACATTTTCTGTTTCTAATTTTGATTTTTTCTCCATTCTTTATTCACTAGGGATGGAAGTTTTTTGTGCTCGTTCATAAATTTTTGATACTTTCAACTTCTGATACTTCTTTCTCAATGAGTTCAGTAGAAGCACTCCATTACCAGTCTATTCTCTTTTGACGTCCATTTCTTTCTAATGGGTGTTTGGTTTGTTGTTTCATTCATTTCTGCTTTCCTCTGATTGATCCATGTTATTGTCGTACCTGAAATTAGATGGTTAACTTACCTATTATTGGTCCGTGATATTCTTGTTCCTGAAATCAGAAGAGCTAACATTCACAGGATGCCGACCCGCTTCCATGTTGGCCAACGAGGGAGCACTTGCTGATCATAAAACTCAGAGCTTTCTTCTGAGCTTAACAGTATATATCGTAATTATGTAGCATTAGTCATATTTTGGTGTATGTGGGAACACCAGGCCCAGGCTTAGTTTACCATTGATCCTGTCACAGGGATAGTGTTTTTTTCTTACTTTCGTGGGGGATAAGGTGTGCTATCACACGAATATAGAGAAGAACCTTATACACCAAAAAAATTCTTGCCTATTGATATGAAGCATGGAGAGAGAATCTAATCGCCAATTTTATCTATGCATGTTTTGGTAGAGGTAGAGGTCATCTATTTACGCAGTTTTTTCTCCAACCTCATGGTTGCAACAGGTTTTGCTGAAATCTGAGTTTCAAACGACGAAAGTTTTTTATGGATTTTTTTGTAATTTAAAATGTTTTAAGTAATATGTGTTTAAGAGAAGAAAAGAAAGTTTTAGATATTTAACTTTTCCAGTATTCTTCATCTCTTTTCGATAGCCACCGTATCGCAACAGCTGTTTACCAATTATTTCTCGCTGGTAGGGACCATTGGTCTTCTCTGGGATTTGGGTGGTAATAAGTATCCTCAAGGTCCCAGCACTCTCTGCACTTCCAGTGGAGGTCTGGTTCGTGCTGTCCCTCCTCGGTCTTCTCATTTTCCTTGACCCTCTGCAAATATTCTGTGTGGTGTCATCCTAGGCTGATACCATTTTTTAAAATTATTTATATATTTAATTTTTGGGGAAGGGGAGAGAGTGTGGGTAGAGTGGGGGAGCTTATAGTGTTTCCTGCTATTTCTGTTCATTTGTTCATTTTTGTGTCGTGTCAGCCGGTATAATTTATTGGGGTGGAGCTCATGAAGTGATGTTTCTTGCATTTTTTGTTCCTTTATTTGTGATGTGGTTTTCTTTCTGTGGTTTTGTTTTCTTCCTGTTGTAGATTCCATGCGAGTTGGTTTCCGCATTCGAGGATTTTTCTTAAGATTGCAGCTGTTTTGATTATTGCCATCCTTTGAATAGTTTCAATGATCCCTTTGATTCAAATTTCTTCCAATCTTTTTTCCAGGTTTTTAGGGATTGTTCCTAGTGCTCCTACGATTATTGGTATTATACTGACTTTCTTCATGCTCCATATTCCTTTCAGTTTTCTGGCGAGTTTCGTGTATTTGCTTCGTTTTTCCTTTTCTTTGATCTTCACTGTTTTCTGCTGGAACAGCGAAGTCTACGATTTTGCAAGATTTGTCCTTCTTGTTGATTATTATGACATCTGGTCTCCTTGCTTGTATGAGTTTATCTGCTTGTATATCCATATTTCAGATGATTTTGTGTTTTTCGTTTTCCAATACTGTTTCTGGTTTATGTTTGTACCATTTGTCTGCGTATTTGAAATTCAATTGTTTGCACAGTTCCCGGTGTACTGCTTTCCCCACACAATCATGTCTGTTTTTGTGTTCTTTTTGGGCTAGTTTGCTTCATTCACTTATTATATGATTTACTGTTTCGTCTCTTTGTCCACACAGTCTGCATTTAGTGGGTTTCTGGGTTTTATCTATTTTAGCTTTAATGTAGTTTGCCATAATTGTATTGCTGTATGCAGCCATCAGTAAAGATTCCATTTTTCTGTTCAAGTGTCCTTTTCTTAGCCATGTCCAGCTATTTTCGTTGGTTTATTCTTTTGTGAGTCTTCTAAAGCGTCCATGTAGTTGTTTTTCTTCCCACTTTTCTTTTGTTGTTGTTTTGTTTCTGGTTTCGGTGCTTCCCGAGTTGCTCGTTGGAACGGTGTCTCTTGCTGCTGTGATTAGCCTTTCTGTGTTCGGGTTCATGTATTTCTCCAGCTCTTTTTTAGTGTCGTCCACACAGTCTTCTATATTTACTAGTCCTCTTCCCCCTTCGTTTCTTTTCATATAGAATCTGTCCGTATCGTCTTTTGGGTGTAGTGCGTTGTGCATGGTCATTAATTTTCTAGTCCTTTGGTCAACGTTGAGTTCTTCTTTAGTCCAGTTTATTAATTATTATTATTATTATTATTATTATTATTATTATTATTATTATTATTATTATTATTATTATTATTATTATTATTATTGTTGTTGTTGTTGTTGTTACTACTACTACTATTACTACTATTACTATTATTGTTGTTGTTGTTGTCGTCATCATCATTATTTTATTCCACTATCATTTCTTTATTATTATTATTATTATTATTATTATTATTATTATTATTACTATTACTATTACTATTACTATTATTATTATTATTATTATTATTATTATTATTATTATTATTATTATTATTATTATTCCGATCCGTTTCTGCTATTTTACATTCTCCCAATCGATCAACATGTGCACGTTTTTGTTTGTTGTTTTGGGTTTTCATTTCTAGTTTATCCCCTTTAAGAAGATTTCTTGACTTATTAGATTTCATGCTATTCAGCGATTTGAATGGATTTAATTATTTGATCACTGATTTGATTCGAGCTCAAATGAATCGGCCAACCAACGGATTAGTCTTTATTTCCAGACGGTAAATCATCTGCGTTTGAAAGTATTAGCTGCAATCTTCGTCCCCGGGAGGATTATTCATAATCAAACACACTTGGATTTTGCTTTTTTTACTTTTAATTGCAATAAAAACAATTAAAATTAGTTTTTTCAATCAGTAGACATTTTATTGAAATAAATACAATTATGAATTCCTTCTTATACGTAAATAAGTAACATTCATCTATAATTCATTTTTCTTAACTTATCTGTTATTGATCGGTGTTACCTGATTGGTTTCCGCGCTCTGGGATTCTTCCTTAATATTTACAATGTTTTTTACAAGTACTGTGTGTTGTATGGTGTCACTTATCCCCTTGACTCCAATTTTTCCTAGTCTTTTTTCCAGCCTTTTTTTTTAACTATACATAGCGCCCCTAAAATTACTGGTATTACATAAATCTTCATCGTATTCCATATTTCTTTAAGCTCTCTGTCAAGCTCTATGTATTGGCTTCGTTTTTCTGTCTCCATGATTTTCACCCTATGAACTTCTGAAAAGGTGAAATGTACGATTTGGCAGGTTTCTTTCTTCTTTTCTCTTATCGCATTCGGTCTCTTTGTGTAGATGAGATTTTAATGTTCCAGGAGATTTTATGATTCTTATTTTCCACTACCGGCCCTTGTTTGTGTTTGTACATGTTCAAAGTGCAGATGTTTGCATAGTTCCGTGTGGACTGTCTTTCCAACGCAGACATGTCTGTTTTTCGTTTCATTTTAATAGGTGTTCGACTAAGCTCCACTCTCTGTAAAACATTCACAGCAAAAACTCGTGTAAATAATTTTCTTTTGTCCTTCCGTGTACCTGCAGCTAAACGGAACATCCATGAGCAGAGTTTCTTTCCAAGAACTGTCCGTCTGTGGAACGCAATACCACGGGGCTGCTACCCAGCTGACTACAAGATGGTCGTTTTCATGTCCAATGTTAACAAATTCTTGTTGAGCCGTCCTCTTAAATAATTAAATTCTGCCAAGATCCAACCATCGCTTGTAATCTCCAAAGTGTTTCTCTCACCATCCACCTGACAAACCCATTAACTCTTATCCTCGAGTGGCTTTTTGGCTTTGATGAAGGATGACTCGTTAGTTAAAAAAAATATTTTAAAAGATATATGCTATTCCAAACTTACACGTGAGAGACACACCTGAGTTTCCTATATAGATACGTGGACGCATCTAAAAAAATTATTTAGAAACTGAAGCGTGGCAGATCAACAAAAATACTATTTTCAAACGTAGACGTGACAGACCGACCGACCGACAGACAGACAGACAGACAGAACCTCCTATATAGATGCTTAGACGCATCTAAATTAGGATGCGACCATTCAATTTGCATGTTTGGAAACAGCTATTTGATATGGAAACGTGACAGACTAAACAACTAACGGATAAAGCCTCTTTCAGAGATGCGTAGGTAGGTGGGCTCCATTTTCATTGGCTACTACACCGAAATTTAAGAGAGGGTACAATTCTTTTTCCTGTATTACTCCACTTACCCTTGATAATCACATTATAATGTAGAGTGTTTAGCAAGGAGGCATCTTGAGTCTTTCGTATGACTCGACCAGGGATTGAATCTCAGTCACTTCAGGTACTCATGAGCGAGTGCCGACGAGATATTACAAGTTATTTATTCATGAAAATGAGAAGGTCTACTGTGAACGTTAAACGGAAAGTTTTTCATGAATATTCTCCAGATCTGGCTCTCAGCGACTGCTGGCTGGTTGCAGAGCTCAAAAATATCTTCTAAGGAAAGAGATTTCGCTTCAATGAAGAAGTGATATCGAAAACTGAGGCGTTTTGTTTTCAGGCAAAAGATGAATCGTTCTACAAAATAGGCATCGAATTGTTAGAGAAGCGTTCGAGTCAGTGTTTCACCCTAAAAGGAGACTATGTTGATGAATAAAGTCGAGTTTTACAGTTGTTGTTGTATTTGTAAGGCCTCGGACTTATTGGGTGATTTGTTAGCTGTATTTTGTTTTATTTCTTTGAAGTATATTAGGGTCCAAACTCTTGCCCTTATTGAAGGACCCAATGGTGCTCCAGTGTTTAAAACCAATTTTCGGGACGGTTATTCCAACTAGTTCTACGTAGATAACCATTGCCACTAAAAAAAAGCAATAAGAATAAAATTCGTTCAGAGAAAGAATTTACTGAAATTTAAGGAAAGAATTAATTAACTTCAACCATTTTTCGTTTTTGCTTTTGCAATGTCAAGGCCTCAAATGGATTAAAAAAATATTATTTAAAACTCATTTCTTTGTTTATTTGTTGTTTTCTTTCGGGTTATTTAAAAAAAAATCTTTGTTTCTTTTGTTTCAGTAAATAATTGCATTTTTACAAACTTTTCGCGCGCGTATACATACATATAAATAAAATTATAACGAAAAACTGTTCGGATTCCACAACACGGAAAAATATTTATTTCTTACTATTGTTTTTTTTACGATTTTTTGTTCGGGGGAATTATTTGTCATCTGTGATTATTTAGCTGAAATTCTAAACAGGTCTGAACTGTAGGTTACAATAGAGACATAAACACACACACACGTTTCGCCATCCACGTTTTCTCGAATATATATTATAAGCAATATGGTGAGAAACATAGGTACGTTATTTTTTGTAAATTTTAACATTTATAGAGTGAATATATATAAAGTTAGGCATGTGTATATATATATATATATATATATATATATATATATATATATATATATATATTTCGTTGTACAGGATAACGTCCTAAACTAAGAAACCGATCATTATGAATTTTGAAATATATATTCTCGACAACACGATAAGTAACAAGGGCACATTACTTTTTTGTAAACTTTACAATTTAGGGATACGCCTATTTAAACTCGCACTCTACATAATAAGCTTTTTAAATAATTTAGATCCAAAATATTTAACAAAGAAAAGAATTGCTCTACATCAAGTTTTGAGTTGTATTAAGTAATACATTTTCAAAAGGATCGGTCCGTGTGCATGAATTATACGTATGTGATTTGTAAAATCATTAGCTATTCAAGTTATCATTATGAATTATGAACTATGTATTCTCGGCAAAAGTGTAAGTAACGTAAGCACATTATTTTTTTTGTAAGCTCAACCATTTTGGGAGGTGCCACTGAATTCACCTAAAGAAAGAAAAAACATTAAAATTTAAAACTTATGTTATATTTATTGCTTATATCCGTTCTTGGGCGTGTATAAATGTAATAACAACTATTTGTTGGATTTTACGTTCGACACAACGGCGCAATAAGATGAAATTTTAAAAAAGTCCTGTTTTTGCATGGTATCATTGGAGGTCTGACGATCACATCTTTCAAAAAAATAGGTAGAGAGTGATAACGTACGTACAAGTATGAAATTACCTTAGGTATTATTAATTCTATTATAACGATAGTCGTCGGGTGGATGTTAATGAAAACATTTTTCTTAGGGTTTATTTGACTGATATTAATCCGTTTTTTTTGGGGGGGGGGTAATTTAATTTCTGGTCCCATCGGTCTTTATCGAAAATACGTTTGATACCAACCTATTATTTTGTAACCAAATATTTCTTTCGCGAATCAGCGGTAATTACTCGTTAAATTCCAATAAAACTACGACAAAATACGACAAAATAGCGTCTTGCTTTCAAAGAAAATTACGATAATTTGATTTACCAATTTAAATAAATAGGAAATGAATATTTTATTTATTAAACGTTTTTTTTCATTGAAAATTACATTTGAATTCCTTTTGCTTTTAGATTTGGCAAAGAAATATAAATCCATTTTGAATCTTAAGGTTTTCTATGAGTCATGAAAATAAGAATTAGTTTTAATGTTCGGCTTTTGTGACAGAATAATAAGGAACGACGCTTCGGTTGCGAGTCAGTGTGAGGAGGCTAATTATCCGCTTTTATACATGGCAACGAATTTGTTTTCTTTTTTCGTAATGGCGAACAACTAGCGCCCAATTAGTTAACAGGAAAAATTATCTGCGGTTAATTATAAACTATTGAATATCGATAAGAAGAAAGAAGAAACAAAATGTTTTTCGTTCAATACTGGACATTCAGAATTAGCTTATCAACATGAATAGAAACGGTTTTTAGTGGTACATAATTTTAAAATTGCTTTTATATGAGGATAATTCAGAAAAGTTAAGCATATATATATATATATATATATATATATTAGGAAAGCGTAAAGATATGAAATATATCTTTAAATTATAACCTATCATGAGTAGTTAATGCTCGATATACGAGAGCAATAATATAAATAAGTGATAAGACTAAAAATTGCGTAGAATACGATATCTATTAAGTCATCAATTGTTCAAATCAAGGGGTTTTATATGAGATAATTATTTTATTATTCCTTATTCAAACCTAGGCTTTTCAAAGATGAAATCTTATCGTCAGAGGAGATTAGACAGATAAGTTTGTAAAGGAAAGTTTACCATAAGGTCAATATTTGAAAACGTGTAAAAATAAAAAAAATATAAAATAAAATAAGACAATGTTTCTACATTGTAGGCAAAAATTCACCGTTGAGGATACGAGAAGAGTTTGTAAGATCAAATTCGAAGGTTTTAGTGTATGATAAAACCATACCGCCGGTCGGACAATTTGAACCCCAGATCCAAGTATTATGAACTCAGGCTTTTAACCATAAGAACGTCATGGCGATCACGCTTTGAAATGCGAGAGAAACACACATTGTATTTTTAAATTTAAACACAAGTAATGAGGTTTAGACAATGTTTCAATCTCCTGTAGGGAGAGAACCTCGCAACATGGCTAAATTTTATTCTCTAATTTAATCTCTCTCAAAGGCTTATCAGAGCTTTATAGTTACATTTTTAATAAATAAATATATGTTTCTGTTTTTCCTTATACTCGTCAGTATGGATGACGTAACCGTACCGCTGGTCAGAAAGAAAGTCAATCGGATACTCAAACTTAGACCACTATGGCATTGCATTTGACAAATCAATATTTGATTATCCCTAACCAGTCAATTACGGAAATTTTCAATCTATGTTCTGTACATAAAAAAGAAATTCCAATCAATGTCAACGATTACATATTCTAACCAACCCGATGATTCTTTCAGTAATAGCCACTTAAAGAGATTCACCGTTAATTTTCAGTGGATAATCAACAGAGATTATTATCCAATGAAAACGTTGCGTTTGCTACACATAGAAGATTCAAAATGTAATCACTAGATACGTATGTATTCATATATTTTTACCCCATGACTACGTTTTAAAATTTCCTGGTTATTCCCCGCTTTAAATAGTAAAAACGTACAGACAAGTCAAAAAAGGTATCAAACACAACATAAACCCATTGAAAAGTATTTTCTCCCCAGAACTAACTAAATAACTACGATCTGCCATCTTAATAAAGAAACACTGATGCTTTACTATTTCTGTTTATTTGTGTAAAACACGTTTCTTCGTTCTCTACTATGTTTATCGAAACGGGTATCGAAATTTGTATGATTGCGACAGTTATACTCCGACCGATGAGTTGTGCCATCTGTCGCCAGGTTCCTGAATAGATTTTACAGACAGCATCTGGTATTCTCATATAGTCACCCATCTAAGTACTGAGTTTACTGACCAGGGTTAACGTAAAGCCTTAAAGCAATTCTTGCTTTTAGATGTGCAGTCTTACTACTTATCACTATAGATCACTATATATTACTACATAATATATATATATATATATATATATATATATATATATATATATATATATATATATATATATATATTTCTAATGGTCTTCGTGTTAAATTTTGAATATAGTCATATTATTTGTGTTTCAAATTTACTGTGCAAAATAGTAAATTTGAGAATTCATAGCTGACAATAATAAATTTTAGAATTATACTATAATTTCACTTAAATAACTTCTACATACTGGTTTGTTAACAACTAGCTGCTTTGCCAGCTCGCTATCGTTTCGCAAAGTTCACTACTTGAGATATTTTAAACCAAAATTTAAAATAATAAACATTTCAATCATAAGCTTCACAAAATAATTCGCATTTATTTGCATATCCCTATAAATAGATAAACATTAACATTTTTTCATATAGATAACTATTAACATTTTCATAATTTTCATACGGAATAATTTATCTGTTAAATAAGACCGTAAAGAAATAAAAAGAAAGAACAAGTAAATTCGCCTGAGCGAATGTGTGTGTGGAGTTTTTGGTGGGTTATCTAAGCTTACGATTTAGAAACGGATGTCAACTTGTTGAAAAATCATGCCAGTCTTCCCAAAGGAAAGGTCGGAAACGAACATTTAAACACAAATGCGTAACGTTTGTCAACGGGATCAAAATACTCATTTAATAATTATTGGATTTAAAAACAATGAAAAGAAAATATGACGTCGCTAACAGGAAGGAAAGGGGGAAAGACAGAGAGAGAGAGAGAGAGAGAGAGAGAAAGAGAGAGAGGGGGGGAAGCAAGCAGTCACCCTTTTCCTTTTATCTATGAACTCTTCTTGCTTATGTCTCGTCGATATATCTTTCTTTCTAGCTAACAATGTTCGTTTAATTAAAATTACCTACCTTGGGAATTTATGAACAAATATCTTAAGAAAAGTGTTGGCAATTTTTCTTCTTTATTTATCAAAACACTTTAATTAATTACTTCGCTTTTTCCTTCTTTCCTTTTTTTCTTTTCTTTTTTTACTAGATTTATCACGTTGTGTATGGTAACAGATTTTTCGTTTTCCCCTTTTTATTCATGGTGAGAAATCGGCATACATCAAAGGATGTATGTTATATATATAGGGAAGGTCTAATGTGTCAAAGGACAACCAAACAAAATATGTGGACGTTCAAAAACATACCTCATGTCTCCAACTTCCACGACAGCAATCCTCCGTGACTGAAGTACTCATTCCACGATCGTCTCCAGGGGTGAATTTCCGCTGGAATTAAAGTTGAACATAAGAACATGCAGATACACGTTGGTTATTTTATAACCAAACGTTTATTCAGAGGACAGAACAGAAACTTCGCATGTTGTGTGTGAGCTAGCAAGGAAGAGAAAGAGATAGATAGATTTCACTACATCAGTGGCCCAACGCGTGCTGTTCACGTTTTGGAGGCAGCACGCAAAAACACGTCTTCCTTCGTTCGAGTCTCAAAGACAGCCCCGTCCGAAAATCATTTTATTGCGTAACATTCCTTCGGTACCCTACCCCCGCTTCAATCCGCGAGCTTTTTGTTAAAACGACTACTCCTATGAAACAATTGTATTCACAGTATCGCCCGTATCGAGGATTGAACCTTCAACTTCCAGAAAAGTATCACGTAGAACTGGTTATTACTTGCCACTTATATCCGTTTCGCTACGGGTCTTTGCGGATGCAACCCTAAGTACGGGCGATACTAATAATACAATTACGAATGGCTGAAGACTTCTTCTCAGTCATGGTTTACGGAACGAGTGCAAGCTACCCTAATAATAAATACATTATCGACAAATATCCTAATACACTAAATATAAAATTTACTATCGATATAAACACTATCATCGAATCAACAAAAATAAATACGTTAATGATAAGTGATCTGTCATTACATTTTCTATTAATTACAAGTATTATGTATTTAATTCACATAGTTATCTATTTAATAATACGCTAAGCGAAACTCGAACTAACATACACACTATTTGCTTTCGGGGTAGGATCAACATACAATGTCTGTTCTGTCCAAAGATAGTACAATAATATCGCTATATCTACATTCGCGCCGGACGTATATAAAATAGAAATATGTCACAAACTCCTACAAGGGTTTTGAAAATATATCCCCATAACCGGATATATTCTGAAGCCACATTAATCAGAGTACTTAGATAAGTATGTTTAAGTTAGAACAAAGCTGGTAAAATAATATTGCGGAATCTGCGCTTGCGCCGCGGTCGTCCATAGAATGTAAATATTTTTAAGCACAGCAGCAATATGCAACGTATTTAGGATACACCAGTGGAATTTCCACGGGTCCCACTATTGTATATAATAATACACTAAGGTAGAGTATCACCTTTCACGCACATTCAAACAAATAAGATCATCCAATTAGCAAAGATAGCGATTGGTGATTAATCTGATATCGCTAAAGTAAAAAGATATTTCCATTTAATTCATTTTAAAATGAATTCTTCCTAAATCAAATTATGTATGTCCCGTTGACTAAAACGATACAATTTTAAATAAATACATTTCAAAAAGTGGCATTCGGTAACGGTATACAAAAGATGAAGGATAAAACTATCGAATTTCCACGGGTCCCGCTAGTCTAGCAATAAAATATGTTTACACTTCACTTTGACGCATTTCACGAGTAAATTTTAATTTTAAATTTTCTTTGAAATGAAAAGAACTTTTAGACTCAAATCAAAAGCGAAGGAGTGACTTTTTTCGTTAACCAGACCACTCCCTCCCTCCGTCCCCTCGTGACATGAGTAACTGTTTTACCAGTAGATATGGCGAACTTTTTTCATTTTCCATTTGTGGGCCGACTTTCCTAAACCAAATTCCAGCACATTTTTGGTGAAAATATATCCGTGTCCGCCCCCCCCCCCGTTTGTAATTATTGGTTTGTTTAGCAGAAGATGACGACTGACAAAGCCAAACACGCGAACAAACACAGTGAGTAACGGGGGAAACACTCGTTGATAAAAAAGGGGAAATCATCGGGCAGAAAGGGGAGGTTTAAAAAGACAGAAAAAACTAAAAAGAAACAGAAAATGAATTCGCAGAAATTTCAAGGACAACTTGCGAGACTCAAAACATAACACCACATTTTAGACGAATAAAGAGTTCTGTGTTCACTCCAAATCCTGTATACACACACGCATATATATATATATATATATATATATATATATATATATATATATATATATATATATATATATATATATATATACAGGGTGTTTCAAAAGTCTTGGGAACATAACGATTTTTAATAACTCAAAAACTATTAGGAGTTGAAAAATGAAATTGATACCGTTGGAAAGGTTAAAGTTTCAAGTTTTGTGGGGAATCTTCAAAGTTGCTCAATATGAGCACCATTCGTCACACGGCAGACATCTAGTCGATAGTCCATTTCCTGCCATACGCGTTCCAGCATCTTGACGTCAATGGTTCCCACAACTGCCGTTACTCGAGCCTTTAGTTCGTCAATATCTCTTGGAAGGGGCGGCACATAGACTTGTTGCTTGACAAAGCCCCAAAGGAAAAAGTCACACGGGGTAAGATCTGGAGACCTAGGAGGCCAGGGCATGAGAACGTCATCACCTCGCCCAGATCTCCCAATCCATCTACCAGGCAGCCTTGTGTTAAGAAACTGCCTTACTCTAAGACTCCAGTGTGGTGGTGCACCATCTTGTTGAAAAATGAAGTCATCAGATTCTGCTTGTTCCAACTGAGCCATTAACCAGTCTTCCAGCATGTTGAGATAGGATTCACCAGTGATAGTTGCCTCTTCAAAGAAGAACGGTCCATAGACACCTTTCTTGTAAATTGCACAAAACACGTTCACTTTTGGTGAATCTCGCTCGTGCTCAAGAAGTTCATGAGGATTCTCAGTACTCCATATGCGAGTGTTATGCTTGTTAACTTTGCCATTCAGATGGAAGGTCGCCTCATCGCTAAAAACAAGCCGGTCATCAAAGTCGTTATCTTCCAACTTCTCTTGCATTGCAATGCAAAAGTCACGGCGAAGTGGCTTATCAGTGTCCTTCAACTTTTGGACCAACTTGAGCTTGTAAGGTACCATTTGCAGTCGTTTCCTTAAGACACGCCAGACAGTTGCTGGAGCAAGCTGAAGTTCCCTGCTGGCTCTTCTCACTGATTTACGGGGGCTCCGCTGAAAGGCTGTCCGAACTTGCTCAACTGCATCTTCTGAAATTGAAGGGCGACCTGTTCGCTTACTTGGGCACAAACACCCATCTTTCACAAATTTAGCATGCCATCTGACAATGGATTTCCTTTCAGGGGCTTCTTTTTTAAATTTCCTGCGAAATGCACGCTGAACACATGTCCACGATTCAGTCTTTGCAAATTGGAGGACGCAAAATGCCTTGTCTTGTTTAGAGAACGCCATTACTGCACCTGGGAAGATAACACGAAAATCATTAGTATGACCAAAATCTTGATTAAGCAAGCTTTAAAATGGCACCAGTTTCATTTTTCTACCTGGAATAGTTCATGAGATATACGCATTTGTAATGTTCCTAAGACTTTTGAAACACCCTGTATATATATATATATATATATATATATATATATATATATATATATATATATATATATAAAGGTATAAAACTAAAAGTAGAACGTATACTTTTAAAATTTGAATCTATCGTGACGTGTTTAAAGCTCAATATACGGGATAGAACAATGATATAGATAAATGAAAGAAAGAGAAATAAAAAAGTGAGAATGACAAATCTATTACGTATTCAGAACAAGGTATATTCAATAAAAGAATATTTATTTTTTATATCCTTAAGCCATGATTTCTTATCATCAGATGAATGTAAATAGATAGATAAGTTGGCGAGGAATAAACCTAGTCATAATTTGAAAATGTCATAAAATGTAGATGTAAGTGTGTAAGAAGAACGTCAAAAATGCAAAAAAGTATCCAGTGAAAAAAGGTTGAGAATGGAAAGACAAAGATTCACCGTTGGAAGGTTCGTGAAGAATGCATCAATGGGGTCAAATACTGTAGATCCAGCAAGAATTAATTCATCCGTAGAAAAAGATTGATTAGGGTACAGGCTGGGAATTTAAGGCCATCTTAAATTCTTCCATAGTCCTTCGCAAAGAAATTTTAAGGATTTGAGTAAAAAATAGTACAACAATTTTAGTAGTTTTCAAAATCAAGCCGGTTCGTAAATGTATATCAATGTTTATCTGACGGCTTCAGGAGAGAGAATGAGATCGTTAGGTGAAATGCAAAGCAGGTGACAGTAAAGGATGGAGTATAGAATGCATTTAAATTTTCTAATTGAAACGTTTTTTTTTAACTAGTAAAATGCAGGGTCTTTTTTTAAAATAAACATATTATTTATTTAAATTCAAATTTTCGAGTCACACAGAAATCTTCATCAGGATAATAGACAATATTTTTTTTTTCTACCTTTTTTTTAAATGACATTGTGTCGCTTGATCTTGTGCTTCTTCAGATGTTAACGAAGCTCGTTGTGTAATAATGTCCACAAGTGGTGCGTGCTCTGGTCGCACGTTGTAAGTATTATTAAAGAGTTCCACTGTTTAGAATGTATTTAAATTTTGTAATTGAAACTGTTTTTTTTTAACCAGTAAAATGCAGAGGCTTTTTTTTTAAATAAACATTATTTATCTAAATTCAAATTTTCGATTCACACAGGAATCTTCATCAGGATGATAGACAATTTTTTTCTTCCTTTTCTTAAACGACATGGTGTCGCTTGATCTTGTGCTTCAGATGTTAGCGAAGCTCGTTGTGTAATAATGTCCACAAGTGGTGTGTGCTCTGGTCGCACGTTATAAGTATTAGTAAAGAGTTCCACTGTTTAGAATGTATTTAAATTTTGCAATTGAAGGCCGTCAGTATCAATGCTGAGAAACAAACAAATGTGTGAGTCCTAAACGGAAAGAAGTTGCGGAAAGATAAGGAAAACAACGCCTAGAGATTACATGTCCATGATCATGGATGATGCTAAAGACTATCGAAAGACAATATATTCCGAGGTGAACGAGGTAAATATAAGTTCCTCAACGGTTCGACGAATGATTCTGACATGTTGGTAGAAGAATCAGACGTCTAGTAAGAAATTAACTTGTGACTAAAGCACTGAAGAAAACACGGTAAAAAAGGGGGTTTAAATTGCAAGAATTAGACAAAAGAACAGCGGAGAAAAGTACTATTAAGTGATGAAACGTATTTTTTTTTATCCAAGTCCAAAGAAGTCAGCATGTTCGCAGATCTGGCGAGAAGCTTCGAGAATCTAATATTAATCACTTCATAAAACTCTCTGAAAAATATATTTTGGGGCTGTTTTACCTACAAGTGTGTTGGCGATATACATGTAGCAGAAGATATGATACAAGGACCTTTGTATATCGAAGCTCCCAAAAGAAAAGTCATTCCAGAATTTAAAAAGAGATTTTTAGTAAGATCTAGTTCCGTGTTATAGATCGAAACTGGTGAAGAATTTTATGTCTACGAATGAAATAAAAGTATTGATCTAATCGAGAATCAAAAATCATTGATACATTTGATGGGGAAGGACTTCAAAGAAGGGACTGCACTATAAAAGATAAGCTTCTTGCCGCTATAATTCAGGTATGGTATCGAGATCCAAAAATCGTTCAAGAATGTTCAAAACTAGCGGATTCTATGCCAACGCGGGTCAAAGACTTACTAAACCAAAATTGGCCACTTATATATATATATATATATATATATATATATATATATATATATATATATGTTTCTGCTTTGCAAATTTGAGTAATAAATCAGAAAATATAGGAAATAAGCATTTCTACTAACTAACTATTTTTCGAACAGTTCATAATACATTAGTGTTTCGTTATTCATTTGTAATTGATTTAGCATATCGTAAATCAAAGCACTTGCAGAAAATTATAGATGCTACTTCACTTGGTTTGGTCTGTTTTTACGGCATATCAACCATCTAAAGTGATTTAACAAGAAAGGATAAATTATGAAAACTTTTCTTAAAATATGCTCATTTATTTTCAGGGGAGGTAATTCTAATACAACTAATATATTCTAGCTAGCTAGAAAAGAAAATATACCAACGAGTCAGAAGAGTGGGTGGAAAGTAACTGCTCTCTCTCTCTCACACACATTCCCTTTGCTTTCTCTTCCTTTTTCTCCCCTCCTCTCCTTCTCTAGCGACGCTAAATTTTCTTATTTATTGTTTTTAAAAGTTCTCCCCAAATTTCTTTACGGTTTTATAAATAAATTCGTACCAAAATTACCAGAAAATGTCATATTTATTTATATAGATAAATGTTGATGTCTATCGATTTATATAAATAAACGTCAATGCGTTTATAATATATTATTAATAAAATGTTTATAATTGAAATTGCTGGTTTTGCGAGTATCATCATCATCATCATCATCATCATCATCATCATCAGCATCAGCATCAGCTATATATATATATATATATTAATACGCTAGCGTGTACCTACCTACCTGTGTCACACTGTGATACTTCTTTTACGAAGATGGGATCGCCCGATAGCCGGAGATTTATTTATTTATTTATTTATTTAAAGATGAGCTAAATATACATCGAAGAGGAGTAAGACAGAGTTAGTACTTACTTTTGCCCCGGGAGAGGGGGGAAGGGAAAGGTAGGGGGAGGGGGAGAGGGATAGGGACGGGGAAGGAGAGGGAGGAGAGGAGGGAGTCGGAGAGAAACACCGTGGAATTTCTACTGGGTCCCGCTAGTTATTATAAATATAAGTGTACCGTTTTCAAAAATTAAAAGTTTAAAAAATCTTTTTATAACTACTTTTCGTTCACTTTCCACTTACGCCGTTTTCGCGAACCTCAAATTCTGTATAGCGTGTGGGTTCATTAATTAAGTCCTTTTACGCGACTTTCGCGTACTCATTATTTTCTTTCATTAGTTTACGAGAGCACATTAAATTCTTTAACGCGCGTGTACACTCATTCATTGTCCTTTTTTCAAGCGACAAGCGACAAATGTCCATCTTAATATTACTGTGTAATTTACCTGAGATTGTCTCTGCCGTGTTGTCTTCTCTTTCTCCGTTGTCTTCTCTTTCACCGCCGCTATCATCGCTGCCTGGTCCCTTTCGTCCCATGTTTGCTGCCGTCGCCGTGTTTCTGATCGTCCAGTGATTTCTTCAGTATGACCAGATGAAATAAACTTTTTCTTGCCAGAAAGAAGACTAAGACTTTCGCTTGGAATTTTTATAGGTTTTATTCTGAAGAATATAACTTATATGAGAGAGAGAGACTAGAGTTCACTTAAGTAACTGTCTGCTTTATCTTATTAAGGGATACATTGATGAACGCATATTAGTTTTGGCTCCAATACGGATCTGATCTAGAAAGTCTTTATTTCCTTCCAACGACAAAAAGTGACGTCACTCGTCATCTCCACCAATATCCATTTTTGGGGTATATGTTACGAGACTCAGCAGAGGCGCGAACGGGGTCCAAAAAAAGAACGAGAAAGGGTTTAAAAACATAAATTTGCAACAAGTGAAGTTGACCTACGACGAGAATAGATATTTTTCTACTTACCTATGTAATTTGTTTTTATTTTTACGTATTATAAATGGGTTTTCATTAGATGTAAAAAAAAAAATTCTTGTTTTTTTTCCCCACCGTTTTCACAAAAACAATATGGCGCTCCTAGTGCATTTGTTAGTAATCCCCCCCAAATCGGCCATGTTTTTTTTCGAAGATACGGTGTCAAAACTATTGATTTCTAATAAATAGCACTTCAAACGGGTTTAAAATACAAACAAATAGCACATGCAAGTTTGAAACTAACTTTTACAGCTTACAGTTACTTTTATTTGTTGTAATTTGTTTTTTTTTGCGTTTTTACTCTGCTGAGTCTCGTAAAAGATTCCCCATTTTTGTCTAACCCAACTTGGCCTCATATTTTGTGATTTGACCCTCGGGTTATCCTATCTGATCATTTACTCGTGCGAACAGATTAATTTCCCAAAGTTTGTGTCATTATAACCCGCACTTAGATAGACCCTTTTCAAAATTCATACTGACTAACTCTTATCCGACATAGGGCCCTCCATAATGTAACATGTGTTCACCAACGTTTGTTACTCTGAGGCTTTTTCTGATATATATTTAATAACACAAAATAAATGCTAAAATATACTTTAGTATCGAGAACTATTGTGTTTAAATTGTTCTAATTTGCCGTAATTTATAATAACCTAGCTATCTATTTCTCTTGCTGCCTCTCACTCTGTGCTGATTGAAACCACTCTCTAATATTTCTTAATATCTCTGCGAGCATTTAAAGAAAGAGTGACTTCCTTTTTTATCAGCGTCGTCAACTAATTTACATACATATACATATATTTATAATATCATACAACCACATCAATTTATTTGTGTAAGTTTTTGCTATTTTGAGCAGGAGATAGGAAATTGTGAATAGTTAATCGTATATATAAGAAGCGTTTAAATCTAATTCTTAAAACGTCGTATTTGTGTAAATAAAATAAAGGTTTGGGATTATTACTTACCCTGCAATGCTTGAAACAAATGCAGCTATTTCATTGGATAATTATTTCTTTTAATTATCCAATGAAAATAAATAGTGTATATGTGGAAAAATCTGTTACCGGAAGAAATATTCCGTCGGATACAGTGTTAGATAATGAAGGAAGGGGCGGAAGGAAAGCGTCCAAATAGAAGAAAGAAACCTAAGCGGAAGTCGGAAATGACGTCAATGACGGGGCTGATTCTCTCTCTCTCTCTCTCTCTCTCTCTCTCTCTCTCTCTCTTTCTCTCTCTTCAGCCTGAATCCAGCTGACAAACAAGACGTGAGAACTGATCGTCCTGCCAACCCCGGCCGGGGGGAGCGGTTCAATGGGCACAGGTGATCAAGTGTCGTTATGGTATCTTTCTTCATCCTCTCTCCCTTTTGTACACAATGCAGTAAATTTTTGTCTCTGTCATGTTTAATAAATCATTTAAAAACGAAATCTGGCATTCATGTGTCGTCGATCATGGCCGGAGGACAGGAGCCAGCAACGACAAAACCTGGGTATGTACCCAACAGTAAGCAGCAATGTAGCATCTTGCGATTTGGTGCTACAGTGACCAAACTATTTCAGCGAAATAGTCGTCGTGAAATGAGTAGATGTGCCGCGAAAACGAGAGTCCAAGTCTAGCAAGAGGCGATCATCGAGCCTTGGAGAGAGAGAGAGAGAGAGAGAGAGAGAGAGAGAGAGAGAGAGAGAGAGAGAGAGGGGGGGGACAACGGAAGAAAAATCGAGAAAGGGGCAGACAGAACGCTATACGTCCGTAAGTAAAACTTTCGTTTTTTATTATTGTCGTAAAGAAAGACAAAGGAAATGTAAAAGAAAAGTAAAAAGAAAGAAAAGTAAAAAAGAACGAACTTAGTGGAGAAGAGAGAGAAAAAGAAAAACGAATTGTCTTTAAATTTAGACAAAAGAAAAATGAAGAGAAAGAAAAAAACAGAAGAGAAAGGAACAGTTTTAAAATGTAAAAAAAATATAAATTGTAACAGTGAACACCCCACACACAAGCTTAAAGGTGACAATTTTCATGTTAATTTGTGTTTTCTCGTTTAGTGTTGGCCACCAAAAGCGAAATTACTTAAGTTTAGAAAAAAAGGGTAGAGATAAAAGGGGAAGTAAAAGAAGAAAAATAATAACACCAAGTTACACACGTTAAAATAAAAGGGAATTGTTTTTTGTTTTGTTGGTGGTGAGCAATCAAGTTGTATCCTTGTCGTTCTTTTTTGTTTTGTTTTATTTTGTTGTTTTTTCAGCGTCCGTTAATTTGAAAACGGTTTTCGTCATTGAATTAACGGTTCTATTTGAGGAAAATTTTGACTGTGCACACCAGCGCAAGAGTGAAAGATACGAAGATCTACGGGAACAATGTGTCATAAATGGCTGGGAAACCATATTATATGCTATCGAAGTCGGATCCCGAGGTTTTATTGCCAACACAACCTCCGCGTTCTTGAATAATCTTGGTTTTCTACATCAGAGAAGAAAAAACGCATAAAGAAAATACAAGACGTGGATTAAATAAAGGGTTCCGTTCGAAATTCCGTCCAGATTTCCGAGTTCGAAAAGGTACACCTGAAGAAGGCCGGAGGTTACAGCGACCAAAACGTTGCTATGATAACACTCAAGATGAGAACAGTAGACTGAATAATTCAAATTATACAAGGAATTCGTTTGTCTTTTCTTCTCTTTTATTTTTTCAATATAGCATTGTATGTCTCCCCAACCTCTCTCTCTCTCTCTCTCTCTCTCTCTCTCGTAATTATGAAGAGTAGAAAGTGGACCCTCGTTTTAACTTTCGACCGTCTCGTAACTCTCGCTGCTCCTCTACTTTGTTCTTTAGTTTTCACATTTCATGACCGATTTTTTCTGACAAAGGGGGAATAACTGCTATTTTCTAGGTCAACTGTTCTTTAAAATTTGCACGTGAAGATTTTTAATCCTCTCATAGCATTTATCATCACGCAACTGCCAATCAATCTATCTCGTTAACCCTAATTTCTAGAGAGCTTCTTTTTTTTAGCGTTGATAAGTGATGAGTCATTAGTAAAAACAAAAAACAAAACTATTCGCTTACGTCATTGCTTTCAGCACAATCTCAGCTACAGTAGTTTCGTTCTTTCGATGACCTGGGAGTTGTTTGTCTTTCTAAAAACAGGCAGATTATTTAAGTATTATTTATTAAAGAATGAAAATATATTGTAAAAGTATACATAAATAAATGAATAATAAGCATAAATCAGCGAAAATAAACAGTTACAGGTTCACAGCATGCACAGAGAAGGGGGCGCTTTTGGTCAAAATTGTTGACATTGACTACATATCCCATCGCAAATGGGAAAGGGTCTCCTCCGAGAGGACAGACATTAAAAGCTACCCACAAAGAAGTCATGAAATAAATGCGCCTGTCAGCGTCGACAGTATGGTGGCTGTTCGCGAGTTGTGTCATTTATGGTGGTTGTGTTCACGATGTTAGGGCAGAGATGAAAAAAAGATTAGGCGAAATATCAACACATCGGAAAGTTTTTAGTTTGCGTCTCCAGACACACACACACACACACACACACACACACACACACACACACACACAAGCAAGCACATGATTTCATGCTCCAAGGCATTAACTACTTCTCTGGGGTGGTGGTGGTAGTGTTCGTTCCTTTGAGGTCAGTGTATGTAGTTCGATATATATATATATATATATATATATATATATATATATATATATATATATATTTTTTTAGTATTTTACCTCCGTACGACGTTGTTTCGAGCTCTCATCAGCGCAGGGAAATCTCAGACGGTCACAGGGCGCACACCCGGTTCACAGAGACACCTTAAATCTGTAAGCGTTCACTTAGTTCTTGAGGTCACATGAGATTGTCATGTGATTACGGAGAAATTGAGTAATATTTACAATGAAAGCGGCGAGTATAAATATCTAGATATAAACGTATATATAACACATATACTAATTATATAAAAAGTAGACAGGGATAAAGAAAGAAAGAAATGTTAAACAAGTTAAAACAGAAGAAGAAAGAGAAAAAATCGCCGATTAGAAACGCTGTGAGTTAAAAAAGAAGAAGAAGAAGAAGAAGAAGAAGAAGAAAGAGAAAAATAAGGCAGTTAGCTTATGAACGCTGATTAGAAACGCCGTGAGTTAAAAAAAAAGACGAAGAAAGAGATAAAGAATAGACGGATAGCTTATGAACGACAATAGTAAACGCTGTGAGTTAAAAAAAAAAGAAGAAGAAGAAGAAGAAGAAGAAGAAAGAGAAAAATAAGGCAGTTAGCTTATGAACGCTGATTAGAAACGCCGTGAGTTAAAAAAAAGACGAAGAAAGAGATAAAGAATAGACGGTTAGCTTATGAACGCCAATTGGAAATACTGTGAGTTAAAAAAGAAGAATAAAGAGAAAAAATCGGCAGTTAAGCTTATATACGCTGTGAGTGGGCAAGGAATCTTAGTATTTATAAAAGAAGGACTAAAAGTATATATATATATATGTATATATATATATATATATAATTAAAAAAATTTTTTTTTTTAAATATTTGAATATGATATTTTTTATATTTTTAATATAAAACTAAAACTAAAAATACATTAATCACATAAAAAGTAGTGGAATGGATTAGTCTAAACACTTTAAAATGCAGCAACATTTTTGTAAGTAACGGATACATTTTATTAGACAAACGAACAACACAGGTAAGGAGGAAATTTTATTTTTTATCTATTTATATATATATATATATATATATATATATATATATATATTAATTAATTTATTTATTTATTTATTTATTCATTTATTTTTAATAACTAACATAAGTTAGCAAAACATTTATACGGAACAAAACTTAGATTTAGTATACGGAACGTTTATGTTTTTGCCTTTTAAGGGAAGTGGGGTCTGATCACCTCTGCTGGGAAGCTATGAAATTAAATACTGTCTTGTTTTTAAATTCCCAAAACAGTTTTTCATGGTAAACAACTGATGATCCCTTAAATAATGTTAGAAGCAAACTAATATAATAACTGTAAAAACTAAATTGACTTACATGAGTGATTTTCCACTGAACGACTTGGGACGTAAGAGTTTTTTTTGTTGTTGTTTAAAAAATTTTTTTTTTTTAGTTTTAATGGTTGAGAAACTTCCGAGACTATATATATATATATATATATATATATATATATATATATATATATATATATATATATATATATATATATATATATTGGAAATTTATCATAACATATTGTATATATATCCCCGTTCGTGGAATTAATTTTACCCGTCCTGAAAAGGATATTCTTATATTTATTTATAATTTGCAGATTATAAAAAGTTACTAAGCAACACTTAAAATGGTTTAGTTGAATGAAATAAGTTTCTACACCATAAAACTAGATAAAAAATGGCGGTATCAGAATTCACTCGTTTGGACAGATGTGCTTTCACTCAAATACCGGGTCAACCTCACTCTCTGCGTAATGCGTATTTCTACGTGAGGAGTGTCCGACCAGAGCTCATCACACGGCCATTTTCGACACATCATCTGATAATTCTCGGTCAAATGATCGCGCGCGAAATCTCACGTAGTCATTCAAAGGGACATTATCTGATTCCGTCATAATTTGGATGATGCAACTGAGAAAGAGAGAGACGCCATTTTGGCTCCTTCCTTAAGTTGTATTCTGTATTTGTTGTTTTTTTTAAATAGTTTTTTCTGTGTCTTCTGATTCATTGATAAAAATGAAACTTTCCATTGAAGAAAAATTGAATTTAGGAGGAGGATCGGGAAGAGGATGGGAGCAGAGAGTTGGTAAAAATGAGGTGGGGAAAGGAAGAGGATTTAATTAAAAATGAAAGGAAGAGAGTATGAATGAGGTGAAGATGACGACAAAACAAGCGACAAGAAAAAGATGAGAACAAATATGGGAGAGTCGGATTTCCATTCATTGAGAAAGATTAAAAAAATAAGTGAAACATGAATGAAGATGAGAAGGAAATGGCAGAAAGCAATTTTAGTAAGGAGAAAAGAATGAAACCTTTCATGGCGAAAAATGTCAAATACAAGGTGGGGAATGGGGGAAGTTAAAAGGAAGGGTGGACTAAAAAGGAAAGAAAAGAATCCAGGAATAAAAGGAGGAAAGTATGAAAAGAAGGGAGAAAAATTGAAAATACTAAGAAAGAAAGAAGGAAAGAATAAAATAATGATGGAAGAAAGAAAGTAAAAAAAGAAAGAAGAATTTATAAATTAATAAATTAATAATTTTGGATATGACTAAAAATGGTTAAATGAAGTAAAAGGAAATACTGTAACGACAACAAAAAAACACTGAGTATAAAAAGAAAGTGAGGAAAATTAATTGAAGAAAAAAGTTAGAGAAAAGTTAACGTATAATGACCAGTTAAGATACAGAAGAAAATAAAAATAGAAAAAACGACATTAATAAGAAAGAAAAAGAAAAAAACGACAGAAATGAAGAAAGAAAAAAGAAAAAAAGAAAGAAACAAGAACGACAGAATGAAAAAGCAGAAATAACATAAGAAAAAAGAAAACAGAAAAAAGAGAAAGGACGAAAGAAAAAAAAGAAGAAAGACACAAAATAAAAAGATAAAGAACAAAAGAAAGAAAAGAGAACTAAAAAGAAAGAGAAACATATCTATAAGAGAAAAAGAAAGAGAAAGTAAAAACTGGCTCTGTCTTTTTTCGTGTTTTCTTTTCAAGATAAACATTTTTGAAATAAAGAAAAATAATAGAAAAAAAAGAAAGTAAAAAGACAGAAAAAGCAAAAGAAAGATAAAAGAAAGAAAAAACGTAAGAAAGAAAAAAGATAGCGAAAAGAAGATATGATCGTTGTATGTTGGCCATAAATATTGAGGTTAAGTGGTAAATGGCAAAGCAAACATGACTTGTCCGAGTCATGCAGCTCTCAATGACGCTATTATCAGTTTAGGTAATTGAGTCTATATCTCGTTCGCGTCTCTCCTTCAACTTTCGTTCGGGCAGCTGAATAAACAGAGACGATGGTCAGAGCAAGAGACAACGGGACTCTTGTGTTAGAAAGTATTCGAAAGCAGATAGAAAAAAAAATGGCAGTATACAATCCCCAGCTCTTTTCTACGAACCAAAGTTACGGTCGATATCTTAGAGTAACTTGAAGCCCAAAACAAGAAACGTAGGGTTGCAGTACAGTGCAACCAAAAAGACATTCATCAAAGTTTTTCACTTTCGGCATCTTATGATTACAGAACATACATTGTCGAACTGATTGCCGAAGAGGATACCCTCAGCTGGTATGCATAGTGTCAGAAAGTAGCTCTCTGTTGCTTGACTTGTTTCGTTGTTGACCTTGGTATTTATGACAAACGTTACTAAGCATTTCAATGGGGCCGTATCGGTCCGGGATGACGTTGATTCATTTAGATCTTGCCCCTTGTTTCGTTTGCTTGCAACTCCCTGAAACTGAACTTTTGGTCAGCAGCTGTTCCTTTTATCCCAGGAGAGAGTCTCCAAACTTTTTGTTACTAAACGCGCGGGTAATTTTCTAAACCTTTCATACTGAATTGGTCATGTGACCTTGATTTTTTCAATTTAATTCAATTAATTTTGCAAAATTATGACAAGCATGTTTCAGTTGCCATGTAGAGAAAAGATTGTGGAAATTTACACAGAAAAGGATACAGAAGCCCAGCACCTGTCCAAATTCAACTTGAATTACTCATTGTTGCGCATTTATTACCTCTCTTCGGCGTCTATTCCAAGGTCCAGGGATCCTGATTGAGAAAGTGACCCTCCTCCAGTTCAATCGAAATTGGCGGTGAAATAGTTTCTTGTTGTCTCCACATAGACCTCTTTCTGGTACAGGAGTAGATAATAGGTCCTGGGGTATATCGTAATGACCATTGAGGAGATTGTAGGCCTAAATGAAATCACGGCGTAATTGTCGACGCTCAAGGGAGAAAAGATTAAGTTTCTTGAGTCGGTTTTCATAGGGAAGATCCCATAGACCCTGCACTATCTGAGTAGTCAATCTTTGAACTCTCTTCGGATGCTAGAAACTACGTATTAGATATGGAGCAGAGGTCTGGACACCATACTTTAACATTGGTCTGATGAGGGAGATATAAAGATGGAGAAATATTTCAGGAGTAAGTTTGCAGAAAGAACGTCGAATGAGAAATAGAGTCATCCTTGCTTTGTTTGCAGCCTGAATGCAATGTTAGATGACTTGAAGGATGATTTAACCAGAAAGTCAAGATCTTTTGTCTCGTTCGCCTCCTTGAGAGGAGCCGTGTCAGTGCCGAGAGTAAGAGCCGATTCAGAAGGAGATCCCACTACACGGCAACATTTATGGACATTAAGGTATAAGTCTTATTCAATGGACCATTTCCAGGCACGTTGAAGGCTAGACTTGAGAGTGTTAATTTCGCTTCTACGAGCTACTAATTTGACGTAATCTGCAAATAGGAACACGTTTCCACCAATCCCTTCCGGCATGTCATTTATTTAAAGTAGAAAGAGAATAGGGCCCAACATAGAACCTTGAGGAACACCACTGCAAGCATTCACTTCAGATGATACACTGCCATTTATCTGAACCTGGTATGTACGGTCATAAAGAAAGGACCTTATCCACTTTATAACCGATTCATAAAGACTATGGATGTTGAATTTATACAAAAGTAAGGCCTTTCTAAAGTCCAAAACGAAACATTTCACCAATTTGATTTTTGATTGTTTTTGTCTATCCAATTTTTAGACTTCCACTCTCGGCCTGAAAGAAAACACTTACATCTAACCTGTTGTTAAAGTCGCTGGAAAGAATCGTTGGATCATTTTACCGCTCCAGAATGTATCTGACTCCTGATGCGATCTTATACATATATAAGAATCAAATACATCCTAAAATTGAGTATTGATGCCACATTTGAGATGGTGGGCTTAAAGTACTAAATCAACGTCGCAATCTAGTTGGGAATTATCTCTTCTCTTCCTTACAACACCTTTCTCACAGAAGATACGTTGACAGTTTTTCTCTGCTCTTTCGTTATTTCCATGAAAAGTGTTCCACTGAGCTTCAACATCTGGTTCCTCCTTGTGAAATATTGACAACAAGAATTCATTTTCTACCACAACAAAAAAAAACGTTACTTTCTTCCTCTGTGTACCTTAACCCAATCGGTGGAACACACGGTACTGCTTCCCTACTGACTACAACATAGTCGTCTCCAATTCCAATGTCAACAAATACTTGTCGAGCCGGCCCCTTAAGAATCAAATTCTGCCCATTACACGCATCGTTTTCAAGCCTCTCATAGTATTGTTCATCGTCCAACTGACCATCTCATGAACCCTTATCCTCGAGTGGCTTTTGTTCTTAGTACCTATATAAGAGTCAGATATATCCAAAGATGGAGTACTGCTGCCACATCCGAAGAGGTGGGGCTCAGAGTACTCTTTCTTGACTTCTCAAAGTACCAAATTGACTTCGAAATTTAGTAGTAGGGGGTGATCTCTTCCCTTCCCCACCCTAGCCCCTTTCTAACAGAAGAGACGCCGCTAGTCTTTATCTACTCTATCGTTAACTTAATGGTAGGTGCTCGACTGTGCTTAAATCTATGCCCCCTGTAAGATATTCACATTTAGAACTCGTCTACCTACCACTACAGCAAAACACTTTTTTCTTCTTCCGCTGTGTACCGAAAACTAAACGGAATTCCTTGAACAGAGTTTCTTTCCCAAAACTTCCAATTGATGGAACACACAGGACTAACAAAGCGGCATTCACACTAGGCGGGTTTTACCGGATTCCTCCGTAGAAGGAAGTTTCTCGAGAATATCAAATTTACAAGCGGTCCCAAATTGCATGTATATCCTGGTCAGGGAAGATAACGGCGTTAGATTTTTGCAGTTCTTGCGGGAAGGTGTCGACGTCCTCCTACATACAGCGCCTTGTATTCCCAAATGTACAGCCATCTAGTACTGACCAGGCTCAACGTTGCTTAACTTCGATGATCTAACGAGAACCGGTGTGTTAACGTGATTGTTCCGTATGCACACACGAGACTGCCCCGCCGCTTACTGCAACATGGTCATCGTCAAGTCCAGTGTCAACAAATACTTGTCGAGCCGTTCTCTTAAGTAATCAAATTCTGTCCATTAAACCGATCGTTTCTAATCCTCTCATAGTATTGGTCATCATCCAACCGATAATTTTATTAACCCTTATCCTCGAGTGGCTTTTGCTCTTGGTAAATGCTGAGTCATTAGTATATATATAGAAAAACTCTATATAGATAGAGAAGAGAATTTACCCGTCGACACGAATGGCGTTGAACTGTTCTTTTCGTTTTCTTGTATCGAATAAATGATAAGGATTAGTTTCTAGTCAAAAGATTTATGGTTGGAAATAACATGACTTAACTTGAGTCGTTGCATCATTTACCGACTTTCGTCTTTCAAGGGTTCAGAGGTGAGGGTCAGGTGAGTGTCAGGTGAGGGTCAGGTGAACAGATTTGCCAAAGCTCCAGCCCTGCCCACCTATAATTGCTGACACATTCGAATTTGTCTGCGTGCATTGGATATCAGCCAAAATATCGACTTGTGTAAATCACTGACTTGTAGTAGTTGAGAGTGCGATGAACACTTCGGTTTCGGAATCGGCCGGCGCTAAGTGCCTACGCATAAGGAATATAATTGAGCAAGGGTTACGTGTCAAGCAAGGGAATGTCTGAGATTAGTGGAGGGTCATGCGATGAGAAACATTGAGAAAGGGAAAGTATAAAATGGGTAAGATACTATTAAGGAAAAAAGAAGGGAAGAAAGGAAAAGAAAGAAAGAAAGAAAGAATGAAATAGAAATAAAATCGAGAAATCTTCCAGTCTATAATAAAGAGCAATACATACATATATATATATATATATATATATATATATATATATATATATATATATATATATATATATAAATGAGAAGAATGTTGTCGTTTGCTTGAAGCATTGTGCGTAGTATGTAATAAGTATTGTCAGATGGCGGAGACAATGCGTTAGTTAGGTGACACCGGCGATACGTGAAATGGTAAACAATCACAATAATGTCAATATTTTCAAATAATTTTATTATATTTACCAGTGTTAAGTTCGGACCGTGATGATAGGATGGTGTGTCTTCCATTTTTTAAAAATATATATAACTTTAGATTTTCGGGGGAATCCCCCATTCTCAGAAAAAAATATCCACTCATCGGTGTGTGACTGGGCCGGAAATTACGGTTTGTTTAGGTTCGCAGAAACCTTTTTTATGAATGTTGTGGTGTGACTAGATTAAGTGGTTAGGTGTAGTTAAATATTGTTAAGCTATTTTGTCAGTGATTATTATTGTGTGTAGTGTTTAGAATTGTTCTATTACATTATTATTTTTGGGGCCATGTTCGTGGTATTTGACGTATTGTGTGTCCGATTGGGGAGGGGGGGTAACTCGAATGGATAAAGCTGTGTTTGTTGAAAGTGTTAACTAGTTTGGCTCATCCCACTAATTAATTAATTTATTTATTTTCATACTTTGCTTAATTTTTTTAATTTAATATTATTACAGTAAGTAATCGTTTGTCATGATGCTTGTCATGTGTGGTTATACTAAAAAGTGAAAATTGAGCTCGGCTCTGTTGTTTAATCTTGGGTTAAATTTTCTGATTAGTATCGATTCTTTGAGTCTGAGGTTGCCTTGGTCTCTTTCGGTAGCTAATATCCTGACTCATATGTCTTTGGTGGGGTTGTGGCTATGTGCTATGTGTTTTTGGAAGGATGATGCCTTAGTGGTTACATGTTCTTTGATACGTATGTGCAATGGTCTCACTGTACTGCCGATGTAGAATTCATTGCATACCGCACATTTTATTTTATATATGGCATATGTGCGGTTGCATAACCCTGTGTTGTTGATGGGGCAGTTTGCAAGGGTGCAGGGGTTAGTGTTAAAGGGTGTTCTAGGTTTAGGTAGGTGTTGTCGCAGTGTTGGCGCGGAGTGTGTAAGCTGGATGTCTAGGTGTTCTTTGCGGGTAGCTTTGCGGATAGACGAGTTTATTCTATCGCTAAAGTGTGGTATTCTTAGAAAGCAGGTGTTAGAGAAAGTTTGCTGTGGATGTTTTCTATGTATCCTAGTGTGGTGTCTGGTGTTTGTGGGGTATCTATTCCGCTTGAGTATTTGTTGGAAGTGTCTAATAGAAGTGGTTTTGTATGTAGTCTGCGTATGACTTCATCTGAGCTGTTAACGTGTACTGGGTAGGTGGGGAGTAGGGGCTTGAGCAGTTGGGAGTCGACAATTCTTTTTATTATTGTTTCAACAATTTCTTCATAATTGTCTGCACGGTGATCTCCAAGAAGGTTCTGTCTCGCATACACAAATGATTTGCATGAATTCGTCTTCAAAGGGTCTAGTGTTTTCGTAAATTCACTACCATTAATCAGCATACAAGCATTTACCGGTCTATTTGGCATAATGGTAAGTATGTTCGCTAATGGATCAAGACACTAGAGTTCAATCCCTGGTCGAGTGATGCAAAATACTTTTAAAAAATAGTACTTGATGCCCTCTTACTAAACACTCAGTATTATAAAATGAGGGTAAATGGGGTAATTCTGGAAAATGAGTGGCGCTCCTACCTGCACCAGCACCTCGGTATAGTAGCTTAACAAAAGGGAGCAATCGGGTTGCTCTCGACTATGGTCGACCACTTTGCTTCACTTAACCAGCATACGAATCTGGGGACCATTCACAAACCCATCTATAGCAGTTTTTTTTAATAGCAAGCTATTGCTTAGACTTTCCCAAAATCAAAATATATCTTGCATTTTAATCATTTCACAGGACCGCTTTCCTGCTGGCTACAACATGGTCGTCTTCAAATCAAATGCTTCTCATAAACCTTTCTCATAAGTAATCAAATTTTGGTACTTCTTCAGATTAGGACCCGAGCTAACTCTAACCCTAACTCCAATAGCGCCAAGTCGATTTTAGCTCGGGTCCTAATCTGGAAAAGCACCCAAATTTTGTTCATTCAATTCATCAGTTGGACGAGTAACAAAATCCTGAGAACTGGAAACCTATATGTGAATTGGGCAGGATTTGGTTATATAAGAGGACGACTTAATAAAAATCTGCTCATAGTCGACTTGAAAATGACCACGTTGTAGTTAGCAGGAAAGCAGCCCCGTGGTATTATGTTCCATATAGGGAAAGTTCATGAAATAAAACTTTGTTTATTGAAGTTTTGTTTTTTGTACAGAGGAAGAAAATGAAATTATTTACACAGGTTGTAGCTAGAAGAGTTTTTGTTGTGAATGTTTTACATAGATGGAACTAGAGATTGGAGCTCAGTCGAGCACCTAATATGAAAATAACGATAAAGTAAATACTGTTTGGTGTGTTTATTACTTCGCAAGACACGTCGCACAAATTGGGCAAACACATGCTGATGATTATGACATCTGGCTTTTTTGATTGATATTCCTTTCTTTAATTTTAGCTTTAAATTGCTGATATTGAGTTTGAACATAACCAATATTGACATATATAATACAATGAGAACTTTATATATATCCAGTGAGTATTACACATGACTTTGTTAATTGACATCCCTTTGTTTTATTTTTTCAAGGGGAGCAGAAAGTAGACCGTGAATTTATTTTCGGTAGCATCGTAACTCTCGCTTCCTTTATTTTGTTCTATAGTACTCACCTTCCATGAGATATGTTTCTGACAAAGGGAGAATAATTGCTGTTTTCTGAGTCAGAATCTATCCATCTAACACTTATCGTTGGCTAATTTTGACCTTGAAGTTGTATTTTTAAGCTCCTTACATCAAGTGGCTTCATGCCTTGTCTGAAGCGATTTCCATAAAAATAGAAGTAATTTAATTTAATTTATTTCGTTTTTTTTTTCTTTCTAGACGAAATATCCCCTGCTCTTACTGGTTTCGTTTTCCGCGGTGCCACACACTACTGGCTATCGCCCCAACTCTCCAGGATTTATTTTATCCCCAATACGAGTATCTATTTTTTCATGTTCGCAGACGCTTAATCCATTGCTAATTAGATGCACAATTACATAACGCATGTAATCACTCACTTAGCGCCTAATGAAACATAATAATTCGAACGATTCGTGATATGACTACGATATTTCTCATACTATCTCCTGTCTCATTATATAATGATTACAGACGATTTGGGAACGGCTTGATGAAATCCAAAACATTTTTTTCATATTCACTTGAAGACATAATAAATGTTATTCAAAGAGTAATTATGAAAAACCAATGTCGACGGAAGTGGCAGTATTGTTATTCTTGGCGTTAAAAAAAAAGTCAGAATTTAATCACCGGAAATGTTGGAATCTGTTCGACACGGAACGAGACCAACCATTTATGGCGCCATTTATTTGAACAGCAATTATAATGGGAGGTTTAAAAGTCATTTGGTTGCAGTGTAATTAGTTATAAATAAATGCTCTACATTATTTCTTGGTTGCAAGTTAAGAAGTCTGCAATATCTTGGATTTAGTTGGTTTGTCTGGGAATTTAAACTGCATTTTACATTTTTTTTAATGACTCAAAGCTTCTTTAGACTATATATTGGGTATTTAGATCTGTATGGCTAGGTTTCCTTCCTCTTATCTAATTACTTTTTCTGGTACCTAAGGTACTTAAGCTTTATTTTTTAATGCAACTTTGATTCCTATATAATTTTATTGCTAGCTATCATATTGCAGAATGGTTCTTGGATGTAGTGTTTAGATAGTATTATTATTATTTTTTTTTTGAATTTTTTTTTATTATTGTTATAATTAATGTTATTTGATATGCAAATTACTATATCATACGGTAGTCTTAAGGGTAATATATTATTATTATTATTATTATTATTATTATTATTTTATCATTATTATTATTTATTTATGTATATATTAGTGGTATTTTAAGCTGAATTATTTCGACACTTGATTATTGGGGAAATGGTCGTATAATCAGTACCATTGGAGAGCCATGAATATTATAACTGTCCTGTTTTTAAATCTCCGAAACAGTTACGTGGTAAACAGCTGATGATCCCCGTGTTAATATTAGACGCTTAAGGTCTCCTGTTTTTGTTTCACTCTTAGATAATAAACCCCTTTTTTTTACTTATATTTTTTCATTTATTAATTTTCCAACGAATGTTAAGTCTGCAATATCTTGGATTTAGTTGGTTTGTCTGGGAATTTAAACTGCATTTTACATTTTTTTTTTAATGACTCAAAGCTTCTTTAGACTATATATATATATATATAGAGAGAGAGAGATAGAGAGAGAGAGAGGGGGAGAGAGAGAGAAGAGGGTAGTGCAGTATTAGTGCAGTTCCAACGAGAGAAAAGTATATATGTAAAGGAGTAAGGCCACCAACATTTGTAAAAAAGATTTTTCAACATTTATTTATCATTTTGTTATTGTATCATTTTATAATTTTATATAACGCGTTTCAAGCGGTGATCCGCTCTCATCAGATATGTAAATCCATTTGAAGAAATGTCTTTCGATTTGAAAGAGTGTTGTTTCATTTGAGGAAATGTGTAATTGTTTGGCGTTTCTGAGCATGTGTGGGTTTGCGGGTGTGTGTGTATGTGTTTTGATATTTTGATATTTTTTATTATTTATTTTTATTTTTTATTATTTTTTGCTTCACTTGGTCAAAGTCGTTGTGTTTATTAAGTACGTGTGATTTTGACCTTTATTTTATCGGTCATCTCCGTTTCCTGAAATGTCTTGGGTTTTCTTTTAAAATTTATTATTTTTTATGGCCCTGGCGCCACATTGGATGCTGTGCTCGCGTGTGTGTGTGTGTGGGCGTACGGTTAGTTCTGAATCTTGTACATAGGTGAGCGACATATACACACACCCACACACACACAAACTCACACACACATACATATATGTGTGTACACGCACATAGGCGCATGGTTAGATAGATAGAGAAAGGCAGAGAAAGGTTGATAGAAGGATAGGCGGATATATAGAAGTACATGTGTATTCACATCAATTTTTGTATGCATGCATGTGCACACATACATATATACACTCGCGTATCGCCCATACATTCTATGCATTTGAGCACCCACGCACGCATGTACGTAGGCTCCATCCATATATGCGTGTATCCTCGCTCCTATATGTATGTAGATGTGCGCGGTCCATATGGTGTGTAGTTTGAGTTACGATTTGTTCAATGCTGGATTAAATTTAAATATAAAGTTTGTTCTTGTGTTAGTAAGTATGTGTAATCTTGGCTTTGGAAAATTGGCATTATTTTAAATTTTCCTCCGCTGCATGAGTGCACATGTTGGGTGACGAATAATTTACGGTTTTCTTTGATTGTAATGTTGCTTTAATGTAAAGATACTCTGTTATTAAATGTTTTGGTGGTGCCTATGTAAGATTCGTAAAAACCTAAAACTATCCTACAGCTGCTGCTAACATCTAGAAATGATCATTAAGGTACACAATAACAAAATACTAAACAAGGACAGCAGAGGGAAGAAAAAATAACAAATTAGATACAAAAGTAAAAAATATAGCAAAATAACACTAAGAAGAATAAAAATATAAACAATACAAATAGAAATAAACAAAACCCTAATAGTAATCACCCGAATAGAAATGAAAAAGTTAGCAATGAAGAGAAAAGATGTAACTGCATAAATCGTACACTTTGTCCACTAGAAAATAAATGCTTAACCAAAAGTATTGTATACCAAGCCACAATATTTGTCAAAGAAAGACCGAATAACAAGAAGTACTACGTGGGTATGACCTCCCTAGATTTTAAAACCAAATATTATGACCACAAAAACACATTTAAAAACAGAGAACGTCGAATTAAAACAGCACTAGCAAACCACTGTTGGCAGCTCAAAGAAAATGGACGTTCACCAATAATTCAATGGAAAATAATACGACAGGCCAGTACATGAAGAAATTTAGACGATCCGTGTAGAAAAATTTGAAATCCTAAACTTTAAAGCCCCCCGAAATCTATTAAACTGTAGAAGTGAGATAGCAAACAGCTGCCTACACAGAAATAAATTCACCTTAGGCTAAAATATATAAATAATAAATAAATAAACAAATAAGTAAAAAAAAAACTGAACTAAACAAAAACCTAACAATTTAAAAATTAAAACCTAAAATAGAAATAGAAGGAACCCCGTGTTAAAATAAATTCACCCATTATATTGACACAACAAAGAAACAGGATATAGGTCAACCTATAGAAAACAGAACAATAGAACAGGATATAGGAAGTAACACTAACAAGACCTTTGTTCGGGAGAAGCCCAACGATTGGCTGAGAGAACAACAAATAATATGATTGGTTAACTAGCTAGCCGTGTATATAAAAACATCCGGCAAAAATAACTCCATGCATTTTAGCCTGAAGATTCCCCCCGAGGGATGAAACGTGGGAGCCTCTGTGTAGCTTAATTGACATAAATATATTTTCATAGCTTACTACTTAGCTCTACTTACGTATCGAGCACTGTTGAAGTAAATTCTGAAAATTGATGCATAAAAAATTATATTTCCTTATAAAATTGTATGTGGATACATGAAATATATATATATATATATATATATATATATATATATATATATATATATATATATTATAGATCCTAGGTAAGCAGGTTTACGACATTTCAATATAAACAACAGTTTTGTGTACGATCGTTTCTGATACGATATGGATTTTTATTGATATTAGGTCTTTTCATCAACGCAGGATATTAATTCTGAAGTCAAAACATAACATCAAGACTTGAGTATAGTTCACGCTCAGTTATACAGCAACTCTATAGGATGAGGGTGGTTGAGATAGAAGTACAATCCACTTTCAAAACTATACAAAGCGATGAAATATGTAAATGTTTGTTCGTTAACACAAAGGTTTATGTAGTAGCTCAATAGTGTACGAATATAGCTCTAATTTAACATCATATGACATATTAGTTATTCAGAGAACAACATTTCATATATTCATCAGAAACACGATTATTTGCATACACTTATTTCTGCCAATATGCAAAACACAATTTTTATGATATACAAAATATCATCGATTTTTACGAGGAGGCTTCCCCAGTGCATAAAAGTCCACCCGTCAGGCTTAAAAATATATAAATGCGTTCAATATTAATTTATGTTTTATATCCTTTCTTTTGTTATCACAATTTTTTACTAAGGAAAATATTTGTTTAACTTTATTTTGGCATATGCATGTTCATATTATAATACGTCCGTGCCAAGGGCGTTGCTCTTTTTCCCCCGTGGAAAATCAATAAGAATCGATAAAATACATACTTAAAATTAAATATATAAGTTATAAATATTACCACCAACAGTAATCATTGGGATTTAAAATAATTTTCTTTTCTTTTATTATCTTTTTTCTTTATTTTTACTCCTTTCTTCATATTTTACGAATTATATATATATATATATATATATATATATATATATATATATATATAATATTATAGTTGCATACCGATGACCATAGGAAAAATCAATAAAAAATCATAATTTTCATTTATGGTTTTAATTTCTTTATCTTCATATTCAAGCGAATACCTGTATTTCTTCTTAACTATAAAGTATATATATACCCAGAAGCTTGTATACAACCTCATTGAGCTTGCAATCTGTAAATGCACTTTAATATTTCCTAACAAATATTCATAGTAATAAATAAATCTGAATTGTCGAGCACTGTTTGAAATTATAAGAATCTGAGGTCGTTAAGCTATGGAAGCAAAGCTTACACGCCCGCGTGTTTAAACACTCTTTGATTTGGGAACGTTTGGGGCGTAGGATCGTGATTCTCTCCTGAATCTACGAACTGCGTTCGGACCCGTCTGCCCCCCCCCCTGAAACCGCCACTTCCTGCACTGATATGAACGTAAGTCTGAAACAACGTTGTCTGAAGGTAAATACACTTTAAGATTTAATAAAAAATATTCATAGTATATATATATATATATATATATATATGTATATTAGCGGTATTCACTTGGCTGCGTTCACATTTTTTGCCTTGTAAGAAAGGTTTAAAACTAACATTTGCAATACGAGGTAACGTAATAAAAAAATGGATAGCACGGTGGTGTTTTCTAAACAAAAACTACTTGTTTACGCCATAGAACAGAAAATGGTTTCAGCGAATCGAAACGCATTTAATTATTTTAAATCTTAAAAATACCAATAAAACTGATTCTAATACATTCTAATACATTTCTAATTGACTGAGATGTTATTTGTTTAATTTTATTGTTTTGTTTTATGAAACTGTTGTGAAGTTGTTCCACAGTAAATAATAAATAAAGGAAGTCAAGTCGAGGGTTGGATTAACAAGTGTATTAACAAAGTAAGAAAGTGACTAGCTCTTGGCTAGACAGTTACAAGACTGTGCTTTGTCTTCAGTGTCTCTGGTGACTCGCACTATTTATAGTGACAACCGGTGTAGTTTCTCCTGTGTAAGAACGGCCGGTGTAACAGAAACCAAGAAAGTCTATGTTTTTAAATGAATTTCGTCTCTTTTACGTTTTAAAATATTTCAGTTTTTTAATGGATATGACAGATAATTTCTCTTATTGATTCCAGATTGTATTGAAGACAATTTCAATGGTGTCTTTAGATTCTGTGAAAAATGTAACCTTTATTGTAACTTATTTGAATGTTCTATCTGCTAAAATATTGATTACTATAGCACACAAATAAACATTTACTATATATATATATATATATATATATATATATATATATATATATATATATATATATATATATATATATGAGATGGCCTATTCGTGGTATCGTTGACGTGTCCTCAGTTTGAAGATGGTAAATGACTGTTATGAATGAGAGTCCATGCATGGTTAAGAGCTACATCTTACATACTGTAAAATTACGTCAGAAAGTAGAAACTTTTCAAAGCAACATCATGCGCTTCATTACTGACCATAAACTATCTGATCACATCAGTATTGCAGTCTTGAAACTGCTTGGTCACGTTTAGCGTTCCAGTGTAGAGCTATGCAAAATATGTATTGAAGACATAATACAAGGAAGCCGGTCGAAAGGTAAACAAAAGAAAAGATGGATAGACAACGTTTGTTAATTGACGAACATGAACATAAACTAAGCGAACACCGTGGCCCAAGATCGTAGGGATTGGATGACACTAAGCCATGTAAGTGCGTATTCTTCAACTGGCGGAGAAAACGTTTAATAAATAAAAGCTACATCCTGTACTATGTTAGTCTGTTAATATGCATGGTCTTGGACAGAACACGGCGGATCTAGCTGAGTAAACCTGGAACAAAAATGCCTCTATTATTTATGGGCAGTTGCAAGGGCAAGGTCATATAAGATGCGGGACTTAATTGACTACAATATGGACCAAATAGCAAGCCTCTACAGAACTTAGGTTATCGCAAAAAGTGTGACTTTCACCTTTTCCGTGACCGTAACATTGATATTTGACCTAGGTATCCTCCAATTAAATCAGTCCTAACTTAGACCATGACCGATATTTATTACCAAGTTTGGTGACGATTGGTCAAGCAATATGGACGCTAGGCTGTACACAAACAAACGTAGTGATAAATAAATTCAACCTAAAACATAACTTCCGCCTTTATTGAGGCAATATATCTTTAATCTACAAGCATTCAATCCATTTTGTTTCAAGTACATCTTAAAATGCAATAGGACTACACGTTGCTTGAATCAAGAGATCCAATGCTGGACTGATGGCAGAGTTTCTGGCAGAGTGATAAATGGTCTACTGTATAAGTGACACACTATTTAGCTTTTTTTTATTATTCGGGCGCTGGCAACACACGCTGCGTCAACGGGTGTGTTTGAAGATGGCAAATGACCCATTACATGGCGTCGTACGCCATATGTTATTCCTTATTCAAACAGCCCTTATAACTATAACCGACTCGCGATTCAAACGATTTTACTTTGTTCACGTGATGGAAAAGACAATGAACTCATGCATCCACATCTGTTGGTGAGTTGGTCGGTCTGTCGCGCTTCATTTCTAAATATTATTTTTAGATCTGTACACGCATATCTGTAAGAGGCTTTGTCTGTGCGTCGGTCACCTACGCTGAGCTGTGACATAGAATTTCTTGATTTTTAAACGAACCGCTCGAAGTGACGCATCTTAAAAATATTAATTCTTATTTATTTGTCGTTTTTTGTGTGTTTATAATAAACTAGAAGAATACTTGTTCCAGGGAAGGTAAAATTATTCCCCGAACGAAACAGTTTTGCACCGCTTTTATGTCCCCTTACCCATTTGGCATGGTGGTAAGAGTGTTTGCTAATGGGTCGGTAGATCAGGGTTCACTCCTCGATCGAGTCGTACCAAAAACTCAAAATATTGTACTTGATACTTCCTTGATAAACACTCAGCATTATAAGGTTAGGACTAAGGGTAAATGGAGTAATCATGGGTAAAGAGTGACGTCCTCCCCTATGAAAAGAGAACCTTCGAGTTGTTCTCGATTATGGGCGACCACTTTCCCTTTTTTACGAAGATTAAAATCAAGATATAATGATACTAACATTTATGTCTAGCATCCTTATTCCGATTTTGATCAGGATTTGTCACATGATGTTGACTCTAAAATCGAAGGCTTAAATGAAGCTGAAGGATCTTAAGAAGAAATTCAAATTAAGAGAATCTTGCTTAATTCGTGTCTTATGACTATGGATCAAATTCAATACAAAACTGAAATATTTTAATTTTAAAATGGGAGGTTGTGCTCATATTATGCCACTTCAACCCCATTTAAATTACCCTAAAGAACTAAATTTAGTGAATATTATGTAATTGATGTATAATACCTATTGTTAAAATAAGGTATTTGAATTTTCACGAAGAGTTTCCACCCTCTCTTTGCCCTTCTTTACATAAAACTAAATTAGACTAAATATAGCCTACATCACCCATCTTCATACTTAGCAATGTGTGCCAAAATTCATAATGATCGGTTTATTAGTCCAAATCTTTTACCTACAAATATATAAACATATGCACATACTTAACTTTATATAGAGACTAGCTGAACCTACCCGGTATGGCACAGAGGTGTATATACATGTAATATTTTGGCTTTACTTTAATAAACTATGCTGGGTTTTTTTTTTCGGGAATATTAGTTTTGTTCCAACCAAATGGAATTAATTCTGAATGATAAATACAGAGTTACGCCCCATTTTTTAAGATGTTGGTATTTTCTGACAGGAATGGAATCGAAATACATGTTATTTTTCTTAACAACATGCTGCAACGATCAACAAGAAAAACTGACGGACCATGAGCAAATATAGATTTTGTAGAAAGAAAGTTTTTGATGACAAAGAAACAATAAAACGACTGACTTTACTTTATATATTAGATACTTTGGTGAAAATTAGACATTTATAATTACGTAATTTTCTATAAGTTAATTTAAAATGTTTCTATAAGATTTTCATAAAACATTCTACTGGCCGTCAGATCAACGTGTAGTGTCTGTATTTTAGTACCAGGCTAGATTTTTTGTGGGTGTTGAATTTTAGATATTTGGGGAGGAGGGGCCTTGATCCTCATTACATTTAACATCAGGGATGCAATTAAATCGGTTCTTCTTATTTCTACGTTTGCCCAATAACAGGGGTGATTCTAGGAAGACTCATTTTAACGCCAGTTATGAAGGTGTATTTTCTTAGATTTCAATGCCAAGTTCATTACTTGTGGTTCCATGCGATAAAATAATCATCATTTTAAACCAAACATCACTTCTGACTAAAATCGATTCACCCTCCCAAAAGACTTGACGTGCTGAAGGACAACATGAAACCTTTTGTTTTTTAGGCTTTCCGGTTTGAAACTCCTTTTTGCCCAACACTGAAAAATTAAAACCAAAACTAGAAATTCTTCCCAGCATGCATTCGCAAAACTGCACAAAAGAGCTGGAATATTTGATATAATTATTGAATACGCCCTTGCTGAGTACCGAATTACATTCAGCATATTTATATAATAATACGCTAACGTATTTCATGTTCGTCCGTACGTTATCATCTTTTACACACATTTAAAAAATGAGATCGTCACAAAGAATAAAAATATACGACTTTATCCATTTTAAAATGAATTGTTTCAAAATCAATTTGTGTCGTCCCGTCGAGTAAAACAGTACAATTTTAAATAAATACATTTCAAGAAGTGGTGTTTTTTTTTATTGATTTGAAGAATATTTAGTTGACAATTATTTTTACGGTACGAACACAAATAATTAAATTGCTACAATTTTAAAGAAAGAAAAAAAGAAGGAAAGAAGAGGCATATTTCTTTTATTTGAAAAATATATTTAACTTTCTATGACAATTATTTTTTATAGAAGAAGAAAGAATTATTATTTCTTAATAGTATCAGTCGTGAGAGACATTAATTCAAAAGGAATGGTTATTAATAGAAAATTATACAGATTGATATAGAAATCACCGTGAAATTTCCACGGAAGTTCCGCTAATATCTATTATTATACTAAAGCTGAATTAATAAATGTTTGTTTCTCTGTGGGGTTTTTCCTATATATTTTAATTAGACAAAATTAATACCAAAATATTTCTTACTTTTGGGATTGAGTTATGTATGAAAAAATCTGGAAATTTAAATTGTTAGTTAGCTACAATTTGCAATTAAATCACCAAGTGAGCCATCTCTTACTAAGTGTCTATCACTTATCAGATGTTGTTTGATTTTATACGGCCTCTCTCTCCCTCCCTCTCTCAGTCGAAGGTAATAAAAAAGGAAATTATAAAAGGCGTAGAATACTCCATTAAAAACAAAAGGAAATATTACCAGGATTAATAATATTATTTAACACGTAGATGTAGAGAGAATAGGAAATAGATGGGGGGGGGGCATAGCGAGCAGAAAGAAACTCATTTTTTATTTTGTAATTTTATATTTGTTTTATATACAACTGGCTTTGAAACCTGATGTTTGTTTGATTCAAATAAGCTAACCCAAGCTCAATCGGTGACCTAACGTGTCAGATTATTTTTTTCAAGTAAATAATAAAACTTGCGAAGGGTATGAACCCCTTATTCCGCCAAATTGACGGATGTAATAGTAAAACTACTGTTTTCTTAACAATTGGTTTACTAACGTGAAACATTTGTGTAGAAAGAATGCTTCCCAGGATAAAATGACTGTAAAGGTTGATATGCCGTAAAACAAAATAACCCAACAATTGATTATATATTATTATAATAGAGTAAAACACCTTTAATCATTTAATACCAGTCTAAAAAAAATCGCAGAAACCTACTGATACCAAGTATGCCATTGCTTTGCTTAAAGCTCAAACATTGGCACCTGATGCGTGAACAGACAGACGCACATACAGCTTTGCTTTATATTTTGAGACTAGCTTAAATATCCGTCTATGTCTGTTTTTTTTTTTAATACCCTTCTCCCGCACGTCGACTTCAGTGAAAACATGTATTTACTCTAGATTCAAAATTACTTTTTTATCCTCAGCATTTATCAGAAAAAGAGCGGATCTGTGGAACCATTGTTGCGGCAGAAACAGCAACAACAACAACCACAGGAAAACGATCTTTGTGAGATGTTCTATGTTGATTAGTTTAAATACTTAATTTTATTTACCTCTCCAGGAGGTTAGACACAATGGCAGGTGTTAAGTTGAATAACCAGTGCACTAGGATTAGTGCACTCTGGCCTACAAAAAAGACCTGAACAGTCTCGTCGGCATTCCCTGGTAGGGGCGCCTCAGGCGATTAGCGATTAACTAACCTCTTCCTAAACAGAAGGTAAAGCCTTGAAACGTAGACCTCTTGAGATTGAATAGGACCACAACAGCAAGAAAGTCACTGTCGGACTGATTGCCAAGGACGAATCATCGACTGGTACGAACACTATTAAGTTGGTCAACTTACGTAATACTGCTTAGTTAATTCTATCAAAATACTCAATCTTGATTGGTTGCCGTAGTAGCTTAATTTCAAGAACTGTAGGTTTGTGGAATTCTCTTCCTGCTCACTGTTTTTCACTTACTTATAGCCTTAGTCTATTCAAGACTAAGGCCAATAGGCACCTCTTGTTTTTGCTATAATCATATTTCGTTCTTGTTAGCTCCTTACATCAAGTGGCTTCATGCCTTATCTGGGGCGATTTCCAGAAAAAAAATAAATACTGGAAAGTTAGTAATGGTTAGGTACAAAGAGATTGAGATAGAGCTGATGTTTGAGAGACAGAAAACGCATAGTTGAGCGAGTTTTAGGTAATCCAAATAAAAGCGATTTAATCAGGTCTGCAAGATGTGGAAAAATAAAAAAGAATTCACCTTCAGATCTAAATTAAGATTTTATAACAGCAACCTTTTTTCTACACTGATATATAGAAGCGAAACTCGGAATCTCAAAATCAGCCAAGAGAGGTAATTAGACGCGTTTAATTCCAAATGTCTTAGAAAGACTCTAAGGATCAACGAGATCTTTTGCTGGAGGGTCGCTGTGGATCCAAGAAGTCAGAGACCGCGCTAACCAACAGGTGGTATCGTCAATAATCTGCAAACGACGTCTAGGCTGGCTCGGACATGCCCTAAGATTGGCCCCAGAGAGATTTGCAAACCAAGTTCTTCAGTCGAACCCTGATGGAAAAAAAAGAGGAAGACAAAAAATGAACTGGAAGAAAATAATCGAGAGAGATTTGATCGCAAGGGGAAGAAGCTGGAGGATCGCTGTGGATCTGGCTTCGACCGAAAACGATGGTTTACTTTGACTGCCTCATGCGCCACAGGACGCGGGGGTTCCTGAGTCGGAGCCTGGGTGAAATAAATGAGAGATAATGGAAGATGATAAACGACATAGTGTGTCATTGATTTATAGTATAGCTGGGGTGCTCTTAAATTTTCACAGTTCGTCCACTTCGTCGGCAGGGTCAGCTGGTCTAATTTCTGTAGTCGCCGTGGTGAGGTTCTCGTCTTCTCTTCTCTGTCGCTGTCATCTTCTCAATAAGAGCTTTCATAAACGTTATTGATAAATAAACATCGACAAATGAAATTAGGTTTTAACAATCTCTTTGGGATTGCATTCTTTCTACATAGCATACATGTATTTGCATAAAATAGTCAATAACTTTCACCAATGGGGACAGACGTTATTCAAACCCACTGCCCTCTACCTGCTGATTTAGTCGAAAAAGACAAATCCTCTCTACACATTCGCCACGTAAGATTAGTAGCTTCCTGTCATGTGACGTCACTGCCGGGACACGTAGCCTTACTCGAAGTCTTATTGGAAAATTCTACTATCTAATTTTTAACCATGTGTAAAAATTTACCATATTAATTCTACTTTTTATACGCCTCCTTTCATCTTGCTACAGATTGAACGAATTTGAAGAGAAAGAACAGTCACGGTCTCTCTTTCTCTGTTTCAGTTTTAAACGATAACAATAATGGCTTCGAGTTCTTGTTGAAAACTGATTGCAATAAAGGTTAGCATCTGGTGAATAAGAAATCCATGACGCAACCCCATTTGTGTTGCTCATTTATACAACTTTAACTGAGATGCGCCCGAGCAAGCAAACCAGGAATTAAAGTTTTTATTCTAATTTTAATAAAGTAAGTAAAGTGGTCGACCGTAGTCAAGGGCGACCCGAAAGTTCCCTTTTCATTGGCTACTATACCAACTCCTTTCTCAGGATTACTCCACTTACCTTTGATCCCCACCTTATGCAATGCTGAGTGTTTAGCAATGGAGCATCAATTGCTTTTTTTTTCAAATATGTTTGGTATAACTCGGCCAAGGATTGAACTTTGTTCTCCCATCCCATTAACGAAAACTCTTACAATTATGTCAAATGGGCCGATTAGTTTAATAAAATGCCCTAAAATCGAACAACGTAAATAAATGAAAGGAAAAGCGAATCATCTTAGCCATCCACCTATCATCAACTATTTTTACCCTCGACCCTCGAAAGGGGCTACAATAAGCGGAGAGATGAAATAAATAACTAAATAGTTTAACTGTTTTTGTTAAAGACACCGTGAGTTTGTTAATGAATACATCTGCATCTCACGTCCTTCGTTTGTGCAAAGGGAAAACTACCCCGGGGGTATAAATAGGACTGTGTGGAGTGGGGAAATGTAAAAAAGACACTCGGTAGCTAATTGGGCATGAGTTCTCCCACTCCCGAGAGACTTGTCGGTGGCAAAATACGCAAATGATGTACATGTGTGTCTTTGAAAGGAAACACGTTGTGCTCATTGGCACGTTGTCATTACAGGAGGGGAGAGGAGGGAGGGAAAGTAGGGGTTAGGGTTAGTAAAGTTGGAATAGTGCATCAAGTTGTTTACACGTTGTGTTTGGCGAATGGAATCGAATTGACACCGAAAGGTATCCTCAGGGTGGAGACTCTCAAGTAGATGATTCCATTATGGAGATGATATAATTGAAGAATAAAATAGTAGATAGAGGAAGAAGAAAATGAAAAAGAAGAAGTAACAAAGAAACAAAGAAAGAAAGGGGGAATAAGATAACGAAAAGGAAAGAGAGAGAAGGAGGAAGAAGATGATAGTGAGAAATGGAAGAACAAAAAGAAGAACGGAAAGAAGATAAAAGAAATAGGGGAATAGGAAGTTAGGATAATGAAAGAAGAGGAAGAAGAAGAAGACAGAACGAAAGAAAGAAAGAAAGAAAGATGGGAATATGATATAGGCATACTGAAAAGAAAAAGAAGAAGGAAAAACATAATAATAACAATGGTAATAATGATTTAAAAAATGGTGGCACCATCGTCGGTTTGTAACACGAAAAATGGTGGTGAATGATCAAGGAAAGTGGAAAGAACGATAAGAAAGAGCACAATCCAGACCTCCACTGAAAGGTCACGGAAAGTACTAAGATATTGGCAAGGATTGTTGCCACTCAAATCCCAGAGAAAATTGACGTCTTTTCTTTAGTTATTGAACATTGTAACAATTTATCTTTTTAAAAGAATAAAAATTCTTTTTATTCTTACCGCAAAAAATAATTTTCAGCTAAATATTTTCTTTTAAATAAATCAAACCAATGTTTTAACTGATTTATTTAATTTATTTATTGTTGCAATTAAACTCGTTTTTAAATATATATGTTCTATTCCTTCTCACCGTAAACATCGGGCGATCCCTTCTTTATAAAAGGAGTGAAGAGTGATAACGTACGTACGATCATCAATTTCCCTTAGCGCATTATTAATTAGATAACCCCTTCCATCTAAAATGACAAAAAGGGAGTCAATGGTTCAAGTAATTAGTGTTGCTAGATTGGTTAATGCAGCTGTTTTTGAGAACATTTGGTGTTTTACGGCTGAAATCTCCAAATCGACACTGACATATAAATAGGGGATAAAGGGCCGTGGGGATATCTATACATGAATTTATTCTGAGACATTCTTTAAATTTCTCTCTCTTTTTCTTTTTTGCAAACTTTGTTATTTTCAGGAAACAAAATGGTGTCGTTTTCTTTAATTAAAGGCAAGGATCATACCATGTACTTCCCCATATTACCCCTCCCCTTTCTCTTTCTCTCTCTCTCTCTCTCTCTCTCTCTCTCTCTCTCTCTCTCTCTCTCTCTCTCTCTATCTATCTATCTATCTATCTCGCGTGCACTCTTTTGAGTGAGGGATTGGTCTACATCATAAGAAACGTTTCCAAACATCGATGGGCGTGGCTGATAGAACAAACTCATCGGCCCAATATTCACATGCAATATGAATTGGAATAGATACAGAGAAGATACTTCCACGTCTGCTGCATAGATGGAATCCCTCTACCGGGCTAGTAAGCTTCTCGCACCTGCCAATATCCGATATCGCCATAAAGCCACCACTCGCCCATGCATGGTGTATTGTTACCACATCTGGGCTGGTACACCAACCATTATTCCCTCCATCTTGGATAGAGCACAAAAAAGAATCTTGAACATACTAGGTCCCGCACTGTCGGCTAAGCTCCAGTATCTGTCTATCGCCGCAATGTTGCACCCCTGTGCTTGTTTTACAAGTACTTCCACGGAATGCGCTTCGGTGAACTTACTGCACTTGTACCCCTTAAACGTAAATAAACCAGACTAACCCGACAAGCAGCAAAATCATACCCCTTCACTGTAAAGTTCTCTATATACCGGAAAACTTTCTACTGTGATAACTTCTTTTCTCGGACCGCTTGGAATTTCTTCCCTGACTGTACTAACATGCAGAAATATAGCCCCTAATCACAATAGTCCATTACGTCGCTAGTGACAATATGCCTTGTTTGGGGTCAATAAAAGTTTAAAGTAAATGATAATCATTTAATATCATCACATTTATAAAGTCGTAGTTTGTGTTTATTTATACACATATTCGACGTGAAAACTCATTCTCCTGAAATTTGAAACAGCGATTTATGCAGACGTCAGTAAATGTTTGTCCAATTCTTTTGTCGCGCATGTGCCAACACGAAGTCAGGTGACTGTTTAAATCCAAAGATGATGTAACATGCATTTAATTCTTTTTGCATATTTAATTGGCTGAGATTTCGGGCAACATCGCCTTGACTAACAACGCGGAAGTATTGATTAAAACAAAGCGTGAATTTATATGTAACTGTACTGGCCGGCTGCTATCAGCTTTACGTGTAATTAATTCCCAGTTTGTTTATTTTAATCAATGAATCCACGTTTATAGTCAAGGGGCTTTTGCTCGAAATATCGATCAATTAAAAATGTAAAAAGAAATAAATGCATGTTACATGTAACATAATATAATCCTTATTATAACCTTTCAGTTATCGTTTTAGCTTTTAATTTAAAAATAAAAATATATATCTGCATGCTTTCTCATTAATATCTAATGCTGAATACCCAATACATTGTTGCAGTTTCAAACATGCATATCCATATCTTCTCTTGTTATAAAGTTGGCTCGTTTAACTAATTTGCATATTGATTTGCAAACTTACATCTGATTAATTCACTGTTTGTTATTAGTGCTTTCTAATTCAACAACTCTTTTAATTTTATTTATTCATTTATTTACATTTGTTTACCCCAAACAAGGCATGTTTCAACTGACGCGTAAGGGGCGACTGTGATAGGGACCGGATTTATAGGGGGCGACTTGGGTGGGGAGCTTGACAGCAAGATGAAATTCTAAAAGCGAGCAGTCCGGGAAAAGAAGTTATTAGAGTAGAAAATCTTCCGTCATCTAGGGACCTCTACAGTGAAGGGGTGTGATTTTGCTGCATTTTTGTGAGAAGCATTTATCCCGTTATTTTCAACTCAACTTATTCGTGGGGTTTTCGATCCAATTAAACAAAGCACCACCCAACAAAAAAGCACCGCCCAACAGGCACACAAACCGAGGCCAAGCACACTATATCCCTCGCCTATCCGCCACATTAATTTCATTATTAAATTAAATTCCACCACAATGCATTTCGGTTCATTCTTACGCCAGTAAGCTATTCCATTCTTTCGTTATATCCTACATTATAACTAAAGCTCCTAAACGTTGATTAACTCATCTTTAACATACCCCACTCTATAATGTGTATTCATGTTATCTATATAAATATCTATCCCGTCACGAAAATGTTATCGAGTGAAAAACGGCTGAACAAAACCATTTCAAGTGTTTAGGTTAAGGGAGTAGTCACACGAGCCCAACTCGCCGCCTTCACTATATTTCCATAATCAGACGTTTTCTTTTATGTTTTCCTTCTTTCTTTCTATACCGATTGATACGTTTTTTTTCTGTTTAAAACGTTTTCTTTCCATTTTTTTCTAGTTTCAGATGTTTTCGTTTTTTAAATTTTATTTCTTGTTTTTAACTTCATATTATTTTATATGAATATTAGTGTGAACACTGACATAATTTTCTCCCGTCATTTTTCACGGAGAGTGAACACTCGTAATAAAAGATTTAATTATATTTACATTATTTTTTTGTTTTCCTATCCATTAATTACGAGCAGTCATTGCAAAACGATTACTTGCTAGAAATTAGTTCTTTCAGGCAATTTAGCAAGAAGATTATGCGATTTGAAAATTTCATACTTAAAGTTTGTTTTTTACTTCCCGGTTGATGTCCTGCATTAATATTGTGTGGTCAACCATAGACAGCAAATAATTCAATAGTTCAAGGTTGGAGACAGGAGTTTCTGGGGTTACTCTGCTTTCCCGGGTGCACGCCGTGACGACGCGGGTCTGCTAGTTTGGAACGAGCTGCTGTTCCAAGCATCGAGTCTCGTATAAGGATACGCAGACTTCGTTGAGATGGTCATCTTAATCATGAGGGACTGCCCAAGCAGGTGATCTATGGGGAACTAACTGGGAATACTCGCCCATAGCATAGACCTCGTAAGCGATTCAAATATTGTCTCAAAGACGATTTGGAGTGTTTTGGAATTGATGTTGGGATGATGGGATGGGGTAGTTGTAGATAGGTAAAGCTGGACGAAAGCGCTTTTTGAAGGCAGCAAGCTTTTTGAAAAGAATAGGATGACACACCAGCAGGAGACGAGAGCAGCAAGGAAGAGAGGGACGTGACACCTCAAGCACATGGAGGAAACATGGAACACCTAAGATGCCTACCGTGCATCTTGGTAACTATGTCACGTGCAGGTTTGTTGAATCACCAACGAGTGCATGTTTTGCAAAATCAAGCACAGACAAGGTCTGGCTTCATTTATAGCATCCCCTTAGATCATCACAACACCTGCCCCATCTGTGGTAAAGTCTGTAAAAGTCTGGCACGCTTGAAGAGCCACATCTGCGCCTCTCACTGGGAACCTTCACACTAATATCACATCGATATGCCGAAAGTGGTTATATTGGAAATCGGATAAACAGCCACCATATATATATTCTCAATCTTTCGGATAATCCATCTTGTATTGATTTACTCCCCTCCAGAAGTTAGGCACACGGCCAGTTTTTATCTTACTCCCACAAGTAAGATGTGACCCAAGGTCGAGTCGGGAAAGTGGGGTTTAAAAATTGCCTGGGCAGCCCCGTCGGCATTCCCCGGTAGGGGCGCCTCAGACAGTAAGCAATAAACTTACTCCTCCCCAAAGAGGGGAGGCGAAGCCTGGAGGGGTGGACCTCCTAGAACTGCACAGGACAGACCCATTGACCGGCGTAAATCAAGCCCCGACGGACAAGACAATACCAGTATGGGGTGCAGTATCCATCGGAACAGATACTACACTTTGATCTTAGCCAAAAGTTTCTTGTATTCTTGTCCAATTGTTGGATATAGGCTCCATAGCTGATTTGTTCCATTTTTATTCGCGAGTACTATCGATTGACTTCCCACTATCGTCTTCAGGCGGAGGGTCGGACTTGCATATTCATGGCGGCTTAGCTGGAGCTGTGCGGTAAATTTATAACGTTTTAAAATAACGTATGTGTGATTAAACTCCGTATGTGATCACGTGTTAGGCGCGTCGTTAATTACAATTTACAATATATATATATATATATATATATATATATATATATATATATATATAGAGAGAGAGAGAGAGAGAGAGAGAGAGAGAGAGAGAGAGAGAGAGAGAGGGGGGGGGGAGAGGGAGATGTCATTTATTTATTTATTTTGTTTGCAATACTTTTGAACGAACAGTACTCTACCTAAATGCTAGTTGAGAATATTTTTTCCCTTCACCAATGTGATGCTCCCAGATGGAATGTGACATATATATATTTTTAAATATAATTATCCACGGACATTTATTTAGTTGCTATACGATTCATCAGTGTGGCTGAACCTAGCGATACAAGAAATCAGGACCCCAGAGTCTGAAGCTTGAAGCTCCATTAGATACATTTTTACATATTACATAAGGTTCTTTTACTCATTGGACGCCATCTTTAATACTAACGGGTCTTGCTGATATATATAATGTATTTAAATATCAGGTCGTAAAAAAGCACTAAGTGAATAAAAAGAATTAAAAAAAATAATAATCATGAAATGAAATGAGAAAATATCTAAATAAATATATAAATTAAAAGTAGAAAGACAGAAGAAAGGAGGAGACAAAAAAGTACGAAAAACATGCGGTGTTACTAAGTTAAAATGTAATTAAAACCAAGGGAATCAACTCTCAGTTTTTATTAAGAGTTACGTTTATTAACAGTTACGTTTTATTAAGAGTTAAGTAAATTCTAAATACCTTCTCCTACTCCGTTGGTATTAAAGACTGCGTCCAAGTAGTAAAAAAACTGTTATTCTTTTTTTACTGCATTTATAAGTCCTCTGACAATGTGAGTGTTGCTTTCTAGTATTTCTTTTTATCTGATGTTTCTGGACACTGGTTTTAGACTTTTGAAAAGTCACACGTATAGAAAATCCAGGATATATAACTCTATAACTCCATACTTTCAATTTCTTTACTTCAATACCTTTAATAAGGAGAGTAGAAAGTAGACCTTGGATTTATTTTCGGCAGGATGGTAACGTTCACTTCACTTATTTTCTCCTTTAGTGTTCATATTCCATGAGCTATGCTTCTGACAAAGAGGAAATAATTGCTGTTTTCTGCGTCGAAATCTATCCATCTAATACTTACCGTTTTATAGTTTTTGACCTTGAGGTAGTATTTTCTTTTTTTTAGCTTCATACCTTATCTAGAGCGATTTCCATAAAATAAGAATTCTTTGTCTCACAAACAAAATATTTATATAATTTTTTTCAAAATTCAATACTTTTTCTTACGCGTGGTTCACAGCAAAACTCAAAAGAAATACCTAACTACAATTTCGTATTAAGCATTAATATAAATGTAGAATTTTCTGAGGGGTTATTTTATATTCAGGACTAATAATAATTTATCCATCGTTTTCTCGAGTGTTTTGGAGGATGCAGTCGGGCGGGTTGATGCTAGCTCAGTCCAGTTTGGTTGTAAGAGACTGTTCGAAGAGTGGTGATAAGTTTTGGGAATAAGATTTTCTTTAGCGGGGGGGGGGTCCTGTATTTTTTCCATCATTTTTCATATGAGGCTTTTTCATGTATTTTGACTTACCGTTACCTCTGTCAAGAACTCTTTAAAAACTCTTCTCATCTTCCTTGCTCATGTATTTGGAATGATGTGTTTTCCTATTACCATTGAATGAAAAATGTCACTAATTATTAACGAGGTTCAGGTGGAGGCTATGTATTTCGCTTAATTTCGCTGTGAAACGCGTGTAAGATGTAGAAAATGTATTGAATTTGGTTAAAAAATATATATATATAATTATATAAAAATGTTTGTTCGTGAGATAAATAGGAATTACAGGTATTCGCTGATATATGAAAGTAAAGAAATTGAAAGAACAGATGAAAGTTATGGTTATGGATTGATTGTTCCTATGGTCATTGGAATGCAACAATAAAATATATATGCTCTGAAGCTTGTAATACAACTTCATTTTCGGATATTATTAAGAGTATATTCTTAAATATATTTTTTTCGTAAGGCTATACTATGTTTTATGTAATGTGTACATATATATATATATATATATATATATATATATATATATATATATATGTACACATTACATAAACCATATTATAGCCTTACGCCAATCAACCAGTGTTTCAATGCGTATTACCGCATCTTGTCAAAGCACTCTTGAAAAACTTGGTTTTATGTTCACTTTATTAACACATTTGAACTTGATCAATTAATAGAAAGTGTATATGTTCATATATCTATATGCATAGGATTCACTCATAGACAAATTAACAGATCATGCATTTCGGAACACAACCGTTAAGCATAAGGGCAGATAATGTAGGCTATACTTAGTTTAGTTTAGTTTTATGCAAATGGGCAAAGAAGAGATGGATCCCTTCGTGAAAATTCGGAAACCTTTGATTTTTCTGATATTTTGACAATAGCTATTAGTCATCAATTAATAAATATTCCCCAAATTTCAGTTTTTTTAGTATTTAAAAGGGGTTTTAGGGGACATAATATAAGCACAACCTCCTATTTGAAAATCAAAATTGACCTTGAATTTGATCTATAGTCATTAGACATCAATAATTCCTGAATTAGAATTTCTTATCAAGACCCCTAACGCTTTTAATATTATACCTTTCCTATAATCAAAATCATGTAATTAATTTTGATTACAATTAGAACAGCGATTCTAAACATGAGGTTTAGTAGCATTATATTTTGATTATACTCTTCGTAGGGGAGACATAAATATGATGCAAAACTGTTCTGTTTGAAGAATTAAGTTTACCCATCCTGAGACGAGTATTCTTTTAACACACACACACACACACTCACATAACCCCCCCCCCCACACACACACACACATATATATATATATATATATATATATATATATATATATATATATATATTAATGTGTGTATTACAGAAGATCAGAACAACATCGGTGCCGTCGGTTTCAAATCCTAACAATGTTGTTCTGATCTTCTGTAATACAAACATAAATAAATATTATGCTATTATTTTTTACTTTTCTTAATAATCGAGCACTCTGCTGGGGGTTTCTCCCACTAACCTTATATATATATATATATATATATATATATATATATATATATATATATATATATATATATATATATATATATTCTTTAACGCTGTTTAAATAGTTAAAGTAAACTTTTAGTCAAGGCTTTTTCGCAGTTTGAAGCCGGTCTTAAGTAGTTCAACAGATCTAAAAGGTGAGTAAGTACATCATCCCATGGCGGGTGAGAATCTCGCTGAGAATTCCCGCAGTTGATAACGCGTAGAAAAAAAAAGTAAATCTTGCGGAGGAAGCATCAAAATGCTCGCAGGAATAATTCCGAACGTAAGTCGTCCTCCATTTAGATCAACCGGAAAACACGAATCATTCCGCCATCCCCATTTCTCTCTGTTCCCTTCCTTCTTCCATTTCCTTCAATCTCTGTCTGTCAAACGAGATGCGTTCCCCGCGTCGACACGATAACCTCCCCCAACTCTTGGTAAACATGGCGGTCTTTATTTGGTCTACAGAGATACGTCGACGGATGGTTTGGCTGTTGTTTTTATGGCATATCAACTCAGTTCATCTTGTTTAAAGCCGAATCCAGTCATTTTTGTAAAAAGGTTTTTTTCTTTCTTAAGCCACTCGAGGATGAGGGTTTATGGGATAGAAGTGTTATCAGTTGAGAGATGAAGAATATATTGACAATGGTCGCTGAGATGAGTCAACATCGAATACTTGTGGGGACGGTTCATAACAGGAATCTGTTGCATTGGATTTGCAGACGACCATCTTGTAATGTGCAGGGAAACAGTCCTATGGTAAGGTGTTCCACATACAGGAAGTCCTTGCGAAGAAGCTATGGCTGTGGAAATTTCGCCTGACACTATGCACGTGAAGGAAAAAAGGAAAGTTATTTTTTCGCTGTGGTAACAAAAGGAGTACTTGCTGTGAATATCTTACAAGGAGGTACTAGACATTCGAGTAGAGTAGAGAGAGACTAACAACATCTCTTCTGTGAAGAAGAGATTACCCCACTAGATTTCGGAGTCGATTTTACACTCGAGGCGACGAAGAGTGTTCTGGGCGGCGCTTCCATGCTTCAAATTCTTGATGTATTTAAATATTTATTCATGGTGTTTGTTTTTGTTGTTTTTGTTTTACAGTATATCAACCCTTTTTGGGTTATTTAATGCCGAATCTAATCATTTTGGGGACCGAATTTATACTTCACCTTCTTAAAATCTGAAAATATTTATTCATGCAGTGCTGTTTTCTGTAATTTGTTTCAAGCTGTACTGTTCAAATATTATTTTGTACTAACATAAGCTAAAAGAGGGTGCGTGCACAAGGAGAAGCAACGGGGCGGTGACATCCAATCAGTTTTCTCATAATATTTCTCGGTATTAGGACTTATACTTGAGTCTTTGGGTGTATGCAATCAAAGAGTTGACCCGGGCCTCACCAGGGACTCACCAGGATCTCACCAGACCGCTGCTCACCACTGGCTAAAAGGTTTGTAGAAATGTAATAGCTTTCCCAGATGGCCGATTCGTGACATCCTCGACTGGTCTTTATGCATCCTAGCACTACGTGATGCACAAAATATATTCTCTCTATAATGAACGACCAGGCAAGGAAAACGAACTCATACCCGGCCCCTCGACGGATGCATAAACTTCTAGAAAAGTAAACCGTGAACAAAAATTCTTTACGGGTAGTCGTAGTTCCTGTAACGGCCATTTACAAATGGACGTAAATATGTACAGGTTTGGGCGAGCCGTATACTTATCCAGCTCTTGAACTCCCTTTAGCAAGTACTTCTAAACTACACATGTCACGATATAATAAAACAAATGATTTCTAGACGGGGTTTTGTTCTCAAGCCTGTGACGAAGCTCTCCGTAGTATGATCATGCATTTGGATTAGATATATATAATATTATATACTCATTAGTCAAACATTAAAATGTGTCCTTACATTCCAACCGCTTTAAGGAAGTATATTAGAGCATCTATTTATTTTTTTAAACAATTCTTTTATGTGACGTCATACACTGTACACGGTGAATAGCTTCAAAATCACTTTAAATGTCGCAATCTACCACGTCAACATTTTGTCAGATATTATGTTAAAAATTATAATATATAGAATACAATTACGAATTACTTAAGAGTTCTAGCCGGTCATGACTGACGGAACAAGAGAAAGTTACCCCTGTTGATTAAATAAAGGGTTCCGTTCGAAATTCAATACAGATTGCCGAGTTCGACAAGACGCATCTGAGAATCGTTGGAGGAAACGTTGTGAGAATAGCATCTCAGATGGGGGAAATAGTTCGAATAATCCGAATAATACAAATTAAAGTCGTGTATTATGGTTCATTTGTGCTCTTAAGCCAAATAAAATGAGAACATTGAAGACTACGATTTTAATGGCTGGCTCAATGTAAATGACTGTTTCAGACAAATCATCTGAATAACGGAGAGAAAAATAGCATTTTTACAATCTGCGAAATGGAACCTTGAATTCGTGCATAGCGTTTAATCGTCAATAGGAAGGTGGGCTTGCTCGTGGCAAGACAGGTGTTTTTATTTGAAGGGGAAAGCTGGGTGGTAGCGGTTAGATCGTGACTTGAAATGGTAAGATTATGGCCTGTGCCCACTAAGCATGGAAACGTTGAAAAGTGTATGTAACAAAAATGATACGCATCCTGAATTTACAATGGCGGGTGGCGACAACATGCGCACATATAAAAAGAAAGCGTCGTGGGTCTTTTGTAGAACATCCCCGCCACTAACGGAAAAATGAGTTTGTCAAATATATATATATATATATATATATATATATATATATGTGTGTGTGTGTGTGTGTGTGTGTGTGTGTGTGTGTGTATTTAGGCAGTATTTGTTCATTATGCAAGCATTATTAGAAGTAACAGTATTCCTCTGTTCAATTATACCTGTTTTTTATTTTTTACAATTTTTTCAATGAGTTTTTTTTGTCAAATTTTTTAAAAATGTATGTTCCATATGTATCACAAACGTTCACGATTCTTTGTCGAATCATCTTCAGGTGACGATAGCAAATGTACAAAAAAGCAGGAGAAAGAAAGAACATTTCTAAAGATAGCCGAGAAACGTGCACGTGAAGTCAGTTAAACGCCAAAAGACCGGTCTCGCACTGTTCCGGGAAATACGTTAACAATTTAAATTCTTGACGCCAGAATTAGCGTCACGGGATAGAATTGTATTAGGTTAAGCATTTTAAAACGTTGTTACTGGTTCCATACGCAATGTTATTAATATATAATCTTGCCAGTCATACGCCCTTGGCCTACTTTTGTAGTCCTATCTAAATATGCATCAGGCTTAGGGTTAGGTTACTGTTAGATTAGGGTTATGGTTAGACGGTACCAAATGTCGGGGGGGGGGCGAATCGCGTAATGGTGGACAGCTATAAGCGTGAGTTTATGTGGAGGCAGAAACATAAGGGAAACGATATTTTTTATTCAAATACTCAATGACATAAATGGATTCCATTCTTTTGAGTGACTAATAAAATATTGTTGTTTTTATTACAACTCGCATTTTGTCTGCTTTATTTTGGGATGGTTGGAGAATTTTTCGGGACGGGGCTTTTCAACAGGGAACCGAGGTCGCTAATAGAAACCTGTTCTTTGTCGATATCTTTAGAATTCAGAATAAAGACAAAGAATATGTAATAGGAAAGATGGAACTTATAAAAGAACCAAGAACATATATTCTTAAGATACGCTCACTTTTCAACACACACCATATTTTCGTATAATATTATTTATAAAAATTTGTATGCAGGGAAAGGAGGATGGGTAGAGAGGGAGGGGGGCTGCATACACCCCCATACACAAACATTCCAACTTACTTTTCCCCTTCAATCTTGACCGCAGCCATCTGGTCAAACACCTCCCTCCCCCCTCTTCCTCCACTCCCTCTCTGCCATCCACTTTACCCCTGCTCATCCCCCACCTCTTTCTCTTACCACCAGCCACAGTAGTCCTTGCTCACCCCATCCTTCCATTTTTTTCCCTACTCATTTTCTTCAACATTCATTTCTATTTCTCCAACAAGTACGGACGTCCACCCAGTAGGGGCCATTATTTCATTTTATTTTTCCTCCCAATATGTCTACCCTACATGTATCTGTACTTGTATGACATTTTTTCTCTATATTATCATCCTGATGAAGTCTTATAAATAAAGACGAAACGTTGATGTACACATAAAAAACATCCATTTTTTGGTTTTCCTTTTTCATTTTCCCATCACGTCGGATTACCTTCATCCTCCTCTTCCCATATATATATATATATATATATATATATATATATATATATATATATATATATATATATATATATATATTATTATTATTATTATTATTATTATTATTATTATTATTATTATTATTATTATTATTACTTCATGTATACACATAAAATGTTATAAGGGGATATAGTTTTTATGTATCAATTTTCAGGCATTTTAGCCTGACGATTCTCTCTGGGGATGAAACGCGGACGCTTCTGTGTAGCTTAATTGTCATAAATATACTTTCATAACTTACTATATATATATATATATATATATATATATATATATATATATATATATATATATATATTGAGAGAGGGAGAGGGGATATAGGCATAACGGACAGTTTGTGATAGATAGATTAAAAATCGATCTTAGATTAAGACACTCATTAAATAAAATCTCGAAAGTGGCAAACGATACCCGAAGTAAAATAAATAGTTTTCTTTTTAATCGCCGCCTATGGTTTTCAACAATAATTATAATAATAATAATAATAATAAAAATGTGCGGTTTCTGTCCTGCTAACGAGCCGAGACTAATAGCTTTCAGGCGTGTTTTTTTTTTTCAGCTCTGAAAAGCCGAAGAGGCGTCGTCTCTTTTATCGTTTGCGGTTTCATTCTAGAAACCACTTTCGACTCCGCCGAGACATGCGATAATTCGACCCTCGAATATGACAGCTTTCTGTAAATAATCAAGCGGCAAGCGCTTAAAGGTCTCCTCAGATTACACTGGAATTGACAGCCCAGTGGTTAGCGTCAGTTTGGCGATTACACAGTTGATGCAAATATGTATAGCCGCCTTCCATTTCTTTTTTGCTGGATAAACTCTTTTCTTGACATAATTTAAAGGGGGCGCCATTATCCAGTTTCAAGAATACTCTCTTGATGTTTTTAAGAGTCTTCACTTGTATAAATCTAATTAAGAATACTTATCCCTTCATATTAGGCTGCTGAAATTTGTTGGCGTCTGCGTCCTCTTTGAATTTTGTCGGATAACTTCTTATAAGTAAGTTCCCAACTTTAACGCGGTCCTTTTTGTGAATAGCAGATCCTGTCGGTAAAACAGAGTCAAGCAAATAGAAACATTATAATTATATATTTTATTTAAAAAATAAATAAATAAAATAAATAAATGAATAAATAAAAAACTAAAACAAAACAGCACCTAAAATAGCAACGAATAACAAAATAAATAGAAATTAAATTATTCCAATCCCGCACGTGTTAAAATAAGATCACCTTTTAATTCGACACATTCACAAAAAGGGTTGCGTCACACCCATACAAAAGAAAAGAAAAAGATAACACACACACACACAACACACACAATACAGAGGAAACGTTCTTCAATAAAAAGTACGAACTTACTGCGGTGTTCTCATTAATAGAAAGCTTGATGAGGGTGAAAACATTAAAAAAAAATTGCCACTCAATATATCCCGGTCCTGACATATAGCTGGCGCTCTTAATAAAGAATGCATAGGTTTTTTTAAAGTACTAACCTTCAAATGGCAGGTGTTCAAATTTGAGTCCAAGCGGATTATTAGTTTATAAATACAGTTATTTATCTAAAACTACTGCTGGAAATTTTCAAAACAATGGAAAAATATGCATTTCGTGTTTTCTGATAAGAAAAATACTGTTAAAGAATTGGTATTCGGATTTTGCTCCGTCAGGAAACAACGATTAAAACGAGGTATGCTGACATTAAACGCAGTCGTACAGATACAAATATTGCTGAACGCTTAGGTCGCACAAATGCGGCAGTTATCCCGGAAAACACCAAAGAAGTGGACGAACTCGTTTTGATCGATCGTAAACTAAAGTTGCGTGAGATAGCAGAGGAGTTGAAGATATCAGAAATCAATGCATTCGCCATTTTGCATGAACGTTTTTAAAAGAGAAAACTGTTCAAAACGAGTGCTGCGTTTGCTCACGGTCGATCAAAAACAACAACGCGTCGACGATTCAGGACGTTGCTGAGTGAACAGTAACGGGTGAAAGCCGTCTAATGCGACGTAAACCGCAAATATCAGAAGGCAGTGTTTTCGTCTCCGAATTTTTTGATGCGCAAGGTATTTTTTCATTGATGCCCTTGAGAAAAGGAGAAACATCAATAGCCGATATTGTATAGCATTATTGATGCGGGTTTTTTTTTGGGGGGGGCACCCTTTTTAGGGTTCCAGTTTTGGGTGGGGGTAGATTTTTTAGAAAAACCAGTTTGGGGGGGGAACCTTTTTTAGGAGTACCGTTTTAGGGGTTAGATTTTTGATAGAGCCGAGTTTTAGAGAGGCATATTTAAGGCAAAACCGTTTTAGGTTAATACTCAAATGTAAGAGAACGAGAGAATTTATATATGATAAACACAAACGAAATAATGAGTACGAAAGCATAAGTTCACAAAAGAGATATTATATATATGTTTAAAATGGAAGTCTACATAGATAGGAAAACAGAATAATTGTCATATTTTGAAAGTCCATGCAGAACAAGGGAGGTTCATTAGTAAATATATCGAGGAAGCCTAGGTCGATAATTTAAGGGCGTGAATTATCCACGGGTCTGAAAAATTGTAATCAAAACTTTCTCATTCAATTACATGAATTACATTTCATTGAAAGTTATTAAATAGAGTCAATATTCATTTGTTTTAATTGTAGAAAGTTTAGTGGGAAATGTATGAAGTATTTAAGTGGTTATATTTATACATTTGTTTCCAATCAGCGCAAATCAGCAGACGACATTGAAAATGTTGTCTTTTGTGTGCGTTTGCGTAAGACAGTAAAAGAATTAATGTATTGTGTATGTGTGGGCGTTGGTGTAAGAGTGGTTATGTGTGCGTGAGTTTAGAAAAGGTATTCTCAACTTTGCCAAAGCCTGACTAAGGGGCGGGGCCGAGTTTGAGAAATGTCGATGTTAGCTCTGTCGTGAATTTGGGCCCAAAGATTTTTATTGAAGGAAAAATCTGGCTTTTTATGCAGTTGGGGTGGATCGAAACGGCAAATTTGATCAATTCAGAGAAATGCATCTGATTGGCTTAAAATGTTTTTATTTGTTTCTATTAATTCAGGCGAGTGCATGCGTCGAGCCATCTGTGCAGAGACAAGTTTAAGCATTTTAATTTTACGAGTGAACTTCGTCTCTACACGTTTGAAGAAAGAAATCACAAAAAAAGCGGCAACAAATGAAGAACAGGGAAGTGATCTTTATCAAGACAATGCATCGTGTCACAAATCGATCGGAACGATAGTAAAATTACAGTAATTCCTCCCTGGTGTTTTGGCTAAGATCAGAGTGTATTATCTGTTCCGATGGATGCTACACTCTGTAGACCGGTACCGGTCAGAGGTTATGTTACGGTGCAGTTCTAGGAGTGCACCCTCCCAGGCTTTGCCTTCTCATCCTTTGAGAAGGGGTTATTTTATTACTAATCGCCTGAGGCGACCAAAACGGGGAATACCGACGGGGCTACCCGGGCATTTTTTGTGGGTCAGAGTGCTCTTCCTCTAGGGCGCTGATTTCAATCCCACTTTCCCAATCTTGTGTCACATGTTACCGCTGTGGGAGGTAGATAAACTGCAAAGGGGGGAGATGCATGGGACCGGCGCATCCTATTGACAGTCGTCCGCACAAAGAGATGCCACTAGATTATAATATCCTGGATGTGTAGGAGATATGCTAAGTGCAGGTGGTGGATGTGAACTCATTACAGCTACAAGAGTGAAGGCAGCTTGGGCAATATTTCGTGGGTTGTTGCCTCTGATAATATCACGTGCTGCCCCTCTTTACATCTGAATTAAGTTGTATAGCAGCTGTCAGAAGCGTCATGATATATGCCAGTGAATATTGGGCCATCGCCCAGTCCTCTCTCGCTCGTCTGCAGCGCAATGACAGATCCATGATCAGATGGATCTACAATGTGAAATCTGACCAAACTCAACACATAAGGTCAGGGGATTTGCTGAAATTACTACACTTTCTCAGCATGGAGGTTATCCTAAGGATAAATCGATTGCCTGGTATGGTCATGTGGAAAGTTCATCTTCCTGGATAAATCGTTGCAAAAGCATGAATGTCATAAATCGCAGGAAGGTTGGCCGGCCAAGGAAAACTTGGAAGTAAGTGATTGGAAAGACTGCACAGAGTGGAATTTGGAGACTGCTGACCCGCTGAACCGTGAACAGTGGAGAGTGAGCTTGCATAATATCAGAAAACGTCTGACAAGGGAAAAGTGATGTTAAATGAATAAAAGAAAGAAAGAAGATAGATATATATATATATATATATATATATATATATATATATATATATATATATATATATATATATATATGCAACCATTGTTGAAAAAACAACAGAATTCACTGCTTAATTATATCTTTTTTAATTTTTCAATTTTTCTAATGATCTTTTTGTGTTATGTTTTTAACAGAAAAAGATCATTAGAAAAATCAAAAAATCAATGTATATTCCATATACATACATACTTCATAAAATAAGAGGGCTACCCTTTCTGGGTGGCGATTTATATGTCTTTCCTAGAAAGAAAATGTAATCAATGTGAGTTGTTTATCTTTTGTGATTTTTTAAGCTAATTATCTGATGCTTTTCTATGAACGAAACGGTCTGTAAAAATATGCCGAAGTCTTTGTTTTAAAGAGATGACCAGAAAAATTATTAAAATCTTGGTCACTCTAATGTTGCTTCATTTTATCTCTCTATCTATCTATCTATCTATCTATCTATCTATCTATCTATCTATCTATTTCTATCTCTCTGTCTTTATATAAAAATATATATATATATATATATATATATATATATATATATATATACATACATATATATATATATAGAGATATATATATAGAGAGAGAGAGAAAGAGAAGGAGAGAGATAGAGAGAGAGAGAGAAAGACAAAATGAGGCTATATCTGAGTGACCAAGATTTTAATCATTTTACTGATCATCTCTTCAAAACGAAAACTGTGCGACTGTCCGAGATTATCATCCTTGCACTGATGAGAGCGAAAGCTCGAAACTCTAGCGTATATAAGTAAAGTAATTTAATATTATTTATTTAAAATCTATTTATATATATATATTAATAATAGAGATTATGTATCTCTCTGGCTGTCTGTCTGAAGCCGAAACTCCATCAGAGTAATATTACTATTTACTTAGTCTGCCAGCTTCTTTATATACTACTACAAAAACCGCCGTAAACACTATGCGCATTTCTCAATTTACATAATTAATTGCTTTTAAACTTCTAATAAATTAGTATTCGTAAATATACACTCATGATTGTTTTCTTCAGATTTCCACATGTATTTACGCTATTTTGCTCGCTTACAATCTTACTTATAAATTATAATTATTTCTTTTATTATATATATATATATATATATATATATATATATATATATATATATATATATATATATATATATATATATATATACTCGTGCTGGTCAAAAAAATAAAACATATGTATAAAACTGTAAAAATCATTGCGTTTGAGATAATTTTCGGCTTTTAAATTGTGTAGGCGAAATATTCTATATGTAAATAACAATTACAACTATTTTTAATCATTTGTCATATTTGCATATGTCAGACTTTATTGTCACAGAGTAGTTTATTGTCACATTGGGAAATTCAACGTTTCAATTTAATAGAACATTATTCGTTGAGTAATCTTAAACTCAAAAAATTTCTGTGTTTAAAAAGATTTTGCAAGTAATTTAATCATAATCTCTCATTATGGGTCGCTCTGAAGACATATCTTTGCCTGATAAGCAGCGAATCTTCGATTTGCGGGAAGTAGGAAAGACGCACATGGAAATCGCAACCAAGGTCGGATGTTCAAGATCGGTAGTGACCAAAGTGCTCCAGAAATATGTTAAGGGTGTTTCCAACAGCAATCGCAAGAAATGTGGACGAAAGAAAAGCACCACTGAAAGACAAGACCGGGCACTTGACAAGGTGGCAAAGAAAAGTCGATTTCAGTCAACAAGCCACATTACTAAAGAGTGGAAACAGGCTTCTGGTGCCGACGTTTCAAGAAGCACTACCTACCGAAGGCTCCGGCAACTGGGATACCAAAATCGTATAGCTGCCACCAAACCGCTCCTTAACAAAAAATAGATGTTGAAGAGGCTACGATGGGCAACTGCTCATCAAACCTGGACTACAGACGAATGGCGGCGTGTGATCTTTTCAGATGAGTCTCGATTTTGTATCTCCTTCGGCGACCAAGGGCCACGTGTTTGGCGAAGATCCACGGAACGGTATAACCAAGAATGCGTCAAGAAGTCTGTGAAGTTCCCGCAGTCTTGCATGGTTTGGGGCTGTATGAGTGCTAAGGGTGTTGGTAATTTTTGCTTCATCAAAGGAAATGTAAACGCAACAGTGTACCAAGATATCCTGGAAGCTAATTTACTGCAAGTGCTGGATAATCAGTTTGACAGTGACGCCACAGACATACTTTTTTCAACATGATTTGGCACCGGCACACTCTGCCAAGTCCACAACTTCCTGGCTCCGAGAACGATCGATGCCTGTTCTTGAATGGCCGGCGAAATCGCCAGATTTGAACGTTATTGAATCCTTGTTCTGTATTGCAATCTTCATGGCTGCAAGGGTAGTAGGTTTTTCTTTGCAAAGCTTCCTCTTCATCTGATCCCGCAAGGCTTCAATAACGTTCAAATCAGAGCGACCCATAATGAGAGATTATGATTAAATTACTTGCAAAATCTTTTTAAACACAGAAATTTTTTGAGTTTAAGATTACTCAACGAATAATGTTCTATTAAATTGAAACGTTGAATTTCCCAATGTGACAATAAACTACTCTGTGACAATAAAGTCTGACATATGCAAATATGACAAATGATTAAAAATAGTTGTAATTGTTATTTACATATAGAATATTTCGCCTACACAATTTAAAAGCCGAAAATTATCTCAAACGCAATGATTTTTACAGTTTTATACATATGTTCTATTTTTTTGACCAGCACGAGTATATATATGAAATGAGCTACGTAGTCAATCTATCTACTGCGAAACTGATTGAACAGCCAGCGTATCTCCAGTGAATCAGTTACCTCCCTCTGATTATTCAGTATGGACGCAAGACGGGCGCGTTATTTAAAATGTAAACAAAAGGCTGGCATTTACCGTGTTACTCTTACTCTGATCTTTTTAATTAAAACGTTCTGAGTTTGTTTATTTTCTTAATCGTATTAGTCATTATGTTTTAAAACAAATTTATTGAATCAAATTGTTTAATTAAAATAATAATTGATTTACAAATTACTATTAAAAACACACACACACACACTATAATGAATTTAGTTTAGGTAAACTTTTTTTTCGAGAGCATTTAAAAAACTATTCGTGTTTACAGTATTTGATTTTTTAATAGTTTTATTTCAGGTGCACCTTTTATTCCGATTTTAAAACTTTCCAATATTATCATTTTCTTACGACCTTAAATATGTTTATGATTTCGGTTTCACCTTTTACGCTGTAAAGCTTTTATTTACAAACTGTTTTTATTATTCCGTGTTTTACTTATAAAAATAAAAGATGTGATTTTTTTTCTTTTCTGTCAACAAAAAAACTTAACACATTGTACTGAAAAACAATATAACTGATTTTAGAATCAAATTGTTTAATAAAAAAAATGTCATTTAACAAACACACACACACATTCTAACAAATTTAATTTACGTAAACTTTCCTTTCGATTGCATTTAAATAACTGATCGTGTTCACTGTGTTTGATTTTTTTGATGCTTTAATGTAGGATCCGCCCTAACTTTGACCCCGTCGTTACGGTTAGGGTCAAGGTCAAAGTGGGGGTTAGGGGTATTGTTAGGGTCATGGTCAAACTAGTCGTTTATTTGTATTACATTTAAATTTCTGCATGTTGGTAAAGTCGGAGAAACCGGGAGTAGGGGAACAATTCCAAAGGCAAACGCTCTTAGGAAAAAGGTTATTAGAGTAGTGTTTTGGCATCTGCGGAGTTAAGGGGTGGGGTTTTGCTGCTAGTCGGTTTGATCAGGATTATTTACGTTGAAGGAGTACGAGTGCAGTAAGTTTTTCGGAGCACATTCGGTGGAAGTACTTGTAAAACAAGCACAGGCATTCAACACTGCGGCGATGGGACAGGGCTGGAGATTGGCAGACACTGCTGGATCTAGTAGGTTCGAAACTTTCTTTTTTTTTGCACCCTGTCAAAGAGTGAGATGCTAGTCGTCGGTACACCATCCCAGGTGTGGCAACGATACTCTATGCATCAGCCAATGGTGGCTTGATATGGATATAGGATATTGGCAGGTCTTTATAGAAAATGATAACTTTTAGCTATAACTAAAGAAACTTGGATAATAATAACAATGAAAGAAAATAATCGCTTCATATTTGTGTCGAAGCCATTGATGTTTCATTCAATTACGTGACAATAATTTTTTAAAATGTTCAGTTTTTGTATTATTTGGATTATTCGGACTACTACTCACACCCTGTGTTGTTACTTTCACAACATTTGGGCTGATGTAATCTCCGAACACCTATACGAAATTTCGAACTGATCTTTTTATTTAAACTACGGGAATAGATTGTTCTCGTTCCGTCAGCCATGACCGGATAAAAGTATTAATTAGTTATTATAGTATTCTTTATTTGCCCGGCCTATTTTATATAGTTGTTAGAGTGTTCGCTGATTAGACGAGAGACCGGGGTTCACTTCTCAGTTGAGTCATACGAAAGACTCAAAAATCGTACTTGATGTCACTTTACGAAACACCCAGCATTATAAAATAAGAATCAAGGGTAAGTGGGGGTAATCTAAAGAAAAGAGTGGCGCCCTTTCTTTACATCTCAGTGTAGGAGCCAATGGAAAGGTACCCTTCGGTCTATTCATTTATTTACTTATCAACTGTATTAAGGATTGCACCTTCGACCTTCAGAAGAGACTGTCACTTAGAATTAATTGTTAAACAACGCCTTTGTCCGTTGCGCCACGTATCAACGTGATAATAAGTTATAAGTGACAGTGTCTGCTGGAGGTAATTAATTAACACTTCTATATGGTCATGGCTGACGGAACGAGAGAATTCTACCTCTGTGAATTAAATAGTTCGAAATTTCGTATAGGTTCCCGAATTGGAAAAGATGCACCCGAAGAAAGAAGGTCGAAGGTTACATCAACCGAAATTTTGGGAAAATAGTAATCAAGATGGGAATAGTCGTCCGAATAATACAAATAATGGAAATTATCAATCCTCATCTAAAAATTCCGAAACGGTTCTGTTTGTCCAGTACCGTCTATTGGTCAGAGAAAAACCACATTTGCTTTTGGGTGAATGCTTGGCATGTTGAGTTTTAATAAACGACACATGTTTCTCATAGATATCCCCGGAGAAACGTGTTTCACCATTTTAATTGTTTACAGACATGGCAATTAAAAATATGCTGACAGATGTCGAATGAATATAATTAAATCGGAAAGGTTCGCCCAACCTGAAGAAATGCTTAAGGTAAAACAGCATCAGGACACATTCTTTTAATTTTAAAATTATATAAGAAGTAAAATATATTGAAATTGTCTTTTCTAATAGCCACAATACCTTGATGATGATGATGATGATGATGATGATGATGATGATGATGATGATGATGATGATGATGATGATGATGATGATGATGATGATGATGATGATGCACTGGGACCTTGGGGAGGCTTATTGCCACCCAAATTCCAGTGAAGACAAATGGTCATTGCCAACGAGAAATCAATGGTAAGTGGCTGTTGCGATAGCGCAAAGTCATTTGCAAAGGTTATCGAAAGAGGTGGAGGGTGGAGAGTATTGGAAATCTGGGGAGACTTGCTGTCACATAGACTCCATGAAACATTACTGGTTATTATCAGTGAGTAATCTTAGATGATGACCTGTGTGAGAACTCCTAGTGAATAAATAATAATAATAATAATAATAATAATAATAATAATAATAATAATAATAATAATAATAATAATAATAATAATAATAATAATAATAATAATAATAATACACATCAAAAGGGGAAAGCACCTCATGTATATGCATGTTTTACGGTATTTACAAAACAAAAATAGAACTAGAATATTTCGCTAGGATATTGGAATGGTGGAAAAATTTGCACTACTTGAGGTAAGGAAGAAAAAACTAGAAACAACCTGAGATGATTAAAGTACTTGATGAATGTTGGAGCTACACACATGTAGGCATTCTGTCAGTGGACACCATCAAATTAACAGAGAAATTACTAAAAGAGAATGCGTCAACAGAACAAGAAAGTTCCTTGAAACCAATATAGTAGAAACTTAGCAAAAAGGAATGAATGCTTGAGTAGTATCTGAATCATTCATAAACCTGACAAAAGAAGAACTCACGTACACGGATCGAAGAACCAGGAAACCACTGACTATGTATAACGCATTACACCGGAAGGGTGACACTGACCGACTGTGTAAATGGAAAAAGAACTGGTAAGTATTTAATATTAAACACTTCCTGGACGATGCGATAGAAGATGGAGAAAAACATATAACGCAAAATACAGAGAAGCTGATTATGCCGCCAAAATACTGCAGAAGTTAAACAATACGGAGGGCAGCTAAACTGAAAACAATAAAGAGGCCAAAAAGGGGGAAGAGAAGCCACTACATGGACGATTTAAAAGACAGACCAAAGAAGAGACGCACGAAAACACAGGAAGGAAAAATATTCGCAACAAAAGTAGATTTTCTCGTCCCAGTAGTTCACAGTGTGAATCTCAATAGGACAGAATAACTAAGCAAATAAATGGAATAGTTAAAGAGGTGGTTGGAATATAAACACGAAGAAAATTTCTGTAGTACCAATAATTGTAGGAGTACTGGGAAGAGTTCCGAAAAAAAAAACTGGGGAAAAAGTTTAGGAGAAATTAAAATCAAGGAGAGGATTGGCACTAGATAAACAATCACATGTTAGTTGAAACAGAATAATGATGCATAAACACAACTAAAATTATAGAAAGAACATTACATGAAACCAAGGGAACTGAAACTGCCATGGTGAATATGTAAGAAGAGCCCATAATCTGGCGCGGCATCTACTGCCCCATCAAAAAGGTCGTGTAGGACGTGGGAGGTAGAAAGACCGAGGAGGAAGAATGCTATCCTGATCTCAACTCAATGGGCAAGAAAAGTATTGTTATCCTGAGGAAGTCAACGATAGTTATCAGCAGAAATGCAATTGCAAAAAAAAAGCAAAACCATTTACAACGTTGATCAAAAGAAGCGGCGACTGCTGGAATTCTGGGGAGGCTTGTTGTCACTCGGACTCCAGGAAGCACAACCTGTTTTTGCCAGTGAGTGATGACTTTTAGTGATTCGTGTGAAAGCTGCTATGGGGTAAATAATAATAATAACAATATCTGAAGCGAAGCGTGTTGGTGCGTTGGGGAGACTTGGTATCACGCACGTTGAGGTTAACATTTTCCAGCGTTTTGCGTGTACCATTAAACTTGCTATAGCTTACTGTTTTTTTAGTTGAGAAAACATTATATATAATAGTTTTATGCAATAACAATTTGGATTATTGAGACTACTATTCTCATCTTGATTGTTATTTTCACAAGATTTCGACAGATGTTACATCCGAAATTCTTCAGGTTCATCTTTTTGAATTTTGGAATTTTGGAACCTATACCACATTTTAAACTGAACCATTTATTTAATCGACGGAGGTAGCTTGTTCTCGTTCTGTCAGCTATGACTGTGTTAGGATGTTAATCAATTATTATATTATTTTTAATTATTATCGCTTGTAGTAAAGATTGACGCTTGAATACCCAAAAGATTGTCACTTAGAACTTATTGTTAATCAACGTTTTTGTTAATGAAACGAGGATCGCATGCGTCTCGACTAGTTGCTCTGCCATTCGTTCTATGCCCATGTTGTGTTTAAAAGATCCGCAAAACTTTAATATTGAGGCAGGTAGTCGGGAACATGTGTAGTCGCCGGTCCGTGATTCATCTCTTCGTTAGTTAGAGAAAGCGTAGTCTCAACCCATAGACAGCTCCCATTTGCATTGCCGCGTCTGCTAGGCTGTTAGCACGAAAGCTGGAATAATTGCAGACAAAATGACAAAGACATTTTTGTGTTTAAAAATAAACTTTATTATCACTTAACTAACACTGTGGATGTATTCCCTAACTAAGATCTTCACATTTTAAACCCTTTAATCCTTGTTGTCAGCTCGATTCTGATTTTCCACCTAAGAAATATCTCTCATACAAAAAACACACAACTTTCTCAAGTTATATGAGCAATACTAATAATTATCGGCGTCGCTTAACCTTTTTGAAAGTTCACATATCGATAACGACTTCTTTAAAGTGAGCTTTGCCTTGACAACTCAAATCCAGTCAGATGTAGGTGTCACCTTTCACCCGCACATGAATAGATATCCAAAAGTATTTCAAACAAAGCTCAATTGTCAGTCGCCGGATGACACAAATCATGGCGGTTTCCACTGCCACTGGAGTTTAAAAATATTTATGTATTATCGTTAGTCTCTGCGTCTCGAAAGACAAAATACGATTTAGCTGCAGACTTGACAAAACCGCTAGCCCAAAATGTTTCGCCACATGTAGAATCCCAAATCAAGGATTTTTCTTCTTTAAAATGGGAAAATTGTAATTCCACGCGGTCGCTGGGCTATTGTTTTAACCGAGCCGAAATCGCTCAAACCATCCGATGAACGCAATTTAATGAGGGCCAACAACCTCAGAAATCTCCACTACAATCTATAAAAAAATATGTATATGCTGTAAAGAAGTTATGGTGGTTTTGGAGTTTGTTTCTTCGTACGAAAATTGAAAAACGTGATTGATTGACCAAAAGGAATAGGCAGAGTATACATTACTAAAGCGGTATTTTTTACGATGTCAACACCCGAGTTCGAATCTCACGTAAGTCGAAATTAATTTTTGACTGGATAGATATTTTATAAATTCAAAGAAATGAACATAAAACATAATAACCAAAAAAATACATAAATATTTTTTAGCTAAGTAACATTTTGTTTATAATCCGCAAAAAGGTAGACATAAAGGTTATTCGGCATTAGTTCAAAGCGAATTATTTTTGCTTATAAACATAATTTATAATGGGTTTTGCCAATAAAATATGAGTAAATACATTCATCTTAGTTACTCTTTCATGCAAGAACTAAATAGCGTATTTTATTTCACGAAATTTCACAAATATTTTTCTTCGTACTAGCTATAAATTGGTAGAAACTAGGTAAAGATGGAAATTACCATAACCAAGTACTGTACCAACATAGCCGTTATAGACGAGTATTTATTTATTTTAATGTTTGCTAGAGTTTAGTTCAACTGCGGACCTAACGATATTGTTAGTCGGAAGTATGTCGCAACAGGTAGAATTCGAAATTAAAATTCTTTTCGCGGAATTACTGATATTTGAGCGCGAAGGGGGGGGGCGGGGGCTTAAATAAAACCAATTTTATCTGAAAAAAATGTCGTTCCATTTCTGGAAAGAAAATGCGGATCCTATTTCTTGCTGTTAATCAATTGACAAATCCATTGTGACGTGAAAAACTTGCGACCTTAACAAAAAGTTGAAACATATCGAAATTAAATCCAATAAATAAAGAAAGGCTGCTTATGGAAAGCATCAAGTTGTGATTTTGGGTTGAAATAGTGGCAGTCGGTTGCCGCCATCCGCGCTCAACCCGACCCTCACTTTTTGACAACTTCCAGATGTTGGGTGTAAACCTTAAAGTATTCTTCTTCTACTAGAGCAGACTTGAATACTGATATATATCTGCATGTAGAGACCCAGTGTAATTAGACTGACATTCGTAGAATTAACCATAAATGTGTATATATTAATAAGCGCAGAAACCTGGTGTTGCCAGGAAATAAAGTAGTCCGCGTAACTTAGAAGACGAAAGCAAAATGTGTAGTCTCTAATTTTTTTTATAGTTAAAATTTAAGGTTGCTTTCAAAATGGTTGGATCATTCTACCGCTCCAGAAAGTACCTGACTTCTGACGCAATCTTTTACCTGGATAAGAGTCAGATACGTCCTAATATTGAGGACTTCTGTCACATCTGGGGAGGTGTAGCTCAGGGCACTCTTTCCTGCCTTGACATAGTACAAAACCGATTTCGCAATCTAGTGGGGGTATCTCTTTTCTTCTGTACTGTCTTTTTCTCAGAAAAGAGAGATTGCTAGTCTTTTTCTACCATATAATTATTTTCATTGTAGCTGCTCGACTGAGCTCCAATTTCTGGTTCTTCCCTGTAAAACACTCACAGCAAGAACTCATCTCTACCACCACAGCAAATAACTTTGTTTTCTTTCACAGTGTACTTAAAACTAAACGGAAATTCCATGAACAGTTTCTTTCCAAGAACCTGCCATCTGTGGAACACAATACCACGGAATCGCTTCCCTGCTGACTTCAACAGGGTCGTCTTCAAGTCGAATGTCAACAAAATTCTTATCGAGCCGTCCTTTTAAATAATCAAATTATGCCCTTTCCACGCATCGTTTGCAATCCTATCATAATGTTGCCCATCCTCCAATTGAAAATCTCATTAACCGTTAACCTCGAGTGGCCTTTGGCCTTGGTGATTGCTTAGTATTAAAAAAAGTTAAAACATGTTTAGTCCATGATTCTTAACACTCAAACATTCCTTGAGTTTTCAAATATATTTTATTTAAAAAACTGCGTCTACTCTTATTACAGGGCTTTGTTATAGATGGAATAAAAGTCAAACAAGATAACACCCGGAATGTGTGAATGAAAAAAGGAAGTGTAAAAACAACATCCGGTAAAAATTGGAAATTTAAATATAATAAAATTAAATGTCTTGAGAGCTGTAAGGACTTGCACATTAAACACACATTTAAATAAAATAAATGCTTAATATAAATATAAATATATATATATATATATATATATATATATATATATATATATATATATATATATATATATATATATATATATATATATATATATAATATAATATATACGTTTTTCTGAGGGTGGACCAGGATTTGGAGCCTAGTCGGGCATCTACCATGAACATAACGATACAACAGAGAGAAGCTAGCAACATCTTTTCTGTGCGAAAGAAGCTGTAGAGAAGGGAAGAGATCTCGCCCACTAGATTGCTAAGTCGATTTTGTACTCTATCAAGGCAAGAGAGAGTGCTCCGACCGGCACCTCCCCAGATATGGCAGCAGTGCTCTATCTTAGGACGGATCTTGCTCATACAGGTAGAGGATTGTGTCAGGAGTGAGGTACTTTCTGAAGCGGTAAAATGATCCGACCATCTTTCTAGCGACTTTAGCGACAGCTTTGATGTAAGTCTTTCATTTCAGGTCTGGAGTGAAAGTCAGTCCGAGGAGCTTGTAAAAATTGGGGTTTCCTGAAGGAGAGAATAATTCGTTTCAACTGAGGAAAAATGAGGATCTGAATGTCGTATGCTTTTGGTAGTCAATCCATGCCATGGCTTTTTTGTTTTACTCCATTCAATATTTTTTGTTCGATGTATAGTTGGTCATTTCTCCCTCTTGTTACTTTCTATGAAGTAATTTAAGTGGCTTAAAAAATCTGTAAGTTTTTTAAATAAAATATATAATTTATATTAAGATTCGTTTATTAATTAATAAATACTGAAAATTTCATTAAGATCTGATAATTCTGGGTTTTTTACTAGTGGATTTTATTCAATCAGAGGTTCAATTCATTTATTACTTTCACTTTCATTGCCCGTCCCTATAGTCAAATACAATTGAGTTCCAGACATGTTCATGTAAACAGATACTGAGATAATTACTATGACCCGGATGTAAATGTCAAGAAGACTTGTGAGAGTTATTTTCCTTTAACTGTGATGTTTTGAATCTATTTCAAAATAAATTTAAACAAAAGGTTATCATTTTTTGTGGTGCCGTGCGGTATGGGAAGACACCCCTTCTGATCAGGGCGGTTTCAAGCAATATGGTATGTTAAGAATTATACCAAATCTTTATATTACTTATTATATCTAATTTTTAATTTTAATATTTTCCTTTTTACTTTAAGAGTGCCTCCGTTTACGACAAAGTTCCAAACCTCGGACAGATTCCAAATGTAAGTTCAATTATATATTTTATACGATTTCTCTGATGCAAAATGTATGACAATAGAAAATGTCGTTTGCTTGGTCACATAACACTTACTTGATAATAAAATACTATTTTCACTATGATTGAATACGCAAACCCGACATATACAATACTTTCATTGTTGCCAGGCCTGTTATGAGTATCGCCTTAGTTTTAATATATTTAGTGCTGAACTGACCGAAAAGCAGACGATACTATCAAGCCAACGCGAAAGAAAGAAAAATAGTGTCCGGTAAATCACATAGTTGAACGATAGCTATGTAAAAATGGGTGCATTCCTAGCATCCCCCCTTTTTTAACTTAAAAAAGCAGTTAATAAGACGGGAGGAAACGGAAGGCAGACCTTTAATCTAACACGGATATATTTATATTAACAATATACATCACTTCCGGTTAAATGAAAAGAGCGTTTTTTTCCCCTGTGAAATTGTTTCTTTTTTATTTTGGGTGTTTTTGTCTTTCATTTTTTAGGCCTTTTATTAGGAATTTTAACTTGTAATTTTATTTTTTTACTTTCTGATCTAATATGATTACCTTAAATAAATTGATTGAATTTATTTTTTGCATATTTTATATCAATGATATACTTTTTTCTTTTAAGATATAAGCTAACTTATATCGATATATTTCTAGCCACACTGAAGAGTTGTAATACACCGAAGCAGTCTATCTGTGGATGACTATATATATATATATATATATATATATATATATATATATATATATATTTAAGATGCTTAAAAAACGAACTTTCCCAAATGTATACCTACTAGCGACCGTGCGCGATTTAAGTTCAAATTTAAAAGAGACATTACACCGTAAGTCAACACAACATCAGACGCCACTTCAACAAGATAAGGAAGGACTCTTACGAAAGAATTGATTTGTTTAAAGCTCTGATGAGACTCGTTGTACCGATCAAAATTATTAGAAAAAAGGTCAAGATGAAAAAATATATTTTGATTTTAATAAAAAAATATCTGCACATGTTTTTGAAGGCCCTTTTTCTGTTTAATATATATATATATATATATATATATATATATATATATATATATATATATATATATATATATACAGGGTGGGCCAAAATAAGGTTCCAATCTTTAAATTTGAATAACTTGAATTTGAATAACTTCCACAAAATAAAAGTTAAACTCACCAAACTTTATGTGTGTGTAGACTGACCCTTCCGAGATTTTTTGAAATAAACAAAACAAATTTTAGCCGAAAAACACTTCTTAAAACTTACAAAAACTAAAGTATTGTTTTTTACACTGTTTTGAGTTTTTTAAGCAAAAATAATGTTTTCTAAATGAGGGTACGTTCCTTAGGGCTAATACGGCTCATGCTTGCTTCGGAAGGGGTCCTTTACTTATTCTAAAAAAAAATAAAAAAATCAATAAATAAAAAAGTTATGAATTTTTAAAAATAGGACCCTTATTTTTGCCCACCCTGTATATACCGGCATTTTTGTTATTTTCGTTCTCCATATTTTTATATAGTCAACTAAGCTCTAAAAGGAGGCTTCTTTCAAAGAGTAACTACCATTGTGTTATCCCTCCTTAACCCCCCCCCCCCCCCCATCGCACACAGGCTCATCCTTTTTCAGACATGCATAATATGGCTTTAACAGCCGATTCTCCAAGTTGCTAATCTTCGACTTTAATCGCAGACCGTTTAAAGAAGTCGGTGTTTGTGTTTGTCTTTTCCGCCCGTTGAACTTTCTCTCCATACGTAATACTCTCTCCGCCCTGAAAGGATACCAAAAATGACCCAGCAATAACAATTTCGGCTCATATCTAGATATTTTCGTTTCGTTAACATTGTAAATGGGTTGATCCAAGTGGAAGAGAATGAAGAATCAAGTGTTTATTCAGAAGGGCTTGTCCTTTGCTTCAGTGCGCATGCATACCGATAACCATGGGAAGCAAACTACATATCCCATGCTCAATAGGGGAATGCCGTCGCTAATGGGTTTTCCACGAGGGGATCGTAGACCTTTTAAACCTGACTCAGACTTAGATTTGGGAAAAATAGTTATTTTTTTTTTAAATAGAAGGTTATTTTCGTTTGTCTTCTTTTTTTTTACTGCATATCAACCCATTTTTTTTTGTTATTTAATACCGAGTTTCTTTTCGAAAAGTTTCCATCCGTTGAACATATTTCCACGGGACTGCTTCGCTGCTGGATACAATATGGTCGTCTTCAAATTCAATGTCAACAAATGCTAGTATTAATGTGTTGGTGATATTACTTTTGTTTATAATGAACTATTTCAATTGTTTATTCTCACCTTTTTTGATAACCTTTGACTGTTAATAAACACACACACACACACACACATATATATATATATATATATATATATAATATAGTAAATGTGCTGCTATAGAAACGATTGGATTCGAACCTGGCACGCTCAAGTCGTCAGTGTGCGTCGATATTCACTTCACCACGACCTTATCCTTAATAGTTACTAATATCATGTTTTGTTTAACAAAATACGAGACAGCAGTAAAATGAGGCCAACAATAGATGGTCATATTTAATGCTATCAAGACAAAACTCCTTTCCTTTAACAATGATAAGCAACCTTAACAACCACCGATTGCCATGGCTAATAGCACCCTACCCGAGAGTCCAACGTTCAAACTCCTCAACCTAACATTTACAGGCAACATGAATCGGAATAAACACATAAAAGATACTGGCAAGTCTGCTGCAGAGAATGTGGGTTCCTTCTACCGAGCGAGAAAACCTCTAACACCTGCCAGTATCCTATATTTCTATTAAGTCACCATCGCCCATGTATGGTTGATGCACCAATCACAAATATTTCCTTTCGGACAGAGTACAAAAAAAAGAGTTTCTAACCTAATAGGTCTCGCACTGTCTACCAAGATCCAGACACTGTCCCATCGCCGCAATGTTGCATCACTGTGCTTGTTTTACAAGTACTTCCACGAACTGTGCTCCGACTAACTTACTACATCCCTTCAATTTAAATACCTTCGAAAGTAGCAAAATCCTACCCCTTCACTATATAGGCCCCCAGATGCTGGAACGCTTTCTACTCTAATAGCTTCTTTCCTCGAACCGCTTGCCTTTGGAATTCCTTCCCCGTTCCTTGTTTCTCCGACTGTACAAGACATGCAGAAATTTAAATGTAATGTGAACAAACATCTTGCTGCACAACTCTCCATTTAGGATGCTCACTATCAAATAATTCTCTATGCGTTTATTGCACTTTAAATTAAAATATTTGTTTATCGATTTGATATGTCCCTTATTAGAGAAATAAGTATTGACATGATTTTATTTTAGTTATAATAATATTTTAAGACAGTGATTAGTAATATTTTTTTTAATGCACTTTTGTTCACCCCAAACAAGACATATTGCCACTGAAGCGTAATGGGTTACTGTGATTTCGGTCAGATTTATAGGGAGAAACCTGTGTAGAGAGTTAGGCACCAAGATGTTTGTTAACATTACATTTAAATTCTACGTATTTCTAAGGTTGGTAAAACAGGAAACGGAGTAATTCCAAAGGCTAGCGGTCCGCGGAAAGAAGCTATCAGAGTAGAAAATCTGCCGGTATCTAGGAATCTCTATAGTGAAGGGGTGGGATTTTGTTACTAGTTGGGTGGGTCGGAGTATTTACGCTGAGAGTACAAGTGTAGAAAGTTCATCGGAGGACATTTCGTAGAAGTACTTGTAAAACAAGCACAGGCATGCAACACTGCGGCGATGAGACAGGGCTGGAGCTTGGCAGACAGTACACGACCTATTAAGTTAGAAATTATTTTTTTCACTTTTCCCAAGAGGAAAAGGATAGTGGTGTGTGCACCAGCCCAGATGTGGCAACAATACTCTGTGCAAGGGTGAATAATGGCTTTATAGAGGAATAAGATACTGGCAGGTGTGAGAAGCTTAACAGCACGGTAGAGGGAGCTTACGTTCTTTGCGGCAGACTTGGCAGAATTTTCTATGTATTTATTCCACGTCATGTTGTCTGAGAGTGTCGGGTCAAGAAGTTTAAACGTCGGACTCTCCGGAAGGATGCTTTTGGCCATGACGATAGATGGAATATCTAAGTTTTTTTTATATAATTATGACTCCCTAGTTATTAAGACTCAAAGGGTTAATGACATCGACAGATTGTCAGTTAAATAATGATGAATATCATATGAGGTTGAAAATAATGAATGGAATTTGATGGCTAATTACAAGTATTTATTGATTTGAAGGCGACCATGTTGTAGCTCCCAGGGAAGCAATCATGTGGAAAGATGGGAAGTTTTAGGAAAGAAAACTAAGCAAATGTTTTTAACTTTAATTTTCCCTCTTTCTATAGATCCAGATTTCCATTTTTATTTGGGAGGAGTGGGGGGGGTGAAAACCGGTGTGTTTTCCGGAGTATAAATAAAGACATTTTCAATTGAGAAATCGAAAAGTAATTACCAATGAAGTTATTCTTTAGGTTTTGCATAGTCTCCTATGTTGAATATCCAGGCCGGGTGTACCGAAAAGGTCCTCTTACGCGGAATAAACGTACTTGACACAGACACGACCCTGGCTGAAAGAAACAACATGATTGGATGTCGGAAATAAAATAACTGTTGATTAAAACCACCTGCAAAGGTTAGCCGCAGACGGGAATACCCCATCGCTAAATTAACGCCCTTGGGTTTGGCTACATTGACATCGAACGCGAAATCCCACAATGGCCATTTGCAGGTGGATGCGTGGCTGTCACAAATTGTTATATAATATCAACCCGAAATTGAAATCGTAAGTTGACTCGCGATCGAGTCCGAGAAAATCACCCCATCAAATTCCTGTGCGTGTGTCCTCCTCCTTCTCCTCCTCTCTCTCTCTCTCTTTCTCTCTTTCTCTCTAACTCACACTCCTCCACCACCACAGCTAATAAATATATATCATTATATTTTCATGCATCAGTGTTGTCATTGTTATAAGGACAGCAAAAATAAAACACCTATGCAGTTGAAATAAATATTTTCGCATTGATTAAACCCCTACTCTCTTTATCTATTGAGTCGTACAAGTTGCACAGATCTTTTAGGCTCTTTTATGTCATCTATCTAGTTTTTTAGTATGAGTCATAGTCAAATTTTCTTTGGCTGTATTTTTTGTCTATAGACGACACCCCCATTAACAACGCAGTAGATCTTTGCTGAATTGGAGTTCTCCAAGATTGACTTAATCTGGCAAGTTCATCTGCTAAGAGAAAACAACTTCACCGTATCGCTGGCATGGCGGCTTCTGGGTGTCATGCCTTACCAAAGGGCAACCAGCGATTTTGTCCGACATTGCCGGTAGATTGGAGTTGTCATCGCCCCTTACAACGCTTGGTATTTTCAAATGGGCATCTATCTGGTAATGGCCAGGCTCAATCTCACTTAACTCTGCAATAATATCGAAATTATTAAAATCTGACAATCCAAAGGAACGTCCAAGGCTTTGCCTTCTCTTTGAGAATGGAGTTAGTTTATTATTAATTGCCTGGGAATACCGGCGGGGCTTTTTAGGAATATTTTGTAGGTGAGAGTGCGCTTATCATAGTATGCTGGCTTTTCAAAACCACACCTGACCTTGTGTCTAACCTGCGGACGAGATAAATAATAGGAACGTTGCTTTAAGACGTCACCCCCCCCCCACACACACATACACAAAACAGATGTCCTTTTTGTCGTTTGCAGGGCGGGGAGGCTGTTACAAATGGGTGTTTCTCCTATAGTTGGAATGAGTTTACGGATTATTAAGATTTGATTCATATACCACAAGATCCTGGGCTGCAAGAAAATACCAAAAAGGTTTATGTCTTGGCGATTTGCGGGTTCCCCCAAGCTCCTGGCCTAGTTCTTGCTGTTTTAAGAAATGATTTAGTTAAAATTAAAAAATATATATATAGCCTCATAATTTTCGAGAACTCAGTTCAAAATGTTTCCATAGGTTTTTCAAAAAACAATTTTGTTGCTTCTAGTTTTAGCCAGAATGAAAATGCTTGTAGGATTTGTTATTATTACGCCAGTTATGGATAGGGTGAATGGCAAACGATCCATTCATTACCTGTGGTGTTATGCGGTAAAATAATCATTATTTTTCAAAACCGCCCTCATGACCAGAACCGACTCACCGCTCAAAAGATTGACTTAGTTCACGTGGCGAGAAGAAAAATAGCACCTTTGTAGATGTGTCTACGTATCCTTATACAAGGAACCGTCGGTCAGTCCAGTCACGGGGAAAGAATGTAAACCGTTGAGTCACCCATTGAGCTCGGGTTAAATTGTTTAATTAGGAAAAAGTGAGTTTTCAAAGCCTGTTGGGACGTGATGGTGGCTAAGTGGTTAACGACACGAACTGACAATACTTTCACTTAGAATATTGTCAACCTTCACGTGTTCCCTCCTGTGAGTACCCAATTTCTTTCTAGAAAGAATTCTAACTAGAAAGATATCGGGGAAACCAATGCCACCAATAGAATAACCTGATTCATACGAAATGAATGAGTGAAAGCCTGTTAAATAAAAAATAAAGACAAAATCCAAAATTAGCCTCATTCTGTTCGCTATTTCTCTCATTTTCTCTCTCTCTCTCTCTCTTTCTCTCTCTCTTTCTCCCTTTCTCTCCCTCCCTATATTCCCCAGCCCCCCTCCATCTCCAACTACGGGTTAAATAGTATTGAAAAATATCTCGTTGAATAGTGGTAATGAAGAATATTTAATATTTGATATTCTATTCTACTACGGTTAGCAACGCGTGGGTAGATAATTTCAATGATTCCTTAAACACGTTTATTGCTGCTCAAAATTGCGTGTATTATTAGTATCAACACGTACATAACATGTATTAATATTTTGTCTTTACAAACTATTAAAATCACAAATGGGGCATGTATACTCATCATCATCATCATCATTATGTACTCTTTGAGGGGGTTTCACCTCAGCGACAAGTTGTGGTCTTAACGGGACCCAGCAAAAGATGTACCATACTAACTTTCGTCTCATTAGAAAAAAAGGCAGTATACCATTTCCGTGTTTCTACACTGTGGAACAGTTACCAGAGGTAGTGACGCTGGCTATCAGATCCAGGTTTAAAGTCGCCTTGAACAAAACATTCAGATGGTATATAGATGTACACATCTTCTAACTGTCCATTTACATGGCTTGTTGCACTTTTCTAAAAAGAAATTAATAAATTTGATTTGACTGCAGGCAATACTGTGACAATATACGTTCGGAATTTACTAAATGATCCTAAGCAAGAAATCTGTTGTTATTTTTTAAATTCAGAACGGCTTAACGGGAACTTGATTTAAACAATACATTCAGTCCGTTTCTCAAAACTTTGCAAGAACGTCTTTGTAATTTATATAAAATCGACTTCGCTACCTAGCGGGTATGCTCTCAATTCTTCCCTACACACCTCTCTCACAGAAAAGAAATTATTAGTATGTCTCTACTCTATCGTTATTTCTTTGGTAGGTGCTCGACTGAGCTCCAATCTCTGTTTCACCCTATAAAACATTCACAGCAAGAACTCGTCTTCTACCACAACTGCAAAGAACTTCCCTTTCTTCCTCCATGTAACGAACACCAAACAGAACTTCTATGAACAGAGTTTCTTTCATAACACTTCCCATTTGTTGAACACATCACCACGGGGCTGCTTCCATGCAGACTACAAGATGGTCGTGTTCAAGTCCAATGTGAACAAATACTTGTCAAGTCATCCTCTTAAGTAATCACATTCTTCCCTATCCACATATTGATTCCAATCTTCTCATAGTGCTGTTCATCATCCAATTGAGAATATCATTAACCCTTAACCTCGAGTGGCGTTTGGCCTTGCTAAGTCGTTATTTATAAGTAGAAAAACAATTTTTATTCCAAATTCTTTTTGCACTCAAACATTCCATGAGTATTAAAGAAGATTATTTTGCTAAAAACTGCATTTGCTCTTATTACAGGATTTTGTTATAAATAAAATAAAAGTAAAACCTAACTCTTTACGTGTGTTAGGTGCGAACGCAGACCTCAGGATATAATTGTAAAAGTAGTCAAATTGTGTCCATTTCGTCATTTTTGTCAATCGGCTCCTGGTGATTTTCGTTGTTGAGCTGACAATTTCATGAACCCTTATCCCTTTTGTCTTGGAAAATGGTGACTCATTAGTATAATAAAATAAAAATAAAAATAAAACCTAACACTCAGTTGAATGGTAATTAAGCAACACTATATCAAAATCTCCTACACAACCTCTCCCGTAACTTGGCATAACTAAAGTTTGTTAACTAATAGTTTAGATCGTTCAGGTGAGTAATGAGTCTGAGATTATTCAGGATTTCGATTCTTGCAACATCATACCATTTCAACAAGCGGGTCGCTTGATACTGATCAAATACAAGCTGTAACACAGTTTCACGCTACAAAATCGCGTGACAGACATCCTAACGGACATTTATATATATATATATATATATATATATATATATATATATATATATATATATATATATATATATATATATATCTTCTCTAATTTTATTCGATTTCTTGTGATCTACTTTAGAATGACAGCTTTAGAAAAATATACGTACTTTTTACGAGCTCTGTCAGTATTAAAACATGGCGGCGATTTATGAAAGAAAACTATAACTTATTTCCTAATGAACCTGCATATTTAAATACTTTAATAATTTGAGATTTATTTCTTTATCAGCAGGTCTACCCGGCGCTTCTCGGGGCAAAAGTGTAGCATATTTCTATTAAAACTTCTCTCTACCCCTCTCTCTATCCGTCTCTCTATCTTTCTCTCTTTCACTCTCCCCCGTTTTCCTTTAACTTCTCTCCAACCCTTTTTTTCTCCCCCGACAAGCCTACTCCTCTCTCAGTACATACACACACAGACACGCAGTGACAACTTTCCTTTTTATAGATTCCTCGGAGAATCAGTCGGAATTTTCTTTCAGAATTAGTCCATAAAATGGCTGCAAAACCTGACGAAAGCTGAGCTTGTTGATTCTTATAGAATGATTTTTTGTTTTCATTTTAGACATTATTCTCCAGTGCAACGCCGATCACAAATATAACAACTTTGTGGTTGTTTGTTTTGTAGATTTTACTTTTAGCTTAACATACACAAGCAACTGCCCTTTATATAGTAGATTTTTCTGATATTCTGAACACGATTTGGGGTTTTCTTCCTGATGAGTCACACTCATTGAAAATCCAAGATATACATCTTTGTATTCAGTTTGTCTGAGTGATGATGAACCGAACCGTAAAGAATTGGATGTCTTTAAGATGTAATAAACACATGATCACTGAAATCTAATTTTCTATTGTTTATATATATATATATATATATATATATATATATATATATATATATATATATATATATATATATGTGTGTGTGTGTGTGTGTATATATATATATATATATATATATGAAGAGTTCGAATGCAAAACGCGATAAACGCCATTTTCAAAATCACAAAACTGTCCCTACAAAAAGGGTTGCGGTTCAACACTCGGCGACATCCCTAAAACTATGTGTTACATAATATGATATCAAAATAATTTCTTTTTGATTTCAATTAAAATCAGTTTTCATTCGAAATCTACATTTAATATATCCATGATTTTATTGTTTAAAGTCTCAATTTAAACGAATTGGGTTTATCGCGTTTTGCGTTCGAACTCTTCATATATATATGTTCCTTTCAATAGTAGAAAAGTTTACAGCAACTGCCTTAAAATAGGAGTAATCTCTCGCTGATTTAACGAGTTGCTGACAACGGCCGTATGGGCTGGGGCGTTGGAATTTGCGTTTGAAATATAACTCGCGTTCGGTGACCGGTGTGATTAATTCTTCTCTACACTGACGATTCCCGTAAGATGAAACGTATACGTATGTAGACAAAAACAAATATTTATATATATATATATATATATATATATATATATATATATATATATATATATATATATATATATATATATATATATATACATATATATATATATATATATAATATATGTATATATACAGGGTGTTTCAAAAGTCTTGGGAACATAACGATTTTTAATAACTCAAAAACTATTAGGAGTTGAAAAATGAAATTGGTACTGTTGGAAAGGTTAAAGTTTCAAGTTTTGTGGGGAATCTTCAAAGTTGCTCAATATGAGCACCATTCGTCACACGGCAGACATCTAGTCGATAGTCCATTTCCTGCCAAACGCGGTCCAGCATCTTGACGTCAATGGTTCCCACAACTGCCGTTACTCGAGCCTTTAGTTCGTCAATATCTCTTGGAAGGGACGGCACATAGACTTGTTGCTTGACAAAGCCCCAAAGGAAAAAGTCACACGGGGTAAGATCTGGAGACCTAGGAGGCCAGGGCATGAGAACGTCATCACCTCGCCCAGATCTCCCAATCCATCTACCAGGCAGCCTTGTGTTAAGAAACTGCCTTACTCTAAGACTTCAGTGTGGTGGTGCACCATCTTGTTGAAAAATGAAGTCATCAGATTCTGCTTGTTCCAACTAAGCCATTAACCAGTCTTCCAGCATGTTGAGATAGGATTCACCAGTGATAGTTGCCTCTTCAAAGAAGAACGGTCCATAGACACCTTTCTTGGAAATTGCACAAAACACGTTCACTTTTGGTGAATCTCGCTCGTGCTCAAGAAGTTCATGAGGATTCTCAGTACCCCATATGCGAGTGTTATGCTTGTTAACTTTGCCATTCAGATGGAAGGTCGCCTCATCGCTAAAAACAAGCCGGTCATCAAAGCCGTTATCTTCCAACTTCTCTTGCATTGCAATGCAAAAGTCACGGCGAAGTGGCTTATCAGTGTCCTTCAACTTTTGGACCAACTTGAGCTTGTAAGGTACCATTTGCAGTCGTTTTCTTAAGACACGCCAGACAGTTGCTGGAGCAAGCTGAAGTTCCCTGCTGGCTCTTCTCACTGATTTACGGGGGCTCCGCTGAAAGGCTGTCCGAACTTGCTCAACTGCATCTTCTGAAGTTGAAGGGCGACCTGTTCGCTTACTTGGGCACACACACCCATCTTTCACAAATTTAGCATGCCATCTGACAATGGATTTCCTTTCAGGGGCTTCTTTTTTATATTTCCTGCGAAATGCACGCTGAACACATGTCCACGATTCAGTCTTTGCAAATTGGAGGACGCAAAATGCCTTGTCTTGTTTAGAGAACGCCATTACTGCACCTGGAAAGATAACACGAAAATCATTAGTATGACCAAAAACTTGATTAAGCAAGCTTTAAAATGGCACCAGTTTCATTTTTCTACCTGGAATAGTTCATGAGATATACGCATTTGTAATGTTCCCAAGACTTTTGAAACACCCTGTATAATATATATGTATATATATAATATATATGTATATATATATATATAATATATATGTATATATATAATATATATATATAATATATATGTATATATATGTATATATATATAATATATATATAATATATATAATATATATATATATAATATATATATACATAATATATATATATATATATATATATATATATATATAGAGAGAGAGAGAGAGAGAGAGAGAGAGAGAATGGGAGTTTGCTTGAAGCATTGCTGGTGAATAAGAATAAGTATGTAGGTATATGTTGTGAAGTTGTTCCACAGTAAATAATAAATAAAGGAAGTCAAGTCGAGGGTTGGTTTAACAAGTGTATTAACAAAGTAAGAAAGTGACTAGCTCTTGGCTAGACAATTACAAGGTGGTGCTTTGTCTTCTGGTGACTCGCACTATTTATAGTGACAACCGGTGTAGTTTCTCCTGTGTAAGAACGGCCGGTGTAACAGTATATATGAAGGTTAATAGCAATGTAGAAAAACCGGAATGGTAAAAGAAAGTATAAAAAAAAAGTAAACGATCGAAGAAAGTATTTGGTTTACGAATCTTCAAAATCTATTTATTTTTCAAACGGTCTTTTACATATCAAATCTGTAAATATGAGACATACTGCTAAATATTAATATCAAAAATATCCGTGATGATGTAACATATTTTAATCATTTCGGGAGACAACCCCCCCCCCGCCTTCTCAAAAAAGAAAAAGAAATAAAACAGACGATCCAGAAGAGGAATTGATTATTCAAGAGAACGGTTAATAAGTATTTGTTAACATTACACTTCAAGACGACCATGTCGTAGTCGACTTCTTTTCCAAATTATTTGGGCACGATTTCTTGGCCTTCCTTCTGATGAGTTACACTCATAGAAAAAACAAGATATATAATTTTCTAGTTTGGCTGTCTAAGTGTTAACAAAGCGGTTTGTCAATACATGATCTTTGTAGAAATAAATAAAGATATAGTTACTGGGATCTAACTTTCTATTACACACACATACACGTATATATATATATATATATATATATATATATATATATATATATATATATATTATGCAAACATTGTTAAAATAACATAATTCGTCTGTTTAATTTTTTTTTTTTCAATTTTTCTGATGTATTTTTTGTATTAAAATCAAAGAAATCAATAATTGTCGCATAAGTTTCACGAACGTTTTCGATTCTTCGTCGAATCATTCTCAGGTGTCAAAAGTAAATGAACAAAAAAGCTGGAGAAAGAACAGAATTTTTTAAAAGGCGGCGGAGAAATGCTCAGATAACGTTTTCGCATGGTTCCAGGGAAGACGTTGACGATTTAAATTCAGTGACACCGGAGTGTCATAACAGAATAAAATTGCATTACGTTTAGCATTTTAAAATTTTGCCACACAAAAAAGACCATCAGAAAAATTGAAATAATGAAAAAGGTATAATTAAACACACGAATTGTTATTTTTAACAATGTTTGCATAAATGAGAAAATTCTGCCTTAAGACACAGTATATATATATATATATATATATATATATATATATATATATATATATATATATATATATATGTAGAAGGATGAAAAGGAATTAGAAAAGCAAAAGTCAAATCTTTTTTCAATTCAGTTGCTCATAGCAAGGTATATTCCGCAAAAAGGCAATTTATTCAAGTTAAATTGTTCCTTAAGCCAGGCTTTTCAAAGATCAAAATCTTATCATCAGAGGAAGTCGCTGGGATAGATAAGTTGGCAAAGGCCAAAATTCAAAATTTGAGAAAGTAAAATAAAAATTGTAGGGAAAGAAACGCAAGGCAAAACTCTGCCCGAGTGCAAGCAAATGTCTGATTGCAAAAAAGTCCGGTATCAAAAAGTCCAGCGGAGAAAGTGAAATGTAGAAAGGTAGGTCGTTAAAAGGCACGAGAAGTGACAAGAGAGGATTCAAAGTTAAATTCCAAAAAACCACATCTTCAGGTGCGGCGAAGATAGGTAGAATCCAGAGGGTAAAAGGTCCAATAAAAGGTACGTTCGTGGATGCAACAAGGCTCAGTAAAACGTGAGGTGGAAAGTATTCGCCATTTAAAAGACTTCCTGGGCTAAAATTCATGGAATAGGTTTAAAATGGCAAAAATACAGCCAATTAATATTTAAAGGCAAGCCCGTTGAAAAACAAGACTAGTCTGAAGAATGGCAAAACTCATATGCGACCAGTAGGCAGGAAAGGAAGGTGAAGGGGGTGCGAAGGGAGAGAACGGTGCGGGTGCGATGAATAAGTGCGATTTAAAACTAAGAGTGTGAGTGTGGGGGGTAGGTCGCTTAAAGTTGAAAGTGGACGCTAGCGCGAATTAGGGTTCAACTAGAAATGGGATAGAAGGTTGTGGGGGCAAGTCAATGAGTGCGGGGGGAGAGAATTAAAATACCAGAATGTGTCGGGGAGAATATGAACCGGGGTATGGGGTTAGGGGTTTAATCAGATGACCTTACTTATAAACAATGAGGCAAAATATATTTGAAGGGTAGAAATAAAAGAATATATAAATAGTAAAAATAAAAATTTAAAGTAAAAATAGAAATAAAGATAATTAAATGAAAAAAATAAGAAAATAATAATAGAATTAGTCTTAGGCTCGCAAGGAGAATTATGGATTGACCGATAAAGAAATATATAAATGAGAGAATAGTCGATCTGTATACTTTTCACAATAGGTTTTACCTTTCCTAAAAGTTCGCTTTTAGTTCACCACTTTATATATATATATATATATATATATATATATATATATATATATATATATATATATATATATATATATATATGCGGACTCAAGGAGAACTGCAAGAGACTCGGATGTGGTCTGCCCCCAGATATGCGGCATACCAGGCCCATCGATTTATCGACAAGCCCTGATGCTCATGAAAAGACTCCCAGCTATCAGTAAATAGTATCACTGCCTTGTATTAATTCATTGGTTCGATTAAGCCTAAGGGAGTAACCCCCCCCCCAAAAAAAAAAAATCTGGAGTGATGTCCTACAGGCAGACAATCGCTGTACTCAGCTCTGCTCTGGCAGCTACTGCAGTCAACCTTGTGTCGGACGTACTGGTACTTACATTCCTCTGAACAACATCAACAATACCGAGAGGGGGATTCTGATGATTGGACAACTCAGTCTCTCCATAGATCTTTTTTGGCCAGCGCCCTGGAGAGAAAACAGCAGCAGCTAACGAACAACGCCCAAACATGGCGCTGCTGTATAGTCGTTGCGACTGACGGATGTCAACAACACACACACACACACACACACACACACACACACACACATATATATATATATATATATATATATATATATATATATATATATATATATATATATATATATATATATATGGTGACCCCAAAAAACCGGCCCCAAATCTAATTAGGCCCCGTTTCTTAGTGTTTCGTCCGAATGAAATTAATTTTGGGGCATAACTAGTTTATTATATTCACATCATATCAAAATACTAGGGTATTTGGCCTTTTTTTCTCCGTTCTACAGCATGTGTTCTAGATGGACTCTTTTTAGCTCTGTGCATTTCTTGAGGCCCAGAACGAAGTTGTCCATGACGTTCTTAAAGACCGAATTGGGAATGGCTCTCATCTCCTCCCTGATGGCTTCTTTGAGTTCCGTGATGGTTATGGGTTTCCTTGCGTACATTATGTCCTTAAGATAGCCCTTAAGGAAATAATCGGGGGGGGGGGCTTAGGTCCGGGCTATGGGGTGGCCACTCAAAATTAGTCCTGAGATTGATCACTCGGCCTCCGAAGTTCTCTTTCAGCCAATCTCAGGACAGGTTTGAGGTGTGAGAACTTGCTCCATCTTGCTGGAACCAGAACTTGCTCATGAGCGACGGTAGAGGGTTTGGAGCTCACTCTTGAAGGTTTTGAGGACCTCCACATACCGCTCCTTGGTTACTGTCACTGCTGCGCCAGATTCTTCGATGAAGATTGGTCGGATGATGCCTCTGACAAGATTGCAGCCCACACCGTGCAATTAGGAGAGTGCAGGGGCTTGGTGGCTACTTCATTGGGTCTGGAGGACCCCCAGAAGACATTTGTCTTGGAGTTCGCCTTTTGGTCAAGATGGAAGTGGGCTTCATCTGAGGTCCAAAGGGGGTTAAGGAAACCTGGTGTCTCCTCGATCTTATCGAGCATCTTGACTGCCATAGCGCTCCTCTGCTTCTTGTCTGAGGCTGTAAGGGTCTGTAACGTCTGTATTCCGTATGGGTAAGCCCTGATATCGTTCACCAGCACTCTCCTGCAAGTCTCACGGGAAATACCGAGGGACTGACTTCGCTTACTCACATAGCGTTTCGGACTCTCCTGGAGAGACTCTCTCACACTTTCGACCAGCTCGGCTTTCCGCTTCTTGAGACGTGCCGAGTTCTCACTGGCAGCGTTGAAGTTCTCCACGGTCCCATACTTCTCGAAGTGGTCCACCCAGTTCTGAATTCTGCTTTTGGGTGGAGCCTTTTCACATCCGAACTGATGCATGAAACTGTCCTGGGTTTTCTTAAACGAGCCTGTCTTGTAGTAAAATTTAACACAGTGTATTATTTGTCCCAGCTCCCACTGAGGTCTTGGTGTACTCGCGGTCGTTAATTCTGCCATGTCCTGTAAAATAAGGGCAATCGGTGAATAAATAAAGGAGATATCACATAAAGTGTACACGGGGCGCGTTTTTTTTTAGTCACCCTGATAAAGTAGCTCATCAAATCAAATGCGGGAAATACATATGATCGGCTCTTCGACGCTAGCTCGTTTTAACTGATTCGTCACGGTTCATCGTTCTTTCATTATCTTTCGAATCTGAATTACTTATCCTCTCTTGTTTCTACGTGGCCAAATCTTTCGGGCGCAAAAATTACTTATCTGGTCTGTGATGTCGTAGCTCGTAAGATTTTGATCACGTCTCTAAAAATTTTCTGTGATTCACTCCTGTTTTCATCAGGAGATCACTTAATCCGCGCCTTAATGACTATGTCTGTTGACTGATCGACACATGCGGAGAGGGACAACACACTGTAAGGTGACTACTGGCCATGATCCCCTCAACATCCCATCTGGAAAAATGAGATTTATTTTGTTTTGTTGGTATTGATTTCCCTGATATTTGAAAATATCCAAAATAAGTTTTGTGCATTGCCAATAAAGGTGGTGTGTACTTTTTAATGTTTTTATTTTAAAAATAATATTCAAATTGATGATGTTAGGTATGTGTATATCTTTACATATTTGTATGTACAGAGTTTCCTCCAAGAATAATTAAAAGATGATGATAAATTTTGGAACACAGTTGCTAGGTGTAAGGATAGGTAATGTGGGATATATTTAGTGCAATGTTGTTTTATGCAAAGAGGGTAAAAAGGGGGTGGAATCTCTTCATGAAAACTCAAATACTTCCGATTTTTATGATTTTTTTACAATATGTATAGACATCAATTAATAAATATTTCCATAAATTTCAGTTTCTTTGGAGAATTTTAAAGGGTTTTAGAGGATGTAATATGAGTACTTTTAAGGGGTTTTAGAGGATGTAATATGAGTACTTTTAAAGGGTTTTAGAGGATGTAATATGAGTACAATCTCCCATTAAAAATTTAAATATTTCAGATTTGCATTGAATTTGACCCATAGTCATTAGACACCAATTAAGCAAGATTCCCTGAATTCTAATATTTTCTTAAGACCCTTATGCTTAAGCCTTAAATTTTTAGATGAATTTTGGAATAAAAATCATGCAATGGATTTGGATCAAGATTGGAATAAGGATTTTAGACATAAGGTTTAGTTTCATCATATCTTAATTTTAATCTTCGTCAGGGAACATAAAAATGGTGCGAAACTGTTCTGTTCAGGGAATGAATTTTCACCGTCCTGAGATGGTATTCTTATAATTCTGTAGAAAATTGAACTTGAGAACTTTACGAATGTGTTTTAATAAAATAAAAATTAAATAAATTTTATAACTTTTGTATATTTTAAAGGGAGAAATTATTTCCTTTACACTTGACTAGTCCTAAAACAAACTTCGAGTGTTTTGATTGAAAACATTTCCCCTAAATAAATTAATTTGATTATCGTCAACAGAGGTTGTGTGCATTATTTGCTGAGTTTAGATTATTATTTTTTACTTAGACTTTTTTTCAAATTGAACTATAAAGTAAATTTAGAGATTATAACATGAAAAATCAAGCTTGCGTGTTTACTCTTCATTGGTTCTAAAGTCAGGGTACAGTGCTTAGATTGAACATCTATTAATGTTACTTCAACAATGTTTGGTTTGGCTTGGTTGTTTTGTTTTTACGGCATATCAACCCTTTTTCGGGTTATTTAATGCCTAATCCGGTTATTTTGGTAAAATATTTTATGCTTTAAGTTCTTTATATCTTCAAATATTTATTCATGGTGTTTAGTTTGGGGTTTTTTAGAAGAAAAAATTGTTGTTTTGTGTTTAGCTTTGCAGAACGTGAATGAGTTTTGCAAAGGCAAAGGTAAAAACAAAACATCAATGTTTAGTGCATTTTAAGTGAGGGGGCCGGTATCTTAGCACCAGTCAATAATGTATTTTATAAAAAACATAAGCAGGAAAACTGATAGACAGACAGACAGGCAATGCCCATGCTTTATATATAACTAACTGTACCTACCCAACAGTTAATTCAATTTAGATTTGACTTTTTATTTGTGTGCACAAGATTCCCAAGTTCGACAGAAAGATTCCCGAGTTCGACAAGACGCACCTGGAGAAGGTCGGAGGTAACATCGGCCAAACCGTTGTGAGAATAACATCCAAGTTTAGAACAGTAGTCTGAAAAAAATTTAGTTGTAAGGGACATATATTCTTCAGTTGAAAATATATGTTATCACCTGCTGATTTTTATTTTAAGGTAATTATTTTAAAATGTTCTCATTGCTAGTTTTCTGTGTTGGAATAATAATTTTTTTAAACAAAGTGTAGCTAAGTGCGTCATTATATTGCCAACAACATGGTACAACAATAACAAATGAAAATTGGTCAGGCAAAAGCAAAGTAAAATTTGTCAGCAGCGTAGATACTATTTGGGCCTGACTTTGAAAATCCGACAAGATAACTTTATCTGTTAGAAGAGGATTATTTGAGAATGCAATTTCCGCTTTCAGAATAGAGCTATCAAAATGAATGCCGAATGTGTAACTGCATTCGTCTATTATTCGCAATTAATTTTGTCGTTTCCCACGCACGGATCCGGAATTTTTTTTTATCCTACTTTATAAAGCGTTGGGGGCTTACGTTTTCTGCTCCCCCCTCCCACCTTCCCTCTCGCACTGCCCGTTCGCTCGATCAATCTAAACGGACACTTGTTGTTGTGGTTGTTTTAATACATCGACGCGTCGCCATGGCAACTGACAGAATGCACTCTCGCTCGTTGTCAGGTCTGGAAAGAAGACAGAGAAGAAAAAAAACACGAGTACGCGCCGTTGAGATCCAAGCGGTTATGTTAATGACGTATTAAAGGCGGGAAAATGTTTTTTGCTTGCACTCGTTTGCACTTTAGTACACGGGTGGGGGTGGGGGTCGAAGAAGAAGAAGAAGAAGTCCTGTCTTATAACAGAAAATACGTCGACAGAACAACCTCAGAATTAAATCATGCATCGTCGACAGACCACTTATTCGATATGTCCTCATACATCTAATGAGTGGCTCTGTCGGTTGGCCAATAAGTCGAGAATAAAAACCAAAGACATTATTTGTTAAACAAATTGTTGCGAAGTACATCATTAAATTGCCAATAACACGATAAAACAATAACAAATGAAAATTGGCTAGTCAGAAGCAACGTTGGATTTATCAGCTTAAATGCTATTTGGGTCTGACTTTCAGAAGGTGACAAGATAACTTTATATGTTAGGTAATGCATTAAATAGAAAGAGAAACTCCGCGTGTCATGTTTTTTCAACTGTAACGGTAAAATTCCATGATGCGTGTGAAAGAAAATGATAAATCCACTTCAATTTAGATTTTCTAATATGTATTTCGAGGGTGGTGTATATTGAAAGATTTCTATGTTAAAAAGTAGTTAACCTAATTAAAACACAATTTGCAAATATAATCTTATTTGTTTCACATTTTTGGCCATTTTTCATCGTGTATAACTTTTTTTTATAGTCGAATAGGACAATTTTCGCAAACTTCGACTCTTATCCATGTTACCAGTTTTGTACAATAATTGTAGCGAAATACGTTATTATATTGCCAATAACATGGTACAACAATAACAAATTAAAATTGGCTAGTCGGAAGCAAAGTTTGAATTGTCAGCTTAAATGCTATTTGAGTCTGACTTTAAAAATCCGATAAGATGTCTGTATATGTTAGAAGACGGTTATTTAAGAGTGCAATTTCCGCTTCTAGAATAGAAATATCTAAATGAATGTCTAATGCGCAACTGCATTCGTTTGTTATTCGCGAATCGTTTCGCAATTAATTTTGTCGTGCGAGGGAGGCGGCGGGTCCATTCTTATAACAGAAAAGACGTCGAAATTATGCATCGTCAACAGAGCACTTATTCTATGTATCCTCGTACATCTAATAAAAGGCCCTGTCGGTTGGTCACGTTTTAAATCGCATCAGGCGATAATGAAAACAAAGAAAAATGTTTCGGTATTTTTTAGATGTGGATTGATAATTTGATTGTTTGCATTTTTCGGACTACTGTTCTCATCTTGGATGTTATTCTCACAACGTTTCGGCCGATATAAACTCCCCCCTCTTCAGGTGCGTCTTATCGAACTCGTGAATCTTTATGTCGATCTCGGGAATCTGTACGGCATGGACCTGCCGCGCAACGGATAAAGTGATTAGTATTAATTAGTTCTAAGTGATACTCTTCCGAAGGTTGAAGGTTCAATCCCTATAACAGGCGATACAAAGAATACAATTAAGAATTAATTTAGATTTCTACCTGGTCATGGCTAACGAAACTTGAACAATCTACTTCTTTGGATTTAATATAGGATTCAGGTCGAAATTCCCGAGTTCAACAAGACGCGCCTAGAGAAGGTCGGAGGTTACATCGGCCGAAACGTTATTTGAATAACATACAAAATGAAAACAGTAGTCCGAATAATACAAAACAAAATTTTGGTTTTTGGTTTTTGGTTTTTATTCTCAAGTGATTGTAGCCATTTTATCTTGGACTGAAAATAAGTTCCTTTGCGTGGGAAAATGATGTTTTTGTCGTCTCTGCTTCTGCGTCTGTCAATCAAGGACACATCAGATGCGAAACTGCTTATCCATGCAGTGAGGATAACAACGTTTATTCTGCGCATATACAAACGCTATTTCTTTGTGTGTTCTGAAACCAACCTTCTCCGACTTCGTATGCAACCGCTGGGTATGGTGTGCTGAGTTTTTGATGCAAAAACTTGCAGTCTTGCAAGTATAACGAATATCTACTACCAACAAGGAGGACTTCATTCAGTCCAGACAACAATGAGGCACGATTTTCGTGGGCTCTGTGCCGAAGTTTGACTCGCTTAATGGCAACAAGAATCTGATGTTGACTCCGCCTAGATTATCACCAGATCCCTATTAGCCGGGTAGATCTAACAGTACCACGTTGCCACCGTCCCTTCCACGGTGAGAAAAGTTTGAACTTTAGCGGGTAATGCGTACGTTGATGCTTTAACCATATTAGTTTTCCTATTTAACTCCCCAGCCTCCGCCATCAATTTAAATTTGTCAAAAATAGATCCAACCAAAGCAAAGGTAACTCACGTGACCGATAGAAGCAAATTAAATAGATATATTTGCCTAAAGCCATTAATGGCTGTATTCAGTTCCTGAAGAAAACAAATCATTGAAGTCATGCAAATAATGAATATTTCATATCATCTATTGAGTAGATTGTAGGCAGTATCCACAGTGACCAGCATCACTAGACTTCACTCACAAGTAATTATAAAAGCTTTACATAATTGTAAACCTGTTTCGCAACAGATTCAAAATTTAAGACAGAAGATAAAATAACAGATTGAACCCTGTCGACTGGAAGGTCATCAATAATCGCTTTCTTTCTTAGTCTTTCCTTTCTTTTCCCATTTCTTTCTTTTCTTTTCTTTCTCCTAGTTGCAATTTCTTTAACTCTGCCTTATTTATTTGCAACGCTATCATCGATGGCAATTTCTTTCTGCTGACTTTCGCATATCTGAGTAAGTTATACCGAAACCTCATGTGAACGGCATGAGGCCTATTTCATATAAAACAATCTTTCAGTCAATGTTCCTATAATAAATCCAATATATTTAAATGCATTTAGATTACTAGCTAAACATGAGGTCACATATGAAAAACGCAATTCCAAATTTAAAAAAAATGCTGTTTATACGTACGTATTTTTAATCGAAATCGCTCCAGACAAGGCATGAATCCACTTGATGTAAGGAGCTAAGAAAAATACTACTTCAAGGTCAAAAACTAACCAACGATAAGTGTTAGATGGTTATATTCCGACCCAGAAAACAGCAATTCTGTCGCTTTTGTCAGAAACATCGCTCATGGAATGTGAGGACTAAATGGATAAAAAGAGAAGCGATAGTGACTAGGCTGCTTAAAGTAAATCCAAGGTCAATTTTCTACTCTTCTGAAATTAGGTAATAATTAGTATACAGGCAAAATTAGCAAAAATTATCGAGTAGATTTTTAATAAAAAATAAAAATGATTTTTATCGTATTTCACCGACCGCTATTGATTTATTACGTGTTAATATGACAGACTGAGTTACGTCCCCCTGCTTTCCGTGTTTTTCGCTGTAATCAACGGCGGATCTATAATATACGCTAAGACTGATTTTTGTTTTTAATTAAAATTCTACTCGATAATTTTTGCTAATTTTTTGTGTATATACTAATTTTTGTCTGATACATAAGTATATTAAAGAGTATTCCGGTTAATTTATTTGGAACTGCAATTTTCACATATGTAACTGCGTTTTCCATGTGTGACCTCATCTATATAAGCGCCAAAACCTTCCATACCGAAGATGCCAGGCCATTAATTAAAACAGCAACAAAAAGAATGTTGGTGTTATTTTTATTATTCGAACCACTATTCTCACAGTTATTATGTTCATTTTTCGACCGTTGTAACCTTCGACCTTCTTCAGGTGCATCTTTTCGAACTATTTCCACGAACACGTGGCACAACGAATAAGCTTAAATGTTCAATCCTTACTACATGCGATGATAACTAAGAATAATTTGATAATTAATTAACATTTCCACCCCATCATGACTGACGGAACGAGAACAATCTACCTCCGTGGATTAAATGAAAAATTCAGTTTGAAATTTTTAATGAACCCATTCGAAGATCTAAAAATGCAATTAAAGATGGTTGGAGGTTACATCGGCCGAAACGTTGTTAAAATAACAAGCGAGATGAGAATACTAGTCCAAATAATACAAGTTATCCATCCTCATTTAAACAATTCTAAAACAAACAAAAAATGATTTAATGTTTTTTTGACTGACTCTAGATGAAATTGATACTCGCTGGATGGGTGCATGTGTGATGAGGCGTTTATAGTGAAGCAAGAGTTGCGCAATCTCTAACCACACTTTTCATGAGCAAACATTGCTTAAGTCACGTGGCCTAGAAGCAACGACTGAAAGCAATGCTGGGATAAACGGAGAAGAACGTAATTGATTAGCATGTTACGGTTTCTTAACCGGCTTGATAGCATTGGTTACCGCTATTTTTTATGATAAGGTATTCACAGGAGAGAACACGTGAAGGTTGTCAACATCTATAGTAAAAAGGTTCTATGTAACAGACAAACACGTCAAGTCGTCAATCCACGCCGGTATGCACCGTCACCCTCAATGCTGAGATAATTAGGGAAAGACTCTGGTGTTATTTCAAAGTTTTCTCCTAGATTAGTTGTTTTTTCCAAAGTTTGGGAGTCTAGACTATCCTACTATTTCACCTGGAAGGGGCGGGGAGTAAGTATTCACATTTTTCCAGGGATATTAGAGAAAGTGACTTTGCATCCACTTTCAACTCCAAGGGTGTTTAATTGTTACCCACTCCAGTAAAGTGTGGCACAAGGCCGGAAAGTGGGGTGCAACCCTAACCTTAACCCTAACCATAACCCTAACCCTAACTATAACCATAACCATAACCATAACCATAACCATAACCATAACCCCATTCACCGTTAAATTGGGATGTTTCACATTTTAGGGAAGAAGTTTGCGTCGATAGAGATAAGGGCAATCAGTTGGAGACAGATCACAACGATGTAGAGAGGCCATTCTCGGGGTCTCCGTCGTCATGATCATCCAAGAGGGGGGGGGGTCGCGTATAAAAATAGTTAAAAACGAACCCGAGCAAGCCAGACCCAATAGTCATAATGTGCCAGGGTTTTACACCTGTGCTAGTTTCCAGGTAGTTATTTACTTGCTTACCACCAAATCAAGATGGGGCACACGTGTGGGACTATGGAGATAGCCAGCTCCCCCAATAGGACATTCTGACTGAGTATGAAAATAGCCAAGAACAGACCCGTCGACATTCCCCGGTAGGTGCGTCTCAAGCGATCGGCAATAAACCAAGCCTTCCTCAAAGTGAAGTACAACTGCCTAGGAGAGTGCACCTCCTAGGACTAGACTAGTCTGGTCCTGCCAGGTCACGACTGACCCTGTCAGATTGTGCGACGAGAACAAATCTTCGGCGAGTATTAAAAAGCCAAAAAGGTGAATAAAACCCCGCCTCTGGGGCGCATGTTATCAGAACGAGACGAGGGTCCGCGGATTCTTGTATGCACTCATTCGCCCATAATATAGTGACGCTTAGAAAGAAACTCGCAGTCAACGTCTTCCTCCCACGCTACAGAAATCAAAATAAAACGAATCAGTGAAATCAAATACACAAAAACGAAAAAAACAACAAAAAACAACTTTAAAAATACAAACGTTGATCTATTCGTCTATTTTTGTCCGCTTCTTCTTCTTCTTCTTCTCTCGTCCACGACACTTGTTAGTGTCGTCTGACCTTCTCCATCAAACTAGTCTAGCATTTTTATTGTGTGCGCGTGAGACTCCACGAAAAGATGGTGAGACAATTAACAGTCGATCACGCAGCAATCTCGTCCCGAATGACCACCGAACAATAAAAAGATAAATAAACTAAAACAATAAAAAAAACAACACAATATCTACATAAATAACACCATAAAATTCAATAAATAAAACAGAATGACGCACACTATTGTGTACGCACATTATTAACAAGTGCGCGTTACACACACAGTCATTTTACTTCAGTCGAAGTTCTCAAAAATCAAGGGGTCCCTTCTTGGGGGTAATACTTGATCTCTATATGAGATGCATACATACCCGAGTGTTCCATTAAAATTCAACTTTACCTTTAAAACGTTGACTTAGTTGAGAACACTAATTTTCCTCTCCCCAATTCACAACTTAACTATGTTATAATATATATTTTCTGTGGTTTGTCTTACTGGATTCCAGGACAAGAATTTATCTAGTCTGGTAGAGTATCCGGCTTAGTTTTGTTTCTTGGGGTAACATCACGGAGAGAAGGTGAATTATTCCTCGTATAAGCCAGTGTGATGTATCCAGACTGAGGATATCTTATTTGGGCTTCGAATACTATGTTATTTTGAATATTTGGTCGGGTTATACTTGTAGGGGAAAGTATCCTAATGCCAGGTTGGCCTAACAAATCCAAGTACAGAGAGACCTTAGACACTCAAGGACACTCAAGGACACTCTTGTCTGATATAGATTTAAAGGTTCTCCCGTAAGCATTCAATGTCTCTCCAGTAGGTATTCAAGGTCTCTCTCTCTCTCTCTCTCTCTCTCTCTCTCTATATATATATATATATATATATATATATATATATATATATATATATATGTGTGTGTGTGTGTGTGTGTGTGTGTGTTCGTGTTCGTGTGTGCATCAAAGTAGAACAAATAGTAGTAGTGGTTATCTATATATATATATATATATATATATATATATATATATATATATATATATATATATATATATATATATTATAGTTTTTAAAGTAAACATTAATTATTTTTACCTACAAACATCGATGTTTTATGCTTATGCAATCTTCAGTGTAGGGATGTTAATTCGGTTTTTACAAATCGCCACTGATTTGCAGTCGGGTGTCGTTCCCCTCGGCCGGCGTGAATTCACATGACAATTAAGAGGTCTTTAAATCTATAAACGCCAAATCGGCGAGCACTTATAGTGAACAGTTGAAAGTAAGTTTACAACAACTAGTCCCTCCCTCTTAGACAAGGTCCAAAAAAGAGTCGGAACTTAATAGGTCCCTCACTATCCACCAAACTCCAGCTCCTGTCCCATCGCCGCAATGTTGTTTCCTTGTGCCTGTTTTACAAGTACATCAATGGATTGTGCTCTGATTAACTTGCTGCTCTGGTGCCCCCATGACGTAAATTCACTAGACCAACCCGACAATCTGCCAAATCCCATCCATTCACTGTGGAGGTCCCCAGATGCCGAATAGCTTTCTACTCCAAAAGCTTCTTTCCGCGTGCTGCTGGACTTTGGAACTCCCTCCTTGTGCCATGTTTTCCTGACGGTACTGACATGCAGAAATTAAAAACTAATGTAAACAGACATCTCGCTGCCCAGCTCCCAATTTATGTTGACCCCCCAACAAAACTTTCACCCTTTTTCTCAGTAGGCCCTTACGTCTACAGTGGCGGCCTGCCTTGTTTGGGGTGAACTATGTTAAAATACGGATGCTGAAATCAGACGAAGGGTTCTTAATAAACTAGAGAATGAACCTAGTTTCACGCTTAAACATACGATTTAGATTTAGAGACCAAAGCAGAGTGCCACATATTAGAAAAATCCGTCACAAAAAGAAAATTAATTCACCAACTAAATTTGATCAATCAAAGAAAAATAAGGTGCCTCCTTAACCGTGTTTTGGTTGCGAGCAATTGTATTGGTACGAAGATTGACCATATAAAATGAAAAAGTGGTATAATTACGGTCGCATAGGACACAAAAGTACACACTATAGAGTTAAAAATAAGATAAAAAGCTTTATTAAAATTACTAAAAGTGACGTAGTTGAAAATATCAGGAAGTTTGTGCAGATAAAACTATTGAATAAAAATATCAAGTAACAACCTGATTCGTGTTCAGATCTGTCAATAATAAATCTCTAAACGTGCAAAAAATTGAAGAACAAACTTTGATAAGAACGGTAAAATAGCTAAAAGCCTCACTGGTGAACAAATAAAATTTGAAGGTGCTAATCTATAACATTAGATTAAAAGGAAGACTTTAAAAATTAAGAATGTTCTCGTATTGAACAACTCAAGCAATCTTTTATACACGCACTGGATGGAGAGATTTAAATTATGGAATATGCTCATAAACGCTTTCTGTTAAAATATTGAAACTTTAAATGCCGAAGCAGAGAGACTAAAGAAAGAATTAAAAGAAACCTTTTCGGACGTTTTCTCTAGTGGACTAAGGAGATGTAAAAAATGACTGCTAAGTTTGAATTAAAACCAAATATTCAACCAGTTTTTCTAACTAAAATAAATGTTCTATTTGCATCATTAAATCAGAATCGATAAAAATGGGAGTATTATCAGAAGTAAGTACAGCGAGTTGGCTTTGTCTACAGTCTATGTAAAAAAAAATACAGAAATCCGTATGTGTGCAGATTTCTCTACAGGATTGAACCATGCACTAAAAGATTATCACTACCCTCTGCCTAGCCCATAAGAGTTTTTCGCTAATCTCAACAGAAGATTTTTCTTCAATAGTTGATTTAAGTGATGCTTATCTACAAATACCTGTGGACGATGAGTGTTTAAATTGAAAAATAAAATGCGATTTTTTTTCATGGAAAAAATAAAATATATTGGTCAAATGGTAGACAAAGATGGTAGAATACTAGACCCATAGTGAGCTAGTGCAATATAAAAATGCCGGATGTGTTTATTTCAAACATGCACAATTTGCAAGTTCCTTTTAATGAGCTAATGAGCTATTAAAAAAAAGATAAGGTATCGACGTCAGAATGCCAGGAGGTATTTGGAAAAAAAATCCTCACATCAGAATTATTTTTCACGCAGTACAATTCAGATCTTGAAATCATTGTAGCTACGGATGCTAGCTCGTACGGCATTGGATACTACTTGTTACACGAAATGTAAAACGGATCGCTAAAACCTATCGCCCACGCGTCTCGTACGTTACTACATGCAGAAAAAGTTACTTACAAATCGAGAAGGTAAAGTAAATATTATTTTTGCAGTCACCAAATTTCATCGATTTCTTCACGGAAGATATTTTGTGTTGCTAACCGACCATAAGCCACTGCTAAGGATTTATGGGTCAAAAAGGGATTGCCAACGTATATAAATTATACTACAAATATACTCCTCAATTACAATTATAGAATGTTTTTTCCTATCGTCAAAAATGTGTCATGCTTACGGATTAGCTAGACTTATCACAAAATATGCTGAACCTCTTGAAGACACAGTGGTTGCCCCCCTACAAACTTAGGTAGAAGTAAAAGATAACAACCAAAGAAATAAAAGAAAAGACGTAAGACAACGATAAAAAAAAACAAAAAATAAAAGAAAATAAAGACATCGACAAATCTCGAAAGTGTATTAAATCTGTTATGAAGTAGTTATGTACGGCGATCGAGTGGTTATTCCTGCAACACTACAGAAAAGAATACTAACAGAATTTAATGTCAGTTACCCGAAAATTTCGAGAATGAAAAGTCTCATAAGAAGTTATGTGTATTGGACGAACATTGACAAAGATATTGAAAATGTGGTGAAACTTTGTGGTTTCTATTATCTAATAGTGGTAGACAGTTGATCAAAATGGAGGGAAATGTTAAAATGTAAGAAACCAACCTCGGAAGTAACCATTAATTTTTTTACATGAATTGTTCGCCTGGTTCGGAGTCGTTGACTGTATTGTATCAGACAACGGAACTCAATTCACGTCTTTAAAATATTCTGTAAAACATTTGTAGTGGAGCATATTACGATCGCGCCATACTATGCGAGAAGCAATGTTTAGGCGGCACGGTTCGTGGATACGTTGAAAAGAACGCTTAAAAAGTGAAAGGTACACCTACAAAAAAGGCAAAGCCAAAATGTGTACAGTTATATAGGATGAACCCAAATAACAATGTTCTATCTTCCATGGCACCAACAGAAGCAATGTTTGCAAAGAAAGATTAAAACAGTGTTGGATAGATTATTGCCAACCCATACGAAACCAGGACGTGAACAAAATGTCACGAAAGGACGCCTCAAAGTTGAAGGAAGAGTTTTCTTTTGGATGTTCAAAAAATAATAAATCCTACTGGGAAACAGGGATATTGGATAAACGGATTGGTAATATGATTTACATGGTAAAGGGACCCAAGTTTAACCACAAAAGACACATGAACCAGATGAAGAAAACGATATTCAAATGCTGTCGAGAATAACGCTCCAGAGGACGAACTAATGGATCACGTGTTCGACACATTTGAGATACCAATCCCACAAACAGGTTTTGAAATGCAAACATAAAAAAGAAAACGTAAGATTACGGACTTGATTGTAATATACCCTAAAAGGAAACGGTATTGACTCCATACGGAGCAAGGCTAAAAAGGGAGGTGTTATGGTGTGGTAGTGATCTACCCTATTTCGTGACTATATGTATTCTTCCAGACACTATGTATAGAGGAGTCTACGACGAATGACGGAGCAGTCTCTCCGCAGATTTTGTTGCTCGGAGACATTGACTGGAAGATACCAGTCGAGGATCCGTTCTCGACAATCAGTCCAACAGAAACTGGGCCATTTCAGTGGCCTTTTATCTGTTGGGCTGTGTTATTAGTCTTGGGTAGTGCTAGGATGTCAACCCTTCCAGACCTCTCCTCTTTGGGGTAAAGTAAGTATATTACTTACTGCCTGGGGCGCCCGACTGGGAAATGCCAGCGGTGCTGTCCAGGCGATTTTTAATTGGCCAGAGTTCTCCTTCCTTAGGGGCGCTGGCTTGATTCTACCCACCTTAAGGCCTTGTGAATAACAGCAATCCCTGAGCAGTCTTTCTGTAACATACTATTCTGTACTTCTGTAAATACACACTCTTGTAAATATACAACCGTGTTGTCTTATTTATTGTCGACCCTTCAAGGTAGCGACAGTCAGCATAAAGCTGTTCATGAGGGAATCACTACATGGATTCGCATGATTGGTTAACACATTAACAAATCACTACAGTATAAAAACTCTCCGCCAAAAGAGATAGAAAGAAAATAGTTCGTCACTGCTGCTTTGTTGACATTTCTTTCCCTAAATTTATTTTAGAATAATTTACGCACAAAAAAAACCCACGTGCAGGTTGCTAACATCCCGAATTAAAGTTGTGCGTGCGATGGATTCGACACGACACGAACGCGGTACGTCGGTATTTACTTCGCCAACGATTTTTCTCGACATTTCCCAATGTGGACGCCCCAAAACGGATGAATGGCGATGACCTTGGTCGTTTGATAAAAGGCGGGAACATATACGAAGAAAAAAGTGGCTCACGGTTGTCGGGTCGGGTTTATTAATAGACCTCATATAATGATGTCATTCAAAAGGCGTCCTTCGTATAAAAGAGAAAGAAGAGAAAAATAAAAGTAGTCGAACTGGGACTGGAGGAGGAGACAGTTAAAGAGTAGGAGGAAAAAGAGGTGGGTGGGGTGAGGGTGGGGATGGGGATGACGAGGAGGCAAAGAATGGAAAAAGTGTAATACTTTAACAGAAAAGAGATTGAAAAGAACAAGAAAAGAGAGAGAAAGGGAAAGAGGTAGCGAGAAAGAGAGAAAGAGAGGGAGAAAGAGTAGGTTATTCGTTTGCAGCATGCTCCTATTTACTTACGAGTACAAAGTTAGACACAAGGTCGGTTTTTAAAGTGGAGAAAATCCTGCTCCTCAAAAAGAGACACTTTGAATCAAAAGAACAATTAAAATTGCCTCAGTCTAGGAGGATTTCTTTTCCACTGACCGAGGACAGAAATATGTAGTGTAGCATCAGAACAGATACTACACGTTTCTCCCGGCCATGTTATTTACCTCCAGGAGGTTAGACACAAGGTCAGGTGCGGTTAGCCAACGCACAAGGATTAGTGCGCTCTGGCCTACAAAATGCATGAGCAGCCCTGTCAGCATTCCCCGGTAATGGTGCATTAGGCGATTAGCAATAAAAAATATCAAAGAAAAGGTAAAGCCTGTGAGGGTGGGCCTCCTAGAACTATACAGAACAATACCTTAGACCGGCGAAATCAAGGCCCGAAGGCCAAGACGGTACCGGTCTACAGAATGTAGTATCAATCGGATACTACACTCTGATCTTAACTCAAATGCGAAGGAGCGTATGACAGCATGCTTAGCCAAAAGGCCAAGCATGTTGTCATACGGCAGTTTCCTTCCTTTTTGCACAATCTTTTGCATTATTGTTATACTCTGCAAGATCTTCTAAGCTGCACTGGTTGGCTAGTAGAGGACACACAAGGAAGTGTTATATTTATGGTTCTCTTCAAAAGGCGTCCTTGGTATAAAAGAGAAAGAAGAGAAAAATAAAAGTAGTCGAACTGGGACTGGAGGAGGAGGAGACAGTTAAAGAGTAGGAGGAAAAGACGGTGGGTGGGGGTGTGGGGGTGACGAGGAGGCAAAACATGGAAGAAGCGTAATACTTTAACAGAAATGAGATTGAAAAGAACAAGAAAAGAGAGAGAAGAGGAAAGAGATAGCGAGAAAGAGTAGAGAGAGAGAGAGAGAGAGAGAGTAGGATAGAAAGAAAGGTATTCGTTTGTAGCATGTTGTCATACGACAGTTTCCTTTTTTTTACTTGTACTCTGCAAGATCTTCGAAGCTGAATCGGTTTACTATTACAGGGCAAACAAGGAAGTGTTACATTGTATGGTCCTCTTCTCTACATTCCCTATGTTAAAATAAATGATTCATTATGCAAAGATTTATTCAAAAACAACAAATTCACATTCTTCAAAAACCATCATTGTCCACAACTTTCTGACTATGACCTGCAAGCTTTCGGATTTTATCAAAGTACCAATTCATTCAGTTTTGAAATGAACAATTCTTGAGAGACTGTTTCAACTTCATCGAAAAACTAAAAGTCATTGCTTTTTTTGTTGTATTTTGCAAGATTTTTCAAGCTGTACCGGTTGGGCAGTATGGACAGTGTTGCATCGTATGGTCCTCTTTTCCACATTTGCAGATGGTTAAGTTGGTTTTATAGTCCCATCTGGCCATAGCAAAGTTTCATCGCCCCATTCCCCTTCTCAGGCGGTTCAGTGTTTTCCACTTGACACGGGGTGCTCGTGAGCCAGGAGAGAGGGCTTCAAAACGGGAGGATTTCTATGTCAATAGGAGAGGGCAATTCTTTAGCCCTCTAGTCCACAGCTGTAGTCGCGTCTTTTCCTGAGATGCTGTTAGGGGCTCGATATGGCTGAGGAAGCCTCTTATTGACTTCAGTCGTTGCGCCGTTGATTCACGCCAATTATCACCACTACTAGTGTGATTTCTACTCGTTAGCAACTTCCCGTCTCACATCTGTTGGGACAATGTCAGCGAGAAGATGCAGGTTGTTCATGTTACCCCTAACCCCTCCAGGCAACAAGTGGGCAAGTGACAGGTAGTTCAACGCTGGATCTGATTTATTTAATTTAGAGATAAGGTGATGGGGAAGAATGCAAACAGAATGGAAGCGTAATACAAAAGGAGAGAGTTAAAAGAAGATAATGAATAGAAGATTGGTGGCGGCCATTAGTAATTTTCCTTTCGTGCTTTTCAATATTTCAAGGTGCGTCTTTGTATCTCTAGGTGAAGCCTTTTTGTCGGTTTGTCACACTGAATCTTTTTAATTTAAAATCTACACGATGAAGCTTTATGAAAGGTTATATATATATATATATATATATATATATATATATATATATATATATATATATATATATATATATATATAGTTCACAACTTACCAAGGTCAACCACTACTCGACGATATGGGTTAGGGATAATGGAACAGTATTATAAAAGGATTGAGAACAATGATTAATTCACAGGATTAGACTGTATATATTTGTTGACCTTGGACTTGAAAACGACCATGTTGTAGTCTGTAGGGAAACATCCCCACGGAAACGTGTTCCACGGGTGGTAAGTACTTGGATAGAAACTCTGTTCATGGAAGTTCCGTTTGCGTTTAGGTACACAGGGGAAGAAAAGATGGTTCTTTGCAGTGTTGGAAGCAGTGTGAGTTCTAGCTGAGGTCTTACGAAGGGGACAGAGCTTGGAGCTCAGTCGTGAACCTACCATGGAAATACTTATATCGTAGGTGAAGACTAGCAACGTCTCTTCTGTGATAAAGGAGCTGCTAGAAAGAGAAGAGATCATCTCTGACAATAGCTCTGAATATAGACCTCAAATGTGGGTCGGATTGGCTCAAGCATTCTAAAGTTCTTTAAAACAAGACGATCTTCTTTGGTCTGTCACGATTCAGTTTGAATTCACATTGAATTGACAGGTTCTATTGTTAATGGGTCAAACAACGCTGTCGTCGGTCTGTCACGCTGTAGGTCTTTCTCGCGGAAGTTGTAAATAGATTTTCATTACTAAACGCGCAAAATGCATAGAGCGGTTGGGCTTTTATTTAAACACTAGCTGTCCCGATCAAGCGTTACCCTAGAGTATTGATTTACTCCTCTCCAGGAGTTAGGCACAAGGCCAGTTTTTATCTTACTCCCACAAGTAAGATGTGACCCAAGGTCGGGTCGGGAAAGTGGGGTTTAAAAATTGCCTGGGCAACCCCATCGGCATTCCCCGGTAGAGGCGCCCCAGGCAGTAAGCAATAAACTTACTCCTCCCCAAAGAGGGGAGGCGAAGCCTGGGAGGGTGGACCTCCTAGAACTGCACAGGACAGACCCATAGACCGGCGTAAATCAAGCCCCGAAGGCCAAGACAATACCAGTCTATGGGGTGCAGTATCCATCGGAAAGTATTTGTACTTGCAATTAAATTAAATTTAAATCTGTCGGACGTCTTCGCAAAATGACGTTCAAAGCTGTTCTTTTGAACTAGTCGGTGTTTTATTGCCGTTTGTTTAAATTTAATTATTACCGTCTGTCGACTTGTCACGCTGTCCGTCGGTCTATATCTCCCAGTGTCTGGCGCTAGGTATATCACGAGAACTTTCAAATAGAATTTCGTAGCTAAACGTGCACAATGCACAGAGCGGTTTGGATTTTATTTAAACACGAGCCGTGTCTCGGCGTTGTCTCGAGAAAATTTTAAAAAAATAAGAATCACAATCCCCAGAAGTAAATTGACCGGAAAGAGCTAGAAATAGACATTTCATCCAAAATGCTAAAAATTTATCCACGTCATTAAAAAATATTCGTAAATAGAACTACGTGTCATAATAAAATTGAAAACAATTTAATTAGAAAACAAGAAAAACAAATAGTTAATTAACAATATGTCTTTTTGCAATACAATATGCAAATTAGTTCATCTTAAAACGTTGATCGCATACACAGAGTCAGTATATTAGAAAGCTATTGTTATTCTATTGTGAATCTTGGTGTTTTAATCTCACTGTCAGTGCAACAAATGATCCAACTTTATAAATATAGCGATTATTATTAATATTCTTACTTTGTATTACATCTGTGACTGCAAGAATTCTTTATGTCGAATTTGCGATAATTCTAACTAATAGTTTGCGTGTGTTTATAATTATGATTACTCGTGTGCCCGTGCTGTCAAAAATTAACTGAACTCTCAGGCTACGCCTGATCGGGCAGTTAGTATTACATAAATAAAGCTTCTTCTCTTTTCAATATCTTTCGTTTTATATTAGTTATTGTTCATTGAGTTTATTCGCTTGGAACATCGCGATTAGTAAGATATCGTGTTGTGTGTGGGATTTCGCGAACCCACGTTCAAATAATGTACCAAGCAACAATCACTTTTATCAAAATGAATACATGCGGAAGTCGATTTCTAGCACTAACGGTAAAGTCAAAACACTCTATTTTAAGTTAATTATACTTGACAAAGGAGACGCGCCATCTTTTTTTCATATACTGCTTATATATATGCGATACCAGTTGCAAGTTTAACTAATTTTCATATTCGTTTTTAAAAAGGGCATTTTATTAAATAACTATTATTTATTATTGTTTTTTAATTAAATGATTGCTTTCATTCTAATATAACAAATAATTCTGTTTCACAATATTGTTTTATTTCCTAAAAAATAGTTAACATTTGTGTTCAAAGGTTCCTTTATTTAGAGGGACCGATATGATTTTCAACAAGTTGCGATACACGAGGGGCGTTCAATAAGTAATGCCCCTGACCCACTTCCAGTTGTTTGATCTAGATGGAATTTTGCATGTGTAATCATGTTTATCTGTATGGGTTATGTTGCAAAGAACAGCTATGGACTAATTGTGGTTTCTGATTTACAGGTGTTTGAACTGAGTCAGGTGTGAAATGGAGCCAGTTGAGTGTCGCACAGTGATCCGGTGTTTGTATTTGAAAGGACGCACAACAAAGGAGACTTTTGATGAAATGAAAGAAACTTATGGTGATGATGCCCCATCATATGACATTATAAAACGCTGGCATTGTGAATTCAAACATGGCAGGAAGTCTGTGGAAACAGCTCCCAGACCTGGTCGTCCTTCTTCTGACATTGATGAGGCATCTGTCCGTCAAGTTGAAGCTGCCATTTTGGAAGCTCGACGCATTACTATTTGCCAAATAGCCCAAGGGGTCAATATTAGTACAAAATCTTCGGAAACAATCATTCATGACCATTTGCATATGCATAAGGTGTCTGCCAGATGGATTCTCAGGTTGCTCACATCTTTCCAGAAGCAAGAACGCGTCGAGTGCTCGAGGATGAATTTGGAGATGTTCCAAGAAGATGAGTCAAAGTTTTTTAAAAGACTGATTACACAGTATGAAACTTGGGTCCATCACTATGATCCAAAGACCAAAGCCTAGTCAATGCAGTGGAAGCACTTGGATTCACCACCTCCAAAGAAGACAAGGGTGCAGCCCTCCGCTGGCAAGGTCATGCTCAGAGTCTTCTGAGACCATGACGGAGTAGTGATGACAGATTTTCTGGCAAAGGATATCACAATTACAGGAGCCTATTACGCTTCACTTTTGATGAAATTAAGAGAAGCTATCAAAATCAAGAGGCGGGGCAAGGTCAGCAAAGGTATCCTCCTCCTCCCGAACAACGCTCCGGTCCACAACTTGCATGTCGCCAGATCAGAAGCACGGGCGTGTGACTATGAAATCTTCCCCATCCCCTTACTCTCCTGACCTTGCACCCTCTAACGTTCATCTCTTCCCAGCCATGAAGTTGTTTTTGAATGGAAAGCCTTTCCCAAATGATGCAGCCTTGATTTCTGAAGTTATGACGTGGTTGGAGGACCAACCTGGGGTGTTCTACAAAAACGGTATCCAGAGCTGCATCTAACGATGGGAGAAATGCATAACACTGGGCGGTGCCTATCTAGAGAAAGACTAATAACTGTGCCAAGTTTCATTAATCTACTTCTATGGGAAATGGGTCAGGGGCATTACTTATTGAACGCCCCTCGTATTTCTAAATGGCAAGTAAAAAGGTAAACTGATTTCTTTTTATTCTCTTTTCTTTACGGTCACTTTTAAAATATAAACAAATTTGTATCGGAATTACCAAAATGTTAATGTGTATCTATCTATATAAATAAATGAGAAAGATTTTGTTTCATGTTTACAACAATGTCATGAATAAAATGTTTATTATTTTAAATAAATGTTTTAAGTTATTTCAAGTAGCGAACTTTGCGAAGCGATAGCGAACCGGCAAAACCAGCTAGTTAGTAATAAAGGCGACATCCCTGACTTTGGCATATCTAGAATCTGCGATCATTTCCCTTAAAAACGAACCATTAATATTTCAGGGCCAAAATTCTATGTTCCTGTTATCATTCGGTGAAATACCCTTGAATTAAATCTGACAACTGACCTTCAGGATTGGATGAAAGTTTAGTAGCTGTTGTGTCGTCAGTCAGATGAGGAGAATTCCTTCTTGACTAAGACAATTTTTATTTTTGTCTCCTCTAGAATGCTTCTTTTGAGGGAGCTGGATTTCCCTAACATAAAAATTATGTTGTGTCTAACGTTGCCCTAGTAGGAAAGCAAGTCAAAAAGGGACAACTTTTTTTTCTTTCTTTTTTTTTTTTTTTTATATCTGTTCACCACAAACAAGGCACATTGCCACTGAAGCGTAAGGGGCTACTGTGAAATTAGGGGCCAGATTTATAGAGGCATCCTAAGTGGAGAGCTGTGCAGCGAGATGTTCGTTCACATTACATACAAATTTCTGCATGTTGGTACAATCGGAGAAACAATGGACAGAGAAGGACATTCCAAAGGCCAGCGGTTTGAGAGAAGAATCTATTCGAGTAGAAAGCTTTCCGGTATCTGGGAACCTCCACAGTGAAGGGTGGGGATTTGCTGCTTGACGGGTTTCTTGTGGGTATTTATGTATAGGAGGCACAAGTGAAGCAAGTTTGTCGGGGCGCATTTTGTTGAAGTACTTGTAAAACAAGCACAGGGATGCAACATTGCGGCGATGGCACAGGGGCTGGAGCTTCGTAGACAAAAAGATTGTTTAAAAGAAGATTATTTGTACTAACAAATATATCAGATGTCTTGGTGCAAATATGTAATACTTTCTGTTTCCTCTCAATCTTTATATCTCTATCTATTTATATTTCACTCTTGCTTTGAGAAAACTCTCCTCCATTTTTTCCTCCAATATTCAAGATGTTATTATTATGTCGCCAATGCAAATTACAGCGGTGACCTTCACACATCAAAGATTTCACATTTTTTGCCCAGCCTTTTCTCTTCTGGGAAATTATATTTGACCTTTTCGTGGGCTGCTTTTCTGTGCCGTCAAGTCGAACTTTTAAGAAAAGTTTCCTTCCGTTTCTGACATTTTTTTTACCTACTAATTAAAATGTGTGGAAGAATAAGGGGGGAGGGCCCATCTCGTGTGAAGTAAAACATATGTATGTGATAGAAGGTCACACTGAAGAATAAGACGTTTGAAAGAGTCCGCCCATATGCTGGGTTATCCAAATATAAGCAGTCGAACCAGAAGAGGAAATGATAAAAAGAATTTTCCCTTCGTTGAATTTTTGTTAAACATGCAACGTAATTTTATCAACATTTTTGTAAGTTACAAAAAAGAAAACATTTGATCACTCATTGAGCTCGGATTAGATTGTTTGTAACAGGAAAGAATAGGTCTGAAAAGCCAGTTAAATATTTTTTAAGAGACAAAATCCAAACTTAGTCTTTCTGTTCTCCCTCTCTCTCTCTCTCTCTCTTTCTCTCTTTTATCTGTCTCTCTCCAGCTATGGATTTAATACTTGTATTGATATTCCCTATTGCTCGTGATGAACTATTCCGTTTTTATTTTATTTTACAGTTCTTTTTATTACCTCTAACTATTAAGTTAGTATGTGTGTATGATTTATTTACCCCTCTCCAGGAGTTAGGCACAAGGCCAGTTTTATCTTACTCCCACAAGGTAAGATGTGACCCAAGATCGGGTCGGGAAAGTGGGGCTTGAAAAGCCAGCGCCCGAGAAGTGAGCACTCTGGCCATTAAAAATTGCCTGGGCAGCCCCGTCGACATTCCCCGGTAGGGGCGCCTCAGGCAGTAAGCAATAAACTTACTCCTCCCCAAAGAGGGAAGGCAAAGCCTGGGAGGGTGGACCTCCGAGAACTGCACAGGACAAACCCACAGACAGGTGAAATCCAGCCCCGAAGGACAAGACGACACCGGTCTATAGGGTGCAGTATCCATCGGAACAGATACTACACTTACTTCCTAGCCAAGAGAGAGGGGAGGAAAATGTGACAAAAGTGAGAGTGGATAGACACTGTATAAAATAAGATTAGGGGAGTCAAACAGTGAGAAATGGGCCACTTGGTGAGTAAATTGCAAATTGCAGTTATTTAGAACAATTAAAATGTATTTTAAAGACATAACTAATTCCCAAAAACCAATGAATATTTTAAAATTAATTTTGTGTGATTAAAATATATAGAAAAAAAAGCCTTAGGGAAACAAAAGTTGATTAACTCATATATATAAATTATATTAATAATAGATATTAAAGAGATTTTCAGTTTTCTCTACATACATTCTAGTTCACATTCATTTTACGGAAGAAAGGTTGATATTAACATGAAAGAATTACCGTAACTTGTTAAAATCCTGGTTATTTGTCAATTTTTATTTTTGTTGTTTTAATTAAATACTATACGGATTTTAGCGAATTAATTCTAAATACTGTATAATTTACACAGGACCAGCTAATTATTAATGCTACTACTACTACTACTACTACTACTAGTAGTAGTAGTAGTAGTAGTAGTAGTAGTAGTAAATTTTTAATTTCACTAAGGTTTTTTTTCTTCTTTTTTAAATTAAGTGCTAAACGGAATTTAGTGCACAAATTTCAAATAATTTCAAATAGTGTGTAATTCCTATAAGTCCGGTTAGTAGATTTGTATTCAATATGGGACACGTTGGTTAAAAAATCAGCTTAGACGATTTATCTCAAAGCCCGCACCAGAAAGGGACAAAGCCTCGATTTAAAATCTCGCATTACGCATGCGTGAGTTTTTCTCGACAAATGCCGGCTATTTTGATTGTCAATTTGATTCGATTTAGAAAGTTTTTCTTCTTTTTTAAAATGAAGTACTTAGCGGAATTTAGTTTAACAATTTCAAATAATTTTAAATACTCAAGTTAATATATGTGTATTCAATATGGGACACGTTGATTAAATAGTAACTTTAAAATATGTTTCAAATCTAGAAATCTAAATCCAATTAATAACCGATATAACTATTTTTTGTTTGTTATTGTCAAAAATGTATTCTTCCGACGTGTTCTGCCTATGCCCATGCATATTAATATTTACTCCTCTAGATGCGACGTGTTCTTTCTATGTCCATGTATAATAAGAGGGTAACCTGGAAAAGGGTGTGGCTCATCACCACGCACGGACGGTCATTTACTATGGAGAGGCTATATGTTTAGCATCACATAGTGCTGGAATAGATGGAGACCAGTCGAGGACACCCCTCTGGAGGCCAGCTCGAAATAAATACTACCCCTCTGCAAAACCGTTATCCTAAGTCTAAAGGTGTTGGTTCGTTCAAGAAGAAGACAAGATATATTCTCTCACATTTCCGACAATAATAATGCTGGGATATATGGAGACCAGCCGAGGACACACCACTAGAGGCCAACTCAGAAAGGTAATACCTCTCTGCACACCCTTTATCCTAAATCTAAATGTTTAGACTCGTTAAAAAAGAAGACAAGAACTATTCTCCCACATCTATAACAATAATAATTAAAAACACTAATAGTTACAGCGGTTATAAAAAAACAATACTTTCCCGTATAATTAGCATACATCCTTCTGTCACTAAATTTGCCAACACCTAAACACATGACTCTACCTTATCAATATACGTACATTTTAGTCAATAACATGCAAACACTGCACTATGATACAAACATAAAAAGATTAAACAACTTTTAAAACCATCTACATGTAAACTAGACACCGCACAACTAATAGACCGACATATTTGTAATTTAAACCTGACAGAGTGACGAAAATTCAATGTCAAGCTTAAACGTGGTAGACCAATGAAAATGCTGTTTTAAACTTAAGTGTGACAGAGCGACAAAAATTCAATTTCAAACTTCAACGTGATCGACCAACGAAAATGATATTTCAAAGTTAAGTCTGACAGAGTGACGAGAATTTAATTTTAAACTTAAACGTGTCAAACCAACGAAAATGCTATTTCTAACGAACGAACAACACCCCTGTAAATATATTGGTGCCTTGACTCATTTGAAAATGGTATTTTAAACTTAAACGTGACAGACAAAAGAGAATACTATTTCAAATGGAATCGTAACGGGCAGACGAACAAAGTTCCGTACATGCGAATGCACATCGAAAAACTCGACAAAATAGAAGTTAAATTGTAATTAGTTGCGCATTTTCCTGTGTTCGTGTCGGATACTCGCCGATTGAAAGGGAGAATTGTTTGTCCCTCACTTCCCATGGGCAGGGTTGGAGCTGTTGTTCAGATCCTTTTCTTTCTGGGGGATTCGTACACTTGTGAAGAAAGAGATGACAGCCATTTTCACTTAAAATATATTTCGTTCACGGAATTGTTGTTCCTAGAAATTCCATGTGAAGTTGTTTGTCGTTGTGGTTATAAGACGAGTTCTTGCTAATAATTTCTTACAGAAATTGAACTGTCGAGAACTCACCGTAAAAACATGTTTAGAAAGTTGGGTTTTCTATTTTGTCGAGTTTTTCGATGTGGACCGTTTTAAATAAACAAAACGACCCCTTTTGAATAATCCGCACAGATAGTTCGTAGATATAATTATGTAAATGTAATAAACTGGCAGAGAGACAATTTTCGACTTTTATATATATATATATATATATATATATATATATATATATATATATATATATATATATATAGACGCAGGGTTACCCGGCGTTGCCTGGGGGAAAAGTGTAACATATTTCTATTAAAACTTCTTTCGCTGTCTCCTTCTCCCCACCTCTTCTTTCTTCTCCGCCCAGACCATTCCTCTCTCTGCTCATACACATTTTATAGATTACTCGAGTCGGCGTAAGGGAAAGATCGTTTTTGGAAAAAAATAGAGTTACTTCATTAATATTACGAAAAAATGAACACCCTCCCCATACAAAATCGTCGGCAATTTAGGGTCAAAGAATGGGTATTTTTTTATACATTTTAGATATTATTTATTCCGAGCAACTCTGATCAAGAATATACCAACTTTGTTGGTGTTTCTTTGGTATTTTTTAAATAATTTTTAGCTGGACAACCCACACACACACAGAAACTTCCCTTTATATAATAGATTACCATAAAATATTTAAGATGGGAAACTCTTGGAAACAAACTCTGTTCATAAAAATTCCATTTCGTGTTAGATACACGGAAGAAGAAAAGAACGTATATTTATAAGCAGTTGTGGCAGTAAGACGCGTTCTTACTGTGAATGTCTTACAAGGAGCACGCAGAGATTGAGCCTCAATCGAGCTTCACTCTCTTTTTCCTCCTTTTCAAGAACTTCTCTCCTGAAATACGCGTTACCATGGGATTGCATCTTCACGGGCTACAGCACGAGCATCTTCAAATGCAATGTAATCAAATACGTCAAATTCTGGTCATCATTGATAGAAATTCCGCTTGCTGTGAAGAAAGTAAACATTTGTTTTCAGATGTGATCGAACGCGAATTCTTGTTCTGGAATTTCTCATTTGATTTAATGATAACCTTTTAAATTCCAAGAAAACACAAATTCCGTATTTCCCAATATTGGAGAAACCACAGAAAATGCGGCTAACAACGGTTCACTAAGGAGCATCTAAACGTCCAAATAGCAACCGTGGTTGTTTGAACATCTATAACGTAGCAAGTATAAGTTTCTTATCTAAACGGACAGAGATTTCAAGAGATTACGATTATTACAGTAAGTAAACAAGAATATAAGTCAGTCGTGAGATTGCATACCTCCGTCTGACAACGTGAAGATAGACCAAGATCTTATCTGGGCCTTACTTCGCCATATTATATGAAGCATTCCCGAAGTTATGCCATGAACCCATCGATAGCCCCAAAAAAACATTTAAGTCTGAAATGTTTCATAGTGGCTACTGACTCAGATCCATACATCAAATTTGGAAAAATCGGAAATTGAAATTCCGTTGAGATTTCGAGCATGACCGAACTTTTCAATATCAAGCTCAAAGTTTGATCAATGTACTATAAGATTCGGGACGTCATTGGCTAACATATGGACCAAGTAGCGAGTCTCTACAATAAATATTAGTTATCGCCAAAAGTGTGATTTTTCACCTTTTTTCGTGACCAAAATAAAATCAGTGCTAAGTTAGACTATGTCCGATATTTTGACCAAGTTTTGTGATGATTCGTCAAGCTATAATGGACGCTAGGCTGTATACAAACAAACTAACATGGTTACAAACTCGACCGCAGATATAACTTCCGTGGTTGAGGTAAAACAATGGACTCTTTAAAAAGTACTAAGGCTTTTTGTATCATAGCGGGGTAATTGTAAAGAAGCAACTATATTTCCACCGGCAACAAGGATTACACTAGCTCTTCCAGGTGTGTGTGTGTGTGTGTGTGTGTGTGTGTGTGTGTGTGTGGTGTGTGTGTGTGTGTGTGTGTGTGTGTGTGTGTGTGTGTGTGTGTGTGTGTGTGTGTGTGTGTGTGTGTGTGTGCATTCACACGAGTAATATAATATGTTATGTGGATCTTTACCCGAGTGTTTTACTTCTGTCATTGAGTTTACAGAACTATTTCCGATTGAATTAAGAACAACAGTAATGTAATTGACGCCGAAGAGAGGACGAAAAAATCCGACATCACAAAAACGAGAACATTTTCCTATCTTTTTCGCTTTCTAACACGGCGCATGCGTTAACTTCGTTCTTCTACCAATTTCCGGTAATTAAATTCTTTCATAAAACATTCAGCTGACGGCGTCGACAAATTCAATTGTTTTTTCTTGTTTGATTTTTGGCCGCATATTTTATGTTCACTAATATTTAACAATATATATTTCATGCATATACACATATAAAATTACAACGTGATATAATATATTGTGTATATATTTTCAGTATTTGCTTCAACAGTGCTCAATACATTACCAGAGCTTAGTAATAGCAGTATAAAAATATATCTATGGCAAGTAAGCTAGACAGAGGCGTTCATGTTTCATTTCTGCAGGAAATCATCAGACTAAACGCAATTAACCTGATGAATTTACTGCGGTAATGAAATACCGACGCCTCTGTATAGCTTACTTGCCATAGATATATGTTCATACTATATATATATATATATATATATATATATATATATATATATATATATATATATATATAGAGAGAGAGAGAGAGAGAGAGAGAGAGAGAGAGAGCAATTACCAAGGTAAGAGGCTAATATATTTATTAATACAGATATTTACATTCTGGATGTTGTCGTGTCCGTGTTTTCTTTGCCAAAATGTGCCAATTCATAAGTGAGTGTCCAGTTGCCTTTGTATTTATTTTTACCAAGATTTATTTGTCTATGTTCGTGGAATATTTTGTAGATTTTTACGATGAAAGTTATAATTCATTCATTAAAATTCTTTCTAATTTTTCTATAAAGAAAATAAGAAATTAAAAAATTTAGATTTATTTGTAAAAAGATGAATTGAAAAAGTAAATTTACTGTAAAACAATTTTTAAATGTCTGTGTATGACATTCTATTTTGATTAGTTTAAAAAGATATATCTTTCGCACTCTCCTTCTCTCTCTCAACATCAATACAAAACAATTATACACAAAGAGCTTCACAAAATATATAAATCTACCCAAATAGTGACCATACATAGCATTAATTTAGAAACTAAGACCGTACTTTCTGATTTTAAGATAGATAAGTACACAGAAATTAGAGTTCCATGCACCCCAAGATTTACGTTGATGACCATAAACCTGATTTTAATAACAACGCTTCCATTAAACGTGTTCGCTCATCTAGGTTTGACATAACTGTAGTAAGAAAAAATATATTAGATAGAATAATGCCTACAATTAGAAGGAAAATTAAATACCCCTATGAATCTTTTCTAATCAAGTATATAATTCGCTTAACAATTTGAAATATAAGTATTATTTTTTTTTAATTTCGACATAGGTTCCTACTATCAATCTATTATTGTAAGACTGAATTAACTTCAACTGAAATTAATCTAATTCTATTGGCCAATAAATTCATAGTACATTTTGACGGTAAATTGTCGACTAGGAAAGATTACTACTTTATTGTTTAGATGGGTTCAACGGACTCTGCACAGGTTACTGACCTGGTAGGCTTGTTCCTACTGAATTAAATATATCTAAATTTAATGGATGACATTGAGTTTAAAGGTCACCTTTATAGAGATGATGCCCTCCTGGACATTAGATCAATTAATAGTGTATGAGAAAGCTAAAAACAGACTGCATGATCTTCTTAGAAACTTTCGCTTAAAAATTACATTTGACATTCATATAAAAGTAGTAAATTTCTTACATTGAACTCTAAACCTTCTGACTAAAACATACGAGCTTTATCATAAACCTAAACAAATATTATATTATGACCATACGGAATCAAACCATCCTAGATATATTATTAACTAGCACTGAAGATAGCCACACCAAGAAATAAATCCACAGGAGCATTTTACTACTGTACTGATTTACTCCTCTCCAGGAGTTAGGCACAAGGCCAGTTTTTATCTTACTCCCACAAGTAAGATGTGACCCAAGGCATGGCCACCGAGAGTTACTACAGGCCGGTTAGCTAGAAAATGACGTCACTGCATTCCGTGTCAAAACAAGGACCGTAGTAATAACAATAAGAAGGCATTTCGACTTCTCTATTCACTAAATAATCCATCAAAATTCAGAAAATCAACCAATTTTAATTAAATTTTCAGGATTTATTAATTAATGATCACGGAATATAATAAATCCATTACTTTATTATAAAGCTTGGTGCAAATGTATTATTTCTTGTAAACAAAAAACACCTTTAATAAAGTTATTCAAAATATCAAAACATGTTGACCATACGATATTGTAAATATTTAAAACAAAGCATTAGAAAACTTTAAAAATTGCATGTAAAAAAGAAAAAAAAGGAACACGATTCGATTTATCCTGAAACTGATCTTTATTAAATATAAATTTAAAGAAAATAATAATTCACGATCAAATACTGCACAAAACTGAATTATCAATTACCATTATTTAAACTTCTTACCCAATCAACCGTAAGTAATTCAAACTTTGAAATTTGTTTAAAAATTATACAAAAAAAAGTTCAATGCTAACTGGTTGTTTAATAATGGAATCACCAACTCCTATCTTGCTATTAAGAGATAGGTACGTACAAAATCAAAGGCCGATCCCCAAAATGTAAAAACATTTTGACCCTCCCTTCACTTAAAAATTCACCAAAATTCAGGAAATTAACTAATTTTAATGAAATTTTCAATATTTATTAATACTCAATCACAGGAGATATAGTGAAACATATTTTAAAATCTTAGTGAAAATGTATTTTATTTTTTAAAACAAAATACACCTTTACTAAACGTATATTTTTATATATTGAAAAAAATCCATGATTTTTTTTAATGAAAATAAAATCTGCATATGTTTAAAATATTTTTTAAAAAAACTATTTCGTATATATTACGGAAAATGCCCCTACACTTTTGTTAATAAAATCAGTATAACTCGAAGAATTAACGATATTATCATTAAATAAAGCATTGTTTAATTAATATTTTTGTGAAAATTTTGATTAAATATGATGTTATTATTTCATTTATTTAATCTACAAAAGTACAGAGAAAAGATAAACTATACTACACTTAAGACATCGAAAAAAAGTAATAAAAAAAATGGAACACTACTTTTTTATCAAATAATGAATAAGTAATTCAGACTTGATTTTTTATACAATTAAAAACAATTCAAACTTACTACACTATATTTAGTCGGTGTAAACATTATTACGTGTATCCATATTTGCAGTAATTATTTCTCTTTTGGAAATCCAAACATATGCAGTAGGCATTTTAACTTTGTGAATTATGAAATAAAATCTTAAAAAGCGCGAAATTATTTTAAAATTGGTTGATTTCCTGAATTTTGATGGAGTATTTAGTGAATGGAGAAGTCGAAATGCCTTCTTATTGTTATTACTACGGTCCTTGTTTTGACACGGAATACAGTGACGTCAGAGGGGGGCAGGAAGTTAGTTGCTTGGCCTTGTCAACTCTCGGTGGCCACGCCCAAGGTCGGGTCGGGAAAGTGGGGTTTATAAATTGCCTGGGCAGCCCCGTCGGCATTCCCCGGTAGGGGCGCCTCAGGCAGTAAGCAATAAACTTACTCCTCCCCAAAGAGGGGAGGCGAAGCCTGGGAGGGTGGACCTCTTAGAACTGCACAGGACAGACCCATAGACCGGCGTAAATCAAGCCCCGAAGGCCAAGACAATACCAGTCTATGGGGTGCAGGATTCATCGGAACAGATACTACACTTTGATCTTAGCCAAAAGGCCAAGAACAATTAAAATGATGGTAACTCCCAATTCTATAACGATGCTTTAAGAAATTCAGGTTGCGACAAAAAGATTAAAATATTTTAGGTCTTTGGAGCAACACTCTAATGATTACGCTAATAAGAAATCTAGAGGCTGTAATTCCAATATTATCACCCATAACATGGCAATAAATAGGAAACCTAAACCCAGATGGTGAGATTAGCGGGGAAATTGGAGCTATCTTTCAGCAATATTGTAATAGAAATACTCGCAGAAATCCAAATCTAAATAAAAGATGGTAAGAACACTTGTATTTGGTCGAATATGCTTTTCAGTATAAATGTCCAAACCAATACCCTTAAAAGGTTCTTTAAAATCATTGAAGACCATTTAAGAGCGCCACATAAATATAGTAAACTTTTAATAGGAACACAATTCGAATTTCTTTCTCCACAGTATCTAACGTAGAACAAAAAATAATAGGTTCTAACCCAGTAAAAATCGGTACAGCCTCGAAAAACTGTAATTGTATAGACAGAAATGTATGCCCATTAAATGATCCCGTAAACATGAGAGTGTAATTTGTAAATGTACTGTAATACAGGACCATAACCAAGACAATAATAGTAATGATAACTATAATACTGGTGAAGATGATGGTAGTAATAATGATAATAACTTAGATGAGAGTGAAATTAATAATAGTAATAGACCTGTTGTAATGAACTTTTCCGCGAAATAAGCAGTTCAAATAGGCTCACCAGAAGGTTTATTGGAAAATAGAATCTCTTAGACACTTTTATACCTTTAATAACAGTCGTCTATCTAGATTCATATCTCTGGCTACACTTATTTGGGATATTAAAAATGATAACATGGGTTTCAAACTCAAATGACAATTGATTAAACAGATGAGGTCCTATAAGCCAATGGACAGATAATGTGCACTATGTAGATATGAGGCCGTTTTAATCATTAAATGCAAAGGTAATTTGTTAAATAAAAAGGATGAGATAATATCTAGTTGCATGTATAAAATTTGGTTAAAATATAAAAACTATAAAGTTTTTTAATATTAATCTCGCCCCTTAAACTTCCCTTATTTTCCCATCATATACTTCTACTTTAGGTTTAATAATATACTTTGTAATTTGAATTCCCAGTCTAGGCCTTATATTAATTCTTCTAAATATAGATATTAATTATATGCCCCATATCTCCAGTTTTTTTTTATGTCTATATGTATTTCCTGTCCTTTATATCATGTTATGTTGGATTATGATATGTCTTATGTTTTACTTATTAGTATATATCATTGTATGTATTATGATCTCTACAAAAAAATTATACTTAACTAATATTGACAGCCATCAATTTGGGCAATCTAGCCATTTATTGTCACTATATATTTAACAAAATTTTATATTAACTTATTTCATATAGGCATTGTTTATTAATTGATTAGACAACGTTTTGGAATTCTCAAAAGCATAAAATAAAATATCCCAAATCGTTTTAGAAACGATCGTACGCCAAATATTTGCATTCAACTGGTATAAATAATGTGCAAATTTTATTTATCTCAACCTACTCTCTAACTCACTATCTATCTATCTATCTATCTATCTATCTATCTATCTACCTATCTATCTATCTATCTATCTATCTATCTCTCTCTCTCTCTCTCTCTCTCTCTATATATATATATATATATATATATATATATATATATATATATATATATATATAGTAATCCACCTACAGACTGTTTCGCTGTATCATAGCTTTTCAGTGCGGCTAGACCAGTTAGTGCCTCAAGCCATGATTGAAACTCAACCGTCGAGCTGACAGTCGACGTCTCTACCCTATCATACGAGACTATTTGAATGTAAGTGATATCTCAATGTAAACGGGAGCTCGAATTAGTTTTACCCAATGAGCTATGACTTAAAGCTAATGGCAGTTGGCGATATCCTTACAAATAAGCTCTACCAAAGAAAGTGAGCTTTAGATAGTCATCCACATACAGACTGTTTTACAGCTTTTCAGTACGGTTAGACCAGACAGTGCCTCAAGCTGGGATTGAAACTCAACCGTCGGCACCTCTACCCCTGCGCTATCATACGACACTGACTGAATGTAAGTGATATCTCAATGTAAACATTGTCAAGTGTCGGGAACTCAAATTAGTTTTACCATGGTCTAGTAAATACGGCCGGATGAATCTGTACTTAGGATAAAGTCACAGCTGAAACATGTATTCACATACGTAACCAATAGTTTTTTTATATAAATAAATGAATTATACTATATATATATTCTGACCTACTCATCTATCTCTGTATATATTTATTTACCTACTTATCTCTATATTTATCTATTCCGTACTATCTAAACCTGTATACACATATGTAGCCAATAATGTTTGTATGAATAAACAATATTAATATATATATATATATATATATATATATATATATATATATATATATATATATATATATATATATTCTGACCTACTCATCCATCTATGTGTATATCTATTTGCCTACTTATCTATTATCTTTTCCCTAGTCTTTAAACCTGCAATTTCGTATGAATACGTCATTCTGTCTCCTAACTGCACCTGCGTCTGCTGAAAAAACAAGAGAAAAATGGCTGCCAAATAATGACCGACGTTAAACGATTGAATTTTCACGTCATCACTTACGTCACTAGCACAAAAGGCATTTGATATTCCCGACGCGAGGAGAGATTTGTTTTTTTGGTTAAGAGAAATCCAACAGGACATTTCTAAAAAAGAAAAATAGTGGTCATATTACATTCATTATGACACCATTGGGAGCACTTTTTTTTCACACCATCGTACGCATGGCTACGTACACATATTGTGTCCGCTATTCGTATACAATTACAGTCCGTGTGACGAGATGAGTTCCTTGATGGAATTTTGTCGTTAGATGCATGGTGGTGATGGAAAGTTAGGGTTAGGGTTAAGGTTATAGTTTTTGTTGATGAATGGGAAGCCGAGAATGGAAAACGAGTTTTAAATTCCAAACGACTAATGGGAAGTTTGGTGCGAATTTAAAAAAAAAAATTGTATTAAACTCAGCAAGTTCATGGCGTGACTAAAAAGTGTTTTGGGTATCAGGTTGTAAAGAAAATACTATCCTTTTAAAGGCTCATTACAATAATAATAAAACAACAAAATGCAGTTCATCGTTAATCTTTTCTCTGCCCTCGTTCCATCTGTCAAGCTTTTTAATACCACGCTCATAAAATTCCTCCCTTTATGATACTTCATGTAAAGAATTTGCGTAAGTGTTTTTTTTTTCACATTAATTGTTCACCACTTACCGAGACCAAAACACACTCAAGGATAAGGGTCAATACGATTGTCAGTTGGATAATGGAGCAGTACTATGAAAGGGTTGAGAACGATGACTGATTAATTCAGAGAACGACTCTAAAGATATTTGTTGAACCTAAACACGGTCAGAGAAGCAACCCCGCGGTAATGTGTTCCATAGGTGAAAAGTTCTTGGTAAGAAAATTTATTCATGGATGTTCCGTTTGATTTCATATACACAGATAAAGAAAAGGAGAGTTTTTGGTGCCAATCTTTGCCTTACTCATGCTGAGAGCTGTTAATGATTCTTAGACGACACCACACTTTACTCTCGCCATGTTGGAAAAAAAGACGCGATCATATCCGAGGCAATGGCTGAATCCTTAGAAAATGACCTCCAGGCTGTAGTGGATTGGGGTCATAAATGGTTGGTAACTTTTGATGCCGCAAAGACAAAGCTCCTTTCCTTCAATAACTACAAGAAACCTCTCCAACCACCGATTGCCATGGCAAATAACACCCTACCTGAGAGTTCATCATTCAAACTCCTCGGCCTAACCTTCATAGGTAACATGAATTGGAACAAATACATTAGAAGACATTGCCAAGGCTGCCGCAAAGAAGGTTGGTTCCCTCTACTGTGCAAGTAAACTCCTCACACCTGACATTATCCTGTATCTCTACAAAGCCACCATCCGCCCATGCATGGAGCATTGTTGCCACATCTGGGCTGGTGCATCATCTATTAGTCTCTCCCTCCTTGACAAGGTCCAAAAAAAGAGTCGCCAACCTAATAGGTCCCTCACTGTCAACCAAGCTCCAGTCCCTGTCCCATCGCCGCAATGTAGCATCCTTGTGTTTGCTTTACAAATACTTCAATGGATTATGCTCCGATGAATTGGCTACTCTGGTGCCCCCTCGACGTAAATTCACTAGATCAACTCGACAATCAACTAAATCCCATCCATTCACTGTGGAGGTCCCCAGATGCCGGAGAGCTTTCTACTCAAAAAGCTTTTTTCCTCGTGCTGCTGGCCTCTGGAACTCCCTCCCTGCCTCCTGTTTCCCGACAGTACTGACATGCAGAAATTTAAAATTAATGTAAACAGACATCTCGCTGCGCAGATCCCTATTTAGGTTGACCCCTCTCATCCTTCTCCCCTTTTCTTTCTTCTCAGTAGCCCCTTACGTCTATAGTGGCGGCCTGCCGTGTTTGCGGTGAACTTTGTTAAAAAAAAAGCTTGTTCTCTTAGTTCTTTTCTTAGATGATTAGTTAGTATATTCATGACAGAGTTGAGAAATATATTTTATTGACTGAACAAAATGAACTTCATCTCTTTATCTATGAGTTTCTTCTGGCTAAACCATTCCCACAAGATGAACTAAACATCCCAGTGTTCATGTCCTTTTCTTTTGCTCTTGCCATCAAACAAGTGCCTTTCTATTTTATATTTCCCCGAAGTCCTTCATCAGTATGCTTCATGAATAGAATGTACATATACCTACGTAAATCACATAACTCTTAACATTTTGCCATTTCAGTTGTTTACTACTTAGTTAAATAAACCTCAGATTGTTAATGCATCGACAACTGTTTATTTTTCATATAGGAAATATTAACAAACCCTTTTTTGTGGCAGGCACATGACGCTTTCTCTCACATCGATGTCCTGCATACGAAACAATAAAACAATCTGTCTGTCGTTGCGAATACAGTAAATAACCTTCATCCCCTCCGCTACTAGATTCCGGCTCCATATCATCGCATTTACTACATAATGTAGTCCCCATTCTTTTCATCTCTCAATAACCCTTTTAATACCACATTCATAAAATGCCTATCTTTATTAGAGCTTTTGAACATTCATGTAAAAAAACTGTGTTACACTGATCAATAATTGCATTATAAATACAATATCAGTTAGAACTGTTGATGATACTTGATGGCCAAAGCTAGAGACGTTGTCTTGATTCTTTTTTCGGGTGATTATTTAGTATATATTCATTGCGATAAAGTTGACGAATATATTTTATTTACTTAAACAAAAATAGTTCTATTTCTTGACGTAGAAGTTTCTTCTGTCAGAACCATGCCCACAAGACGCACTAAGCATTTCAGTTTCCATTTTCTTTTCCGTGAAAAATAGGGCTCCAGATGGGCACCTGTGATCTAGCTCTAACCTATCACGTGATCTGCTAGGCCAATCACTGCTCAGTGTTTTTCAGCACCGCTCGGCTCTCTAACACTACAGCATAGATAGAATTATTGTTCTGTTTTAATATTAATACCACTGTTACTAATTACGTACACGCTGTCTTTAAACAGTATCCTATATCTCTAAGAAACAATTCCTCCGGGCATGGAGTATTGTTGCCACACTATGGTTAGTGCAGAAACCACTAGCATCTTCACAGTGTTGCATCCCTGTGCTTGTTTTACAAGTACTCACATGGAATATACTCCAATGAACTTACTGAACTGTTACTCCCTCAACGTAAATGTCCCGACCTAGCAGCAAAATCCTACCCCCTTCACTGTAGAGGTCCTTAGATACCTTAAGATTTTCTACTCATATTATCTGATTCTCTTCAGGAAATAATTTGAATCATTTATTGATTATTAATGAATGTTGTGTATGTTTTAAATTACATATTTCTTTGAAAAGCGTTTATTTTGAGGAGTTAAACTCCCACTAGTTAGGTCTTAAATAGATCAAAATTTTCTCCAATTTTTAGAATTATAAAATCAGTTTTATTAAAAGATGATGTATCTTTGGGAACCCTTTATAATAGAAAAGATAATATGACAATCTTACAACTATCTGCATAGGTTAGGGGATCATTCCTTCTGAATTCCAAGTTTTTTATTCTTAGAACCCAAAAGTATTTATCGGACAGAAAATCAGTTTCCTTATATATATATATATATATATATATATATATATATATATATATATATATATATATATATATATATATATGTGTGTGTGTGTGTGTGTGTGTGTGTGTGTTGATTAAAATTAAAGTTACGCTTCATATAGGAATTGTTTAAATAGTCATTTCCATAGTTTAAGTACATCGTCGTCAAGAAGTGGTAACATTATCCAGAAGATAATTTTAATAGAAATTCCAGCGATGGCCACACAACGCGACGCACCGAAAAGGAAATCTTAGGGTTGTTTTTCTCTTTTCTTTATTTTCTCTGAAAACTTCGAAATAAATAATCAAGTTGAACCTTTTTTCTTAGATGAGGATGGAATATTATGTATTATTTAGATTATTCGGACCACTATTCTCATCTTGGTTGTTATTTTCACCCGTTTTTAGCCGACCATCTTGGGGTTAATCTTTTCTAACTTGGAAATCTTTATATTGGACTCAGGAACCTAGCGAGAATTTCGAACTGAAGCCTTTATTTAATCCACAGGGGTAGATTTTTCTCATTCTGCTGAATAAAAATGTTAAACCTTTGAGTCAAATAAGAAGGTTGTTCGGATCGAGGGTCGTGTTCCCCCGATTATAAACGTGTTCAGTAAATCAAGCAATGTTGCATGCAAAAAACAGAGTAATAATTAATAAACAAAAATGAAGTAGTTCAAATAACGTTTATTGAACGTGTGTGTACGTGGAATGGTGAAGTGTGTGATGTATGCATGTGTGTCGATGGAAAAACAGTTCTTGAAAAGGTATAAGAAGAAATGAATCCGGCGTAGGAAAAGTCTTTGAAAGCCGCACACAAAGAAAACGAGTTGAGAACTCTTACCGTTGTTTGCCCACGTGTTGACGGAAGAAACGTGTGTTGGTAGTTGTTTTGCTGAGACCAGTTCAAGAGAAAAGCGTGAGACGAAGCGCTAGTGTATTAGCGTCGTTCTGCCGAGCAGAGAAGCGAGAGAGAGATGAAGCGCTGGTGCCAGCGCACTTCTGCCGATGCTGGTCGGTGAAAAAGAGACAGATCTTTCGTTTGCAACGGTTTTTATAGTCGTAAGGGCAGATAACTCTGGTGTCGCTTTACAGTGCCACCTGTCGGTGAAAAAGCGACACCTACCGGCAAACCGGTGTAGTTAGGTTTTGAAAGGAGGAGGTAACTGCTACAAGGACTCCCCCCCAGATTGAAAAATATTGAAAATATTATTCAATATGTACAGTTGTAGATGAGAAGCATTCTTTGTGGGTATGTCTGTTTTGCTGTTGAAGATTAGGAAAAGTAGTGTGCACGCTACTTATTTCTGTTTCTGCATCTGTATTGAATGATTGATCGCAAGTGCGTCTGCGGAATTGAGTGTTTGTAACGCATGTGGATCTGCGTGTTGTTTGGGTCTGCATCATGTTTGAGCGCAAGTGAGTTTGCGGTCGAAAAATGTTGAGTGCAAGCGAATTTGCACTTGTTGGTGGCGTTGTTCATGTTGATTAGTCTGCGTGATGCAGAGCTGATGAACAAACGTTGAATTGTCAGTGTTGTCCGGGAATGTTTGGTGTTTGGGTCTGCGCGGTTGTTGATGAGTGAGCACAAGTGAATCTGTGCAGTATTGATGAGTGAGCACAAGTGAGTCTGTGCAGCTGTTGATGAATGAGCACAAGTGAGTCTGTGCAGTTGTTGATGAATGAGCACAAGTGAGTCTGTGCAGGTGTTGATGAATAAGCACAAGTGGGTCTGTGCAATTGATTGATGAATGAGCACAAGTGAGTCTGTGCAGTTGATGAATGAGCACAAGTGAGTCTGTGCAGTTGATGAATGAGCACAAGTGAGTCTGTGCAGTTGATGAATGAGCACAAGTGAGTCTGTGCAGTTGATGAATGAGCACAAGTGAGTCTGTACAGTTGTTGATGTTGTTCATGTTAATTAGTCCGTGTTGTGGAGCTGATGAACAAACATCTAGTTGTTGAGATTGGTGGTACACTATGGTCAAAATCAGATGCACAAATGTCTGCAAGTGAGTTAGCAGGTCCAAGTGGGTCTGTACTGGTGTTGGTGCGTCGTTCGAGTTGATGTGTCTCCCAGTAGATCTACGAACGTCGAGTTGTTGAGTATTTAGTGGTGCTTGTGCAGTTGTACTCATTTTAAACTGGTGTGATTTCTTCCATAGTGATGTCAGTGATGTCCGGAAATGTTTGGTGCTTGATGAATGTCCGGGAAAATGTGGTTGTTCATCTTGTGTTGAAGATTGTTGGTAGGCCTTGAAGGGTGATGTTGGTGCTTGCTCAGCCTGACTTTTTACAACCAGTATTAAGTATTGAGGCTTGGTGATGTTCGACATCGTGTGTTGTCTGTTTTGTAGTTTTCTTTTCTTTTATATATATATTTCCAACACGTGGGTAGAAGGGAAAAAGAAAAGAAAAAAAATGGAGTCGTAATTTGTTTCACACACGGAATGACGTTTTTTGTTTTCGTTTTAGTTTGTTTGAATGTTAGTTTCCACGTAGAGAAAGAATGGCGGCTTCTCTTTCCTTTGTTGTTGAAAAGAAAGAAAAAAAAAATTCGTATTTTCTTTTTTTTTGTTGTTTGAATTTTAATTTCCGCTTGGTCCGAGAGATAAAAATGGCGCTTTTTTTTGTTTTGTTTTTTAAAATTTTATCAACACGTGGTCATGGCAAAGAGTGGCGGCATTTTTTTTTTTTTTTCAACACGTGGTCATGGCAAAGAGTGGCGGCATTTTTTTTTTTTTTTTTTTTTTTTTTTGTCAACACGTGGTTATGAAAAAGATGGGCAGCGTGTGAGCGTTTGTTTTCTTTTGTTTTCTTTTTATCTCCACGTGTTCAAAACAAAAGAAAATGGCGTCTTGTAAAGTCCTTCTGTTCGTCGAAAAAGAAGAAAAAAAGGATTGGCAAAAGTTTGTCTTTTTCTTTGTATATATTTTTCCGACACGTGGGTGGAGAAGGAGAAGAAAAAATGAAATTGTAATTTGTTTTATACACGGGGAAGCCGAGAAATGTTTTTGTTTTTCTTGTTTGGGTATTTCCGCGTGGCCAGGAAAAATGGAGACGGTGGCTTCTTTTCTTTTGTTTGTTTGTATATTTCTACCTCGTGGGTAGAAAAAAAAAGGAAAAAGATGGATGCGTAATTCGTTTCACCACGAAAAGATAAAACGAGCAATGATATATTTTTTTTTGTTCTTGTACGAAATTAATTACTCCGCCACATACAACAAAGCTTGCACGTCGGGTCACCAATGTTCAGATCGAGGGTCGTGTTCCCCCGATTATAAACGTGTTCAGTAAATCAAGCAATGTTGCATGCAAAAAACAGAGTAATAATTAATAAACAAAAATGAAGTAGTTCAAATAACGTTTATTGAACGTGTGTGTACGTGGAATGGTGAAGTGTGTGATGTATGCATGTGTGTCGATGGAAAAACAGTTCTTGAAAAGGTATAAGAAGAAATGAATCCGGCGTAGGAAAAGTCTTTGAAAGCCGCACACAAAGAAAACGAGTTGAGAACTCTTACCGTTGTTTGCCCACGTGTTGACGGAAGAAACGTGTGTTGGTAGTTGTTTTGCTGAGACCAGTTCAAGAGAAAAGCGTGAGACGAAGCGCTAGTGTATTAGCGTCGTTCTGCCGAGCAGAGAAGCGAGAGAGAGATGAAGCGCTGGTGCCAGCGCACTTCTGCCGATGCTGGTCGGTGAAAAAGAGACAGATCTTTCGTTTGCAACGGTTTTTATAGTCGTAAGGGCAGATAACTCTGGTGTCGCTTTACAGTGCCACCTGTCGGTGAAAAAGCGACACCTACCGGCAAACCGGTGTAGTTAGGTTTTGAAAGGAGGAGGTAACTGCTACAAGGTCTATGTGCGGTGAAGAGTTTGTAGAAACACTGCAATCCCTGCATCACACCAACCGTAAAGCATGGAGGAGGTTTTCATATGATACAAAGTCGGAATTGGCACCAGTTGAATGGTAAATTGAATCAGACCGGCTATTATAAAATACTAAAGCATCGTGCGATCCCATCTGGAGCGCGGCTCAAGGGACAAGGATGTGTATTCGTACAAGATAATGACCCAAAACACACGAGTCAACTCAGCCAAGTGTACATTAAAATCAAAGAGGAACCGCATGCCCTTCGACTTATGTTTTGGCCGGCGCATTTAACGGACATAAATCTTATTGAACTGGTGTGGAATAAACTTGACCGGCATATAAGAGCTAAACAACCCACAAATGCACTTAAAAACAACTCTTGCTGAACTATCTTCAGTCTCCCTCCAGTCTTTACTTGAATGAGTGCAGGGATTTTGTGAATCTGAGATAGTAAATAATGGGTGGGGGGGGGGTCACTTTGATGCAGGAAAAGTTTTTAAAACATTTCTGTGTTTTGGGTTTAATTTATATTTAATATCGTTCGAAATGACTTGTACTTAGTATGATAAAAAATTTGCGGTGTTAACTTATTTCATAAAACAATAACATTTTTCGAATGAGAAATACATTTTTAAGGTGGCCAAATACTTTTGATTGGTAGTGTATATATACACATATATATATACACGTATATATATACATTTCTCTATATACGTATATACACACGCATACACATATATAATACATATATACATTTTTTGCATATAAAGTTATACCTGAATATACATTTATATATATATATATATATATATATATATATATATATATATATATATGTGTGTGTGTGTGTGTGTGTGTGTGTGTGTGTGCACGAATCCATACGTATATTTATAGAAACAGACTTCCAGAGGTTTCAACAACGTTTTCGATTCTTCGTCGAATCATCCTCATGTGTCAAAAGCAAATGAACAAAATAGCTGGAGAAAGAAGAGAATTTAAATTTAAAAAAAAACGGCGGAAAACGCGCAGAGAACTTTTTTCACATTGTTCCGAGAAAGTCGTTGGCGATTTAAATTCAGCGACGCTGGAATGGCATCACAGAACAAAATCGCATTACATTAAGCATTTTAAAATATTACCACTGGTTTCATATGTGATGTTATTGATTTTAGGTTGTTGTGTTTTTATGTAGATAGCTTCCAGTATTTTTAATTTTTTAAAATTAGTTTCTGAATGTATTATTGTAGTATTTTTAACTAGAATTTGTCTTAAATCAGAAGAGGAGCAGTTATGTTTTTCTAGATGTTGATAAATTGAGCTAGAGTTTACAAGATGCATGGTGAGGCGGCAGGATAGGGTAGTGCTGATAAAACCAATGTAGCTATTAGCTTTATTATTATTATTGGGGTTACATTCTCCCAAAGGGCATTTAAACTTATAAATAATATTGGTTCTTTCTAGTGATTGGGGAGGAGTTATTTTTTACTACAAGATTTTGGATTTTAAATTTCTTATAGTAAATAATGAGTCTAATTTTATTGTTATTGTTAATTGGGGATATGTATCTGTGTATAATATTTTTCATGGCTTTTTCTTCTAATTTGAAGTTTCGTTGCATATATATATATATATATATATATATATATATATATATATATATATATATATATATATATATATTGGGTTCGCGCGTCCTGCCAGTCTAAAATTGTTACTTTCCTGCACTGATGAGAGCAATAAGCTTGAAACGCAAGCGTATGTAGGTATAAATAATCCAATATTTATTTATAAATATTATAATTAGCTCATTTAAGAAATTAAAGTCGAGCACTCTCGGGGATGTTAAAAATAGACTGTCAAAAAGCTCTGATGCAAAGTTCCGAATACATTTTAGAACACTCTCTACTAGTCTTCTATATGTGCCCGTTTCTAGGTACATATAGATCTTAATTTCCCTAAATCACGTGACAGTTTCTGGTGGCCGAGTAGATATGGCAACTGCTTGCATATTCTAGGCTGACTCTGTGAACCGAGTTCGTGCCTCCTGACCGTCGTAAATTGTTACTTTCCTGCACTGATGAGAGCAATAAGCTTTAAACGCTAGCGTCTGTAGGTATAAATAATCTAATATTTATTTCTAAATATTATATATATATGTATATATATATATATATATATATATATATATGTGTGTGTGTGTGTGTGTCTCTGTGTGTGTGCTTTATGTGGGAGAGGCTCTTACAATTCTTACACAAACAATTTCCACCAGGTTGCACATTACACAATTTTTTTAATAAAAACATATTAACATTGAGCTATAGCTGCATTGAGAATTTAGAAAGAATTATAAAGAAACACAACAACAAAATACTAAAACAATGACACAAAACATTTATATGAATAATGATAGAACCACAAATAATTGTAATTGCTAAAGACCGAAATAATGCCCTTTACAAAACAATTGTCACATTGCCCCAGTGATATTCTGCGCTAAAATATATACAGTAGAGAACCCAGAAGTGGAAAAGTTGTATATAAGGAGCCATCAATGACGTTTAACGATAGGTTTTACGGACATAGACAGGCCTGAAAAGTATGATGAGCACACTTCATTATCCTAACACCTCTGGAAATCATCAGGGATAAAAAACACCAATAATTGAATTATAAATAATTAAGAAAGCCAAACATGTAGATCTTTTAACTCACCTTGTGATTATGTCTTAATGAAACGAATTACTTAATGCGAGGCATGAAACCACGCTTAACTGAGAACATACACTGAGCAGATTTTGAACAACTAGTATTAAACAACTAGTATAAAACACCTACTTCCAGCCTCTTGCCTCCATACTCATTTCATTTCATTCTTTTATTATTTGTTTATATTTTTAATTTTCTCATAATTTTTACATGTTTTTCTTTTGATTTCAGACGTTTTACATTTAACTAACTTTTAAATTTTAATTATGATGATGCTTTAATATTATTTAAATTTTAATTTTAACCTTTAATTTGTTAATCTATCACTTTTTGTATGTAAATTCTCATGCATTTTAATTTCAAAGCTATATCGCAGTAGTATACCAGTTAAAGAACTATGGTCACAGTATATGTCACTGTCTGTATGTGCGTGCAAAACTAAATGCAGATATGTGTATGAGTGGGTACTATGTAGACGGAGTATATGTGTATACACGAAGGATAGGTGGAAAAGTGTGTATATAGATGTATACACACCAATAAAGAGGATATTAATGGTTTATTGTACCGGTAAATTATGCCATTACATTAAAACCCTCATAATTTTAGATCCATGTTTTAAATCTATCCATATTTATGGAATGTTTGTCCAACCATTAGCATATAACTAACAGTGCGTTTAAAAGAAACTGGTACGTGTATGAGTGTCGGGTGCGAATGTGTGTATGTGCGAAGAGCTGCATGTATATGTGTATGTGTGCGTATGTACGGAGATTCACAGTATGCATATCTGTATGTTTTTAAATACACATGACTGATTGATTTGGTAATGTGCCCATTAGTCATTTATTTTTAAAGTTATTTCTTAATTTACTTTTAAATGAATTAAGCTAACTACATAATCTCATGGCTAGCTTCACACATCGACCGAAGCCCATTACAAAAACTATATCAATGGTGTTGATTATAAATGTCACTCGAAACAGTGTATGTATTTGTGCATGCATATATATATATATATATATATATATATATATATATATATATATATATATATATATATATATATATATATATATGTGTGTGGGTGTGCGTGTGCGCGTGTGTGTGTGTGTGAATATGTTTGTCTGTGTGTGTTTGTGTAGGTGTGTAGGTATATGTATGCATATGTATGTATTTGTATGTATAAAATATGTATGTATGAAGAATGAATGAAAGTAATACCTAGGTGTTTTATGTATTTGTTTATATATATATATATATATATATATATATATATATATATATATATATATATATATATATATATATATATATATATATATATACTTTGTTTCTTATTTGTGGCGTGAGTAAAAGAAAACGTTTCCTACAAATGTCTCGTTAAAATGTGTATGCGTATGTACGTGTGTATGTATGTATGTTTATATATATATATATATATATATATATATATATATATATATATATAAGTATATGTTAGCGTGCGTATTTTTTTATTATACATGTATACGTTGTTTCACTCCTATTAGTATGTGAACGAAGGTATGTGGTCTCACTAGTGACCAAAGAACTAAACGAGGCAGAGCACCTTAACGACCAATTGGGAGGAAGAACACATCAAGATAGTCCATAGAGATAAAGCTCGATGGATATGAAGTTACGTGTAGAATATATAGATACATAAATGTGTTTGCGCGGATGTATACCTTGCCTCCTTCACTTTTTCTTCTTCCTCCTCCTCCTCCTCCTCATCTCCAACCATAATGATATGACAGAATGTAATTCCTCTCAATTCGATTATTATCGCCTGAAGATGCTGGATTTTGAATAAACTGGAAGCTAAAACAAGTATGAACATATGTAGCAAATGATGTTAATATAAATTTAAAAAATATACTATAGTACAGCTCTACCTGTTATTGAGCACTATGTTATAAACACTGGAGTTTCATACATAGAAAATAACAACCATACAAGTACTACATATATATATATATATATATATATATATATATATATATATATGTATGTGTGTGTGTGTGTGTGTAAATACATATATATCCATATATAAATGTGCTTATACACATTATGCATACATATACGTACACAATTAGCTAGGAAATATATGATTATATTAAATATGTGTCCAGTAATACCGCGCCAAATAATTTTCATGAAAAGACGTTCATGTCATATTCTTACTACTACTACTACTACTACTACTACTACTACTAATAATAATAATAATAATAATAATAATAATAATAATAATAATAATAATAATAATAATAATGATATGATAGTAAGGAATGTCACTACGTGTGGTTAAATAAAAATTTAGAAAAGGTTTTATAAACGGATGCACACAAGCATATATACACATTTGTATACCTACGCATATATACATATGTATGTATGTATGTATGTTAAGATGCTTATCATAATGTTCACCTTAATTTGTGAGTTCGCTTAATTTGCTCGTAGGGTTAGGACGATGTCACGTGATACACAGTGTTTCCCTGGAGAGTGACGCCATCTGAACATCAAAACCCGTCTGCCGACTTGAAGACTATTGTGGCCCCCTCTCTTTCTTCCCCTACTTTATTCTTCTTCCCCACCCACCACATCGGGTGGGTGCTTATGGTAGTTGACTGTGATGACCAATTCCCCTGAGAGATAACCAGACAGCCTTTTTTTTCGGGCGGCCAATTTTGAGGGGAATTACTGTCGTGAAGGGACACGATAGGCGTGGTTGACAATGATGGCTGCGTGTCGCGGTTGTTAAAAAAATATATCAGGAAGGAGGGGGGATAGTACTGACAGTGTTTTTTTTTGGTCACTGAGCAAAAAAAATTGTTTTTTCTCTTTTTTGCCCAACAAAAAAATACAATAAAATAAACCAGAAACGATTTCCCAAACAGTTGACATTTCAAAGAGAAAAAACCTTTTTTTTTAATTTTTATTTAACCACACAAGGTGACATTCCTCATCATCATCATCATCATCATCATCATCATCATCATCATCATCATCATCATCATCATCATCATCATTGTAGTAGTAGTAGTAGTAGTAGTAGTAGTAGAAGTAATGTAGGTTTGGCATTACGGTTTTCTAATGAAAATTATTTTGTACGGTATTGTTGGACGAATATTTAATATAATCAGATATTTCTTAGCTAAAAGATAGATCTAGTCCGTTCCCAATGGCCGTACATCTGCAGAACATCACATCAACGCGAGTGTGCCTCGGTAGGGGGGATACTTAGACCTATATTATTCCTGATCTTCATAAACGGGCTCTGTGTGTTTGCTGATGACGTCACGCTCTGTTCCCGGCATGAAGGCAAATCGGAATGCACACACATCAAAGGAAATGGCTGAATCTTTATAAAGTTTGTCCAGTCTGTAGTAGAATTGAATCAAAAATGGATGGTTACATTCAATGCTACCAAAGACACCTTTCCAACCATTAATTGTCATGGAGGATAGCAACCTTCCAGAGAGTCTAACGTTCAAACCCCTCCGACTGACATTCTCAGACTACATGGAATGGAATATGTACATAGAAATTGTTGTCAAATCTGCTGCAAAGAAGGTAGGGCTCCCTCTATCCGGCTAAAAAACTTCTCACGTCTGCCAGTATATTATATCTTTGTTCCTTAGTCCTCACTTTCCAAGAATGATATGCCTGACAAAGTGGGAACAACGTGCTGTTTCCTGGGTTGGTTTATGTCACTAATAAGTATGCTGGGGTGAACGCTTTATCTGTGCTGACGTTATCCGCCTGATAATCCAAGCACCCGAACAATCAAAGAGGCTGTCATATCAGAGTGTGCAAAATACTGAGATTATTGTATTGCCATTTGTTTAATGCAATTTGGACCATGCAGTAGTTTCCGGTGAGGACTCTCGATGCCACATTGGTGAGAATTGCAACGGTATTCTTTCTTCAATAATTTTATAAAGATAATCTGCTTACTCATGAATTCTGCGTTTCGTTTCAACCTTTCTATAGACGTCTTTCACAAATTCTTCAATCTCAACATAGAAAATTCATATAAGAAATAAATAAACGCAAACCCAGGCCCAAACTTTAAACGTGGATCCCTACTGTCAGATTTTCGTTTTCCAACATTGCCGGTCTACGTTCCAACATTCCAAAGGTTGAAATCCACTTACAAGAGAAAAGACCGGACTTGTTATTCATGTGTGAAACTGGCATTGGACCGTCAGTTTCTATTGATGACTTCAAGATTACAGGTTACTCAAACATGATCTAAAAACCCGACTTCCAAGATCACCAAGGAAACGGAATTTGTATTTACATTAGAGATGGCTTTCCATATGGTAAGGATATGTCCAATGTAAACCCTGAGTTCCCCTACACGTGTTTCCATGTAGCACTTTCTCATAGCATCGCATTTATCTTCTCTCTCTATCATCCCCACAATGATGGGATTACTCTCATTGCGAGTATCTAAACAAAATGACCATATCGTCTTTGTTCACCCTTCTGCTAGAATTCATATGTCTAGTGACTTTAATACTCACAATATTGAATGGCTAGTCCATTCTAAAAAGATTCATGTGGAAGGGGGGTTTCTTCACGATTTTCTCCATGCATACGAGCTTACTCAGATTGCTGACAAACTCATTCATGTTCCCGATACTGATAAACATTTTGCAAGCCTTCGTGATCTTTTCCTAAAATATTGTCCTGAACAGTGTGCATCTATTGTTCTGTCTAATCTGGTATCCTTCGACCACTCAATTGTCTTAATTAAGATCAAACCGAAGTTCAGTACGACCTCCGATGTCTCTTTCCATCAGAGCGTGCATCGATACTCGAGGGCTGATTGGGATAACCTGAGATCTTTTATATTTGAAATGTATCTGCATTCCATTTTTTTAGTGTCCTGTATCGCATCCGATATAACTGACTGGTTTTATCGCTGGTATTGAATGTGTAAATAGATGATCTGAAACCAAACCGGCCTTTACGACTGCCCACAACTATTACAAAAGGTATTATGTTTCTGAACTTTTAGATGCGGATTGATAATTTATATAATTTGGATTATTCGCACTACTGTTCTCATCTTGAGTGTTAACACTCAAGATGAGAACAATAGTCCGAATAATCCAAATTATACATACTGCAAAAAGGGTATAGAAAAAGAAAGAGTAATATGCCTAATCTGTTAAATCTAGACTTTTTTCTAATGGAAATCAAATAAAAAGTAAACGGTGTAACAAATCAAGAAACCGCCCTTAGTCAAAACCAACAAGTAGAAGACTGGCAAAACATAAACACTCAAACTGAAGAGACCCATAACTATGAAATCACAGAACCAACGTAGGAAGAAGCATCCGAAGTTAAACACATCAAACGATTCATGAACAAGAAAAAAACAAAGCTCCCATCCCTAAGGAACAAAGAATGGAAGAAATTAAAATTAGAAACGGAAAAGGTAAATAAACTCATACATCTCAACAAATACTATCACAGACCTGAACAACCCGAACAACTTAATTCATTCAGAAGGCAAACAAGTAAGCATGAAATTTAAGGTAAAAACAAAACCTCGCCAAAAGAATGGAACGGCAAAGCCCAGATGGGAAATCAGACTTCAAAGTTAATTGAATGGAAATAAATGAAAAATTAAGTGATGTAATAAACCATCAGGACCCACCGCCCAGTGACAATCCAGTGAGAGTAGCCTGTCACAACATAAAAACCAAAGCTGTAGAAACCAAAGACTACGAAGTCATAGAACTCACCCAGGGAGAAACGGCAGAAAACAAACAGATCGAAGAAATTATGTACGAGGATAGAACGTAATTTCAATCACTAAGGTACGAAGAATGGAAGGAAGTGAAATCAGAAACAGAGAAAGTTAACAGACTCGTTCCATTCACATTAACCGATACTATTACAGATCTAAACAACTTAATTGATGCATGATCCAAGATTACGAGACTAAAAATAGAAACAAATTCCCATCTGAAGAATGAAACAACAAAGTCTGGGTGGAAAAACAGATTAGAAATTAAAATAATCAAATGAGAAAAATAAGCTAAAACTATGAATAAGGCTGAGGAGAACAGAAAACAATGGAATTGCTGACAGAGAAGAGAGACTGAATAAGAAACACGAGGAACTAAAACAAAAGGTTCTAGCAATAAAGTGAAGATAGGATAGTAGAAACAAAATAGGACTTTTGAAAACACTGAAAGCCAGTTTTTGTTAAAACGGAGGAATAGCAAAAAAGAACAATCGGGCCTTAATGACATCAAAACACGTCTGGTGCAATATATGGGGAAAGTGACAAAACAGCAGACATGGCAAATGGCTGAAAAACATAAAAGAAGACCTTCAGGAAATTAAAGAAAGAACACTTCCAGTGAGCAATAATGACTTGGGTGAAAACTCCTTGTAAGTAAATAATAATAATAATAATAATAATAATAATAATAATAATAATAATAATAAGAAGAAGAAGAAGAAGAAGAAGAAGAAGAAGAAGAAGAAGAAGAAGAAGAAGAAGAAGTTGGAGGAGGAGGACAAAATCGTAAATAGGAATAACATCAACAACAAGGGATAATAGTAAAAGGAAGAAAAATAAGGAAGGGGAGGATGAGTGGGGTGTTAAGAAGAAGAAGAAGAAGAAGAAGAAGAAGAAGAAGGGGCAAAAAAACAATGAGCTTAAAGCATTAACTTCTCATGACAACATATGGCAATTCTTAAAAAATCGGAAATACGACAAAATTTTCTCTTTGTTTCAGAGCAGAAGATTTTCTCTTCCGTTTTTTTTTGTAAAGACATTCCCAATTTTCTCTCGACTGATATTGATACAGGTTCAAGTATCTACTCCACGTGAATTTGTACACAAACACACATACGCATACATATACATATATATCATATTTATATAAAGTGATGTATGTGTATATGTTTATATATTTCTTTAACTGTTTTATTAAAGAAGTTCGCTTGAAATACATTTTTAATCTTTATTATTATATGTCGAAATCTGTGATTTATTTGATATTCTCTCTTAACTCGGAATTGGTCTTTGTAGATCTATGGTATGTCAATATCATGTTACCAGTATTTCAAAATTGATAAAGTATGAAATATATTGATGAAGAAAATCATTTATATTATGTATTTTTACTTGAATGAACTTTTACTAGTACGCGAGTTTTTTTTTTGTTGTTTTTTTTTTTAGAAACGTTCGTTTATGGAAGATCAAATGTTGAGTATAGATTTCCAGAGCATGTTTTAGATATTTGAAATCAATTAATGTTTTGAACCTTTGAAATATACACTATTAATATATAATGCTCTGATTGATATAAACAATAACAATATTAACCATTAACTGCAGCTTTCAACTATATCCTGGAGACTTGATATTTAAAGAACGTATAGGAATTAATTTCCACTCTTGAATTGTTTTAGTTCAGTAACGTAAACTTTTCCTAAAGATAGGCACACACACACACACACACACACACACACACACACACACACACACACATATATATATATATATATATATATATATATATATATATATATATATATATATATTATTTAAGTATATTATAAAATAGATATCTTTATAAATATTTTTCAAATGTATAATAAAGAAGTTCCTAATACATTTATGCACAATATTGGGAACAGAGCATTTTTATGTTTGAATAAGGGTGAAGATAATCGGATATGTATAGTTATATATGTCTGGAACTATAACTGTTCATTATTTTAGTTTTCAAATGTTTTATTTTCCATTCAAGACGGCTGAGTTTGTTTGTTTGCCTGATTTGACATAAATAGGGTGTATTTCTCCACTCGTCGTGTAACGGTTTGAATTGATCTCATTGGTTATACGCTCGGAATTGTGTTAAAACGTGACTCATGTTCCGGGGTTCGAATCGTGCGACTGGTTTGAACAGTCATCTCCACACTGAAGATTGCATACGGATGAAACGTATACGTATGTGAATAATAATTAAATATTTATTATTAAAATAATTATTTATAGCCCTTTTTCAGTCGGGCTCTAAGCTACAAATTCAAAAAGTGACTCATGTTCGGATGTTCGAATCGTGCGCCCGGTTTGCACAGTTATTTTCATACTGAAGATTCGCAAGGATGAAACGTATCGTATGGGGATAACAATTTAGGTTGGTGCAAAAACAATGGCGTTTTTTCACATATCTTATATTTATATATGTTTTCTGAATTAATTTATTGATAAATATAGCGTTGTTATAGGTCATTTTAAAGCGCGTGTTTCGCTCTATCGAATCGTGTTATTCGTTTCCATTTTTAATCTCTTCATTTATTGTTTTTGCAGGCTTTTCAACAACATGGGCAAAATTGAAATCCGCACAATATTCTTGTTCCAGATGAAACTAGGCCGAAAAGCTGCCGAGACAGCTCGTGACATCAATGATGCGTTTAGCCCAGGAACCACTAACGAACGTACGGCACAAAGGTGGTTCAAAAAATGTTGCAATGGTGACGAGAGCCTCGAAGATGAAGACGGTCAAGACCGGCCGACTGCGGTTGATAACGAAGATCTGAAAGCCTTAATTGAAGTCGATCCTCGCAAAACCACACGAGAAGTTGCTGATGAACTCGAGGTCGACCACTTAACAGGCGTTCGCAATTTGAAGCGAATAGGGAAGTCAAAACAGCTGGATAAATGGGTGCCGCACGAATTAAACGATAATTTAAAAAATCGTCGTTTTGAGGTGTCTTCTACGCTCTTGCTGCGTAACAGAAACTGCCCATTTCTCAAGCAAATTGTGACGTGTGATGAGAAGTGGATTCTCTATGACAATCGGAGACGTTCGGCACAGTGGTTTGATGCCGGCGAAGCTCCAAAACACTTCCCGAAGCCGAAATTGCACCAATAAAAGATTATGGTGACTGTTTGGTGGTCTGCAACCGGTCTTATCCATCACAGCTTCTTGAATCCGGGCGAAACCATTACGGCAGAGAAGTACTGCCAACAAATTGACGAAATGCACCAGAAGATTCAACGTATGCGCCCGAGATTGGTCAATATGCAGGAATTAATTCTCCTCCATGACAACGCTCGCCCGCATGTTGCACAACTGACCCTGTAGAAGCTGAACGAATTGGGCTACGAGACTCTGCCTCATCCGCCATATTCACCGGACCTCTCGCCCACCGATTATCACTTTTTCAAGCATCTCGATACTTCCTGCGCGAGAAATGCTTCAAAAGCCGAGATGATGCCGAATCGGCCTTCAATGACTTCATCGCTTCCAGAACTCCAGATTTTTATGATAATGGAATAAGTAAACTTGTTTCCCGTTGGCAAAAATGTTTTGATTCAAATGGTTCTTATTTTGATTAATAAAGTTTGGTATAAAGGAAGTTATGGTCTTTTGAAGTTGAACGTCAAAAAACGCCATTGGTTTTGCACCAACCCAATATGTGTGTGTGTGTGTGTGTGTGTGTGTGTGTGTGTGTGTGTGTGTGTGTGTGTGTGTGTGTGTGTGTGTGTAAATGTCGTATATTATTGTTTTATATATATACATATACTTATATTCTAAGGTATATTTAGTATGGATGTATCCACTTTTAATAGACATTTCAGCATTTATTTAGTAAAGTATATATTTTATACAGAATACAAGTGTTCAAATTACATAGAATCGATTTTTACAAGAGTGGACGAAAGAATTTAAATTTTGCCCGGATTAATGCGCAGTAACGTTTTCATAAGTTGTTACTGTTAAAAGCAGCTCTATTGAAAATAACGATAAAAACTAAGGAGACCTTCATGACTATGTTGAAACCATCTTTTTTTGTGCCCCCCCCCCTCCTAAATCAAACAGGATTGATACTCCCGTTCCTCGTGTGTGTGTGTGGGGGGGGGGGGTACGGAAGTAAGTAGTGCTGATTTTGCTTGTATAGATTTGTCGAGTAGTACAATTGTTTATTTATCTAAGTGCATGTCCCCATTTCTTCTGCCCTTCTAACGCCCCCCCCCCTTCCAAAGCTCGAATCATGTGTCACTTCATGAATCATCCAGCCGTTAGAAAGTTTTCAAATTAAGAATTGTAACAAGAAAGCAAACGGTATCCAAGCGAAAGGTAAATAAGCGATGGGTCATCTTCTAAAAAATGGCGCTCAGATCATTTCGTGTAGATGAACGAAGATCGAAACCGGGAGTGTTGCAGATATTATCAATACAGGAGATATTAATAGAGGGTGTAATCTAAATAAATAAATAAATGCAAAAGTTTTTTGTTCTGTTACGAGACCTATATGATCATCAACACGGCTCATTGTTATTTAAATCAAGAGTACAATATAGTATTTTGAAATACTGTATATATAGTAAAAAGCAAATACCTATTATTATGCTTAATTTGCATAACAATCTTTTAAACAGTTTATCATGAATTAATTGATAAAGGTTCAATATATATATATATATATATATATATATATATATATATATATATATATATATATATATAATTATTTTTATTTATACAGACATGTACATAATCTGTGACACTGGCATGTCGATGTTTATCAATAAACAGCTGTTAGAAACTGAGATCTCATCAGGCAGAATGAACATCTGATCCTTACCGTAGGTCATATTTTATCCTGTGGACATTTACTTTACCTGAATTATTATCTATCTATCTATCTATCTATCTATCTATCTATCTTTCTCTCTCTCTCTCTCTCTCTATATATATATATATATATATATATATAACCGTCTGAGATTGTTATTTCCCTGCGTTGATGAGAGCCATAAGTTCGAAACGACGTCGTACGTAAGTAAAATATTAAAAATGATTTAATATTATTATAAGCCCTTTCCGAGTAAAATTGAAAGTAGAGCACTGTCGGAAAGATTAAAAATAAACATTCACTTACAAACTTCAGTGCAATACTCCGATCTTGTCGTTGAGTGCTATCGAATGTTTAAATGTCTACACTCGCCGCTTTCAGTATAAACATCATTTAATTTCTCCGTGACAATCTTTCGTAGCCTAATGGTTTTAGGTGAACGCCTACAGATTCAAGATGTATCTGTGAACGAGGTTCGCGCCCTATGACCGTCTGAGATTGATATTTTCCTGCGCTGATGAGAGCCATAAGTTCGAAACGACGTCGTACGTAGGTAAAATATTAAAAATAATTTAATATTATATATATATATATATATATATATATATATATATATATATATATATATATATATATATGTGTGTGTGTGTGTGTGTGTGTTTGTGTGTATATATATATATATTGTTACGGCCGCCCCCGAGTCGGGATCACAAGAGGGGATTGCGCAACAAATTATAAAAAAAAGTAAAAAAAGTTTTGTCCAGGAACGGCTCGTTTTCTTTCCGGGGCAATGTTACAAGTGAACCGTGCGTGGGAAGGGGAAATTCTCCAATTTCAGACCAGATAGAGAGAGGGGCCGAAGCTCGGCAAGAGAACAACACAAACGCCCAGGTAAGGTATACAAACAATGTTTATTTACAAGATAACGAAAAGAGGATATAGGTATAAAACTAGATAACATAAAAACAAAATACTAGCAGTAAAAGGGGGGGGGGTATTTAACGTATCTATTGACGAGCAAATAAATGAAATTCAATCATGAAATAACAACAGAGAGAGGTAAACAGTTTAACTTACACGACGTCGGTAATACAGAAAGATGACAGTCCACGAAACAACGAACAATGTTGGGTGAAGGGAAAGATGAGGTCGATTCAAGTCTGGCAGAAGGAAACGAATGAGTTCTTTGAGGGCTTGGATTTGCGCTATGCGGCGAATATGTCGTTTCACAGCGTCCTCGAATATACGGTGGGTCGAAGCAGGCGTTCGCTCTTCCTTATCAGTCACGGCTTCGTCGGCCTTGGGTCCGATGGATTCCCTTCAGCAGAAAATCAGGTTCTTTCTTTTCTTCTTCTTTTTCGCTCTCATGAGCACAGGCAATAACGACGTCCAGCAACAACGACGATCAGCGACGAACTGCCCTGTCTCAGCTTCCACTTCCAGTCCGAAGCTAATGGGTTCGGGTAGGTCGATCTCCCTTCTCCCCTGATGGGCTAAATTTAGCTTTTACGAAATCGCAAAGCGGGTGTGAGCCTCCCACCTCACCCACCTACCCGGCAGGCTGCCGGTCCCAAAACAAAAATGATGACATATGTCTCTTTCAGAACCGTCTCTCGAAAATAGGAATGATGAAATGTGTTTTTCTCTGCTCGTCCACTGGCAAATAAAATATAACTAATTTCTAGGACTAGTTCTGCCATATGCAACACCTCCTCACCAAAAAAACGAAAAATGGATTGCTTGGAATTCCTTTTTCGGAATACAGGAAAAGACTCTAGTATGTCTTATCTAGGTTCTTACTACAATGGGTAACTTATTTGGGTGTATCAAACGCGTGATAGGGCGTCGGCACACACATTGTCAGTGCCTCGGATATGTTGGATGTCGAGATTATATTCTTGTAGGAAGAGACTCCAACTTAATAATCGCCTATTTTTACTCTTCATTCGGTGTAGAAAGGTAAGAGGGTTATGGTCTGTATAAACAATCGTGGGTTGGCTCGACGACGAAACATATACGTCGAAGTGTTGTAGACTGAGGACTAAGGCTAAGGTTTCCTTCTCTACAGTGGAGTAGTTCCTCTGACAGGCGTTGAATTTACGAGAGAAGTAACTGACAGAGTGCTCAATACCATTTGGGTCGGTTTGAAGTAGGACCGAGCCGATGCCATGGTCACTGGCGTCGACAGCTAACAGAAAGGGATGCTGAAAGTCCGGAGCTCTCAGCACAGGATCAGAGCACAGCAGCGATCTGATCTGTTCGAAGGAGTTTTGGCAAGAATGGGTCCAAATGAATTTGGACTTTTTAGACAACAGCCGGGTGAGGGGTGACGCAACATCAGAGAAGTTCCGGCAAAACTTTCGATAGTAGCCTGCCATGCCAAGGAATCGTCTCAGGCTTCTAACATTGGTCGGGGCAGGGACATCCAGGATGCTTTGGATCTTGGCGTTGATGGGGGATATCTTCCCATACCCAATAGTATGCCCCAGATACGTAACTTCGGCTTTCCCGAACTCACTTTTCGATAGGTGGACAGTGAGATTGGCCCGCAAGAGCCGGTCAAACACTTTCCTTAAGGACGCGATATGGTCGGGCCAATTGTCGTTGTACATGACAATGTCGTCAATGTAGATTTCAACGTTGGGTAAATCCCTCAGGCAATGGTTCATCATCCTTTGGAATGTGGCCTGGGAATTTTTCATACCGAACGGCATGACCCGGTATTGGTATAACCCTTGCGGGGTGACAAACGCCGAAATCTCCTTGGCACGCTCGGTGAGTGGGACACACCAGTATCCCTTTAATAAGTCCAACTTAGTGATGTAAGTTGCCCTACCCACTCTGTCGATGCAGTCATCCATCCTAGGAATGGGGTGGGAGTCTGTTCGGGTAACGGAATTCACCCTGCGGTAATCTGTACAAAACCGGATTGAGCCATCGGGTTTCTTGACCAAGACGCATGGCGAAGACCAGCTACTCTGACTGGGTTCGATGATTCCATGTTCAAGCATGTATTCTACCTCCTGGCGTATTATTTCCGCTTTCTGCGGGTTGACGCGATAGGGGTGTTGTTTGACGGGAGTGGCGTTCCCAACGTCCACGTCGTGTTGGGTGAGGACTGTCTGCTTGGGCGTATCCGGAAACAACTTGCGGGAATCCCAAATGAGGCTTGCCATCTCTTCTTTCTCGTTGTGGGTCAAATGAACGACCACAGACGTGAGATCAGCAAGGATTTCTGAGTTCTGCAATCGTATAGGGTGGTCAGTTTTCCCTATAGATTCCTCAGGGATATCTGTCTGACGATGCACACGGTCAGATCTAGTGACAACTAGGACAGGATTCGACTGGTCCCTCTCGTGATAAGGTTTTATCATATTTATGTGGCACATCTGCGTGGCCCTGCGACGGTCTGGTGTGTTCACGACATAATTGAGGTCGCTGGCTTTCCGTGCGATTTCGTATGGGCCATGGAATCTAGCTTTTAGGGGTTGACCGGGCATAGGCAGTAGGACTAGGACCTTGTCCCCAACGTCAAATGTTCGAGGGACGGTGTTCCGATCATACCGTCTCTTCATCTTGCCTTGAGCTGATTTTAGATTCTGCTGAGCTATCTCACTCGTCTCCTGCAAACGTGTCCGGAATCGTGACACGTAGTCAAGTAAAGATTTATTCTCTTGACTCTCCTGCAGCCACGTATCCTTAAGCAGGGATAGAGGACCGCGCACGGAATGACCGAAAACAAGTTCAAATGGGCTGAATCCCAGCGACTCCTGGGTAGCATCCCGCGCCGCGAACATTAAGAACGGGATGCCCTCATCCCAGTCGCTGTGATGGTCGAAGCAATATGTTCGCACCATGTTTTTCAGGGTGGAATGAAAGCGCTCCAGGGCTCCCTGGGATTGGGGGTGATATGCACTGGATTTCACCGTCGTGATGCCCAGGCTGCTCATGGCCTGCTGGAACAGCCTCGACATAAAATTTGATCCCTGGTCTGACTGCACCACCTTCGGCAGTCCGACCATGGAGAAGAAGGTGATCAAAGCTTTCGCGATCGTTCCAGCTGATACATTCCTGAGGGGTATCGCTTCGGGGAACCGGGTCGAAGCACACATAATTGTTAACAGGTGCTCGTTCCCACGTTTGGACCTTGGGAGTGGACCAACACAATCGATAAGGATTCGGCAGAAGGGCTCCTCAAATGCGGGTATCGGATGGAGGGGAGCATCGGGATTCTCTGATTCGGCTTGCCCACCATCTGGCATGTGTGGCAAGTTTTACAGTATTTCGCCACGTCTCTACGGATCCCCGGCCAATAGAAGTGTTTGGTAATCCGGTCGTGCGTCTTTCGGATACCCATATGGCCTCCCATGGGCATCTCATGGGCTGTCCTCAACACTTCATTCCTATACCCGTTTGGTAAGACTACCTGGTGTACTGTTGACCAGTCCTCGAGGGCGGGTGTATGTGGTGGTCTCCACTTTCTCATCAAGGTACCTTCTTTGATGAAGTACCCACACGGTTCTTCATCCATCTCTCCCTCGTCTACCGCTTCTCTGAAAAGCGGGGCGATATCTTGGTCTTTTCTTTGCTCATGGGCGATTGACGTCCATGAGGTCGGGGTTGCCTTAACTAAGTCTCCCTCACTGGGGGTCAGGTCTTGGGGTCTCTTCGAGCGTAGACATCGATTCTACCTCGTGACCGATACAGGTTTGGGAAAGGTCCACGACTTCACTTCCCATCTCTTCGCCGCTTTCTTCCGCGCGTACTTCTCTGGCCTTCTTTTGGGCCCTTGCCCGGGTCACCACACATGCTGGGTACACTCCGGTGTCACTATTCTCTGGCTTATCAGCGACCCCCGAGGAGTTTGGCTGTTTCGCTACTTTTAATGGTGGGGGTGCTACTTTCTCCCTGGCCAAATCGTTGCCGAGTAGCATCGCAATGCCTCTCATAGGCAAATCGTCGACCACTCCGATCTCTATAGTATCACATACTATATCGGACTCAAGTGTCACTCTATGAAGTGGAACGCTAACAAAGCCCTTTCCGACTCCCTCTATAATGACAACTTCGCCTGTTGCCGTGTTTGCTCCACGCGGCATGTGTCTTTTCAGTATCAGGGACTGGGTTGCTCCAGTATCCCTTAATATTTTAATATTCGACTTCCTCGTGGGATCATCCACAGGACATATCGAACCGTCTGAGATGAAAGGTATATACTCCTCCCTAATCTCATCCACGTTCGTATTTGCGACGCCTCTCCGTGATGCGATAAACCCTTGTGGTTTATTTGAGGGCGCACCTCTGTTTTCTGCGTCCCTCTTCCTCATCAAACAATTCGCTGCTATGTGTCCCACCCTGCTACAGTAGTGACACCGCATCGTTCTCCATCTCTCCGCCTGTGGACTAGTCAGGGAATTGTTTTTGTTCCGCGGGCTGTCCAGTCGGTTGCTGTTGCCTGTTGGGCTTGCCCTCATGCTAGGACCAGCGCTAGCCACCATTCTGGGGTTAGTGCAGCTTCCGTCAGCAAACGGGTCGTTCGCCCTGCTCTTGCCCCGCTTATGCGTTAACACATACTCGTCTGCAAGTGTGGCCATGTCATACGCTATATCCACTTGTCTCTCGTTAAGATACACTTTGAGATCGTCATGGACACACCTCTTGAACTCTTCTGTGAGCACTAGCTGTCTCAGCCTATCATGGTCCGTCCCAACGCTTTTGGCTGCGCACCACCTGTCAAAGTAGGTCTCTTTCTGCCGAAAGAACTCTACATACGTTTGCCCGTCCTGCTTTTTGTGGTTTCTAAACCTCTGTCTATACGCTTCTGGCACCATCTCGTAGCTCCGTAGGATTGCGGACTTTACAATGTTATAGTCGGCGCAATCCGCCGCCGATAGGGAGGCGTATATCTCCTGGGCCTTACCCTTTAACACTGTTTGTAGAAGTAGGGTCCAGTTATCGAGCGGCCAGTTCAGGCTTGAGGCGATTTTCTCGAAGTGATGGAAATATTTGTCCACATCAGCTTCGTAGAATGCTGGCACGAGTCTAACCTGTTTAGCAAGGTCGAAGTCGTTTCGCCTCTCGTCGCGCAGTGTTCTTCCATCCTCCAATTCTCGGAGTCTGGTTTCCTGCTCCATCTTAGCGATCCTTTCGCGCGAGCTGGCTTCAATCTTAGCCTTTTCCAGCTTCATTTGGGCCATTGAGAGTCCGGGCGAGTCTGACACAAGGTCGTCCAGCACACCTTCGTCGAAGATCTCATTGTCGACCATGTGCTCCGCAACAACTCTCACTAATTGGGACTTCCTCATCGACCGTCTCGTATCTAACTCTAATGCTATCCCTACCTCAATTATATTGTCTTTTTTTAATCTCTTGAGGTCCTCGAACGTGGGAGAATTTAGAAAGGCCTCTACTATCGACATCTTGGATTTATGTGTCTCGTTGCCTCGCACCTGCTCCGTCTCTCCAAGGAGTCCTAATTAAACTTGGAGAAAATATAATCCCGGACGAGCCCCCAATTTTGTTACGGCCGCCCCCGAGTCGGGATCACAAGAGGGGATTGCGCAACAAATTATAAAAAAAAAGTAAAAAAAGTTTTGTCCCGGAACGGCTCGTTTTCTTCCCGGGGCAATGTTACAAGTGAACCGTGCGTGGGAAGGGGAAATTCTCCAATTTCAGACCAGATAGAGAGAGGGGCCGAAGCTCGGCAAGAGAACAACACAAACGCCCAGGTAAGGTATACAAACAATGTTTATTTACAAGATAACGAAAAGAGGATATAGGTATAAAACTAGATAACATAAAAACAAAATACTAGCAGTAAAAGGGGGGGGGGGGTATTTAACGTATCTATTGACGAGCAAAGAAATGACATTCAATCATGAAATAACAACAGAGAGAGGTAAACAGTTTAACTTACACGACGTCGGTAATACAGAAAGATGACAGTCCACGAAACAACGAACAATGTTGGGTGAAGGGAAAGATGAGGTCGATTCAAGTCTGGCAGAAGGAAACGAATGAGTTCTTTGAGGGCTTGGATTTGCGCTATGCGGCGAATATGTCGTTTCACAGCGTCCTCGAATATACGGTGGGTCGAAGCAGGCGTTCGCTCTTCCTTATCAGTCACGGCTTCGTCGGCCTTGGGTCCGATGGATTCCCTTCAGCAGAAAATCAGGTTCTTTCTTTTCTTCTTCTTTTTCGCTCTCATGAGCACAGGCAATAACGACGTCCAGCAACAACGACGATCAGCGACGAACTGCCCTGTCTCAGCTTCCACTTCCAGTCCGAAGCTAATGGGTTCGGGTAGGGCGATCTCCCTTCTCCCCTGATGGGCTAAATTTAGCTTTTACGAAATCGCAAAGCGGGTGTGAGCCTCCCACCTCACCCACCTACCCGGCAGGCTGCCGGTCCCAAAACAAAAATGATGACATATGTCTCTTTCAGAACCGTCTCTCGAAAATAGGAATGATGAAATGTGTTTTTCTCTGCTCGTCCACTGGCAAATAAAATATAACTAATTTCTAGGACTAGTTCTGCCATATGCAACAATATATATATATATATATATATATATATATATATATATATATATATATATATACAGTAAAAAGATGAGAATAAAGATTGTGCACAATCCAATATCTATTAAGTCATCAGTTGTTCAAAACAAGGGCTTTTAAATAAAATAAATGTTATTATTCCTTCCTTAACCCTGGCTTTTCAAAGAATGATATTTTATCGTCAGAGGAGAGCAAACAGATAAGTTGGTAAAGGGGAAATTACCAAAAATCAAGATTTTAAAAGATATAAAAATAAAAATAATATAAAATGTAAAAAGAATATAGGCAAAGATCATCGTTAAAGGTACCATAAGAGTTCGTAGAAGCAGATTTGAAGTAAGGTAAAATTTCGTTTGCTGTTTTATTTACTTGCAACATGTGCGTATTGCAATATGACATTTAAAACATGACGATAAAGAAAGGGAAAATATTCTATGATACTTCAGTTTTGTACTGAATAAAGTGGAACTTATGTAGGGAGGTAATATTAATATTTATTACAGTCTCGTCGGCAGTCTCTCACAGATGAGGCCCCCTTTAGAGACTTGCAATGCCTGAGAGGATGACCTCCTTAGACTGAACAGATACTATGGCCGGGGATTTATTGGGTGTTCGATTGAATAATTCTTTATTCACCTAAGAAGTGGGAAGAAGCCTCCCGGGGTGTGTGTGATGGGGCAGAGACTTAAAAAGGGTAGGGTTGATTGCGGAGTTCTTTTTCACCTTTCCTTCTGTCCGTCAGAAAGGTTGTAGCCGGGTGGAGCATTGGTGTGAGTGGGGGGGGGGATAAAAAGGGAAAAACGAACGCATGTCACTCCAGTTAGGGTGAGTCATCTGCCTTAGCAACAGATGGTTCCCAGGTTGAAAATGTGCCATGGCCTCCGTGGAAGACAACTACAGAAAGCGTCCCAATCACAACAAACACGCGCGAGCGGAAGGTAAAGAAAGACAAAATGGCGTCTAGAGGGGAGGGGCGATTGACGGTAACGGTGATCTTGCTGACCATATATGTAGTCGACTCATTCCGTATTTTTACATTATTGTTTTTTCTTCTTTCTTTCTTTTTTTTTGGTATTTCTTTCTAAGAACTATGGTAAAATAAGAGATTCTTCCCTTCTTTCCTTTTCTTTTCACTTTCTTTTTCCCTTTTGATTTTTCTTTCTTTATTCTTTTTTTATGTTACCTTTTTCGATAATCTCTTTCTACATAGTCATTTTTCTTTCTTTCGTTTTTCTTAGAAATATGGTAATTGAAGAAATTCTTCCTTCTTTCTTTTCTCTCGTTTTTTTTTTTTTTTTTACTTATCTTTCTTTTTACTTTCTTTTTAGGAAACATGGTAACAATTTAAAATAATACCTTCGTTCCTCCATTTTTTCTCCTCTTTCTTTCTTGTTTCTTCCCTTCTTTCTGTCTGATTTTCTCTTTTTATATTGGCTTTCTTTCTACCTTTCTTTTTAGAAAATGATAAAATATGAATTTTTCCCTTCTTTCTCTTGTCTCTTTTCTTTTTTCTTATTGCTTTTTCGCTTTCTTTCTTTCTTTTTCCTTTTTTCTTCCTTTCCTTTCTTTTTTTATTTTACGAACTTTTCGAATATCGCTTTTCAAATTATCTTGCTGATTTTAGATTAGTAAAAGAAAATATTTCCACCTTTCATTCTTTCTGTGTTTTCTTTCTTTTTTTTATCATTCCCTCTTTTATTCTTATCATAAATTAAATTCGAGGTGATAATGTAGTATAGTTAACAGCCTTGAAATCGAAACATAATATACAACAAATAACTTTTATCAAACGCAAGAACATTTAATTTTCTGTCCACCTGTACAGTTTTAATCTTCTGAAAGTGTTTTAATGTTGTTTTGGTGTTTATCGAGATGAGGTCACAGGTGAAAATCGCAGTTCGAAATAAATTAATCGGAATATTCTTTGATATGCTTATGTATCACACAAAAATAGATATCTACACCAATAATTAGCACAAATTATCGATTAGAGTTTTAATTAAAAATAAAAATCAATCTTAGCGTATATTATGGACCGCCATTGATTCCAACGAAAAACACGGAAAGCAGGGGGACGTAACTCAGTCTGTCATATTAACATGCAATAAATCAATAGCGATCGGCAAGATACGATAAAACTGATTTTTAGTTTTTATTAAAAATCTGCTCGATAATTTGTCCTATTTTTTCTGTGTATACTAATTATTGCCTAAGTCGAAATAAGAGTTTTTTTATATGTGATCTCATCTCGATAATCGCCGTTGTTTTTATTTCAGAATTTGTTTCGTTACGTTCACTTAATCAAAAATTGCGGTCTATTTTTTTTTTTTGGGGGGGGGGGGTCGCTAATTTTAGGCTAGCGTTTGGTAATAGTTATTTGTTGTATTCCCTCACCCATTTTTGCGATATTACCTATACTACGTCATTGCCGAATTCGATTATCTTAATGACCGTTTATACTCGACTAATTCCGTCTCTCTTTCTATATTGCCATTATTTCTTTGATTCTTTTAGTCTTTCATTTTTTTTTTCATAAAGTCCGCGTGCACTTTAAAAAATGTATAGCTTTATTTGTATTTCCGATAGAAATAATGGCATCTGTCAGTCGCAACAACTATGGAGCAGCGCCACTTTGGGGTGTTGTTCGTGAGCATCTTCTCGTGTGACTGTAGATGCATAGCTGAAGTTTTCTCTCCAGGGCGTTGACCAGGGCAGATCTATGGAGAGACTGAGTTGTCCAATTATCAGAATCCCCCTCTCGGTCTTGCTGATGTTGCCCAGCGGAATGGAAGTACCAGTACATCCGGCACCAGATTGACTGCAGTAGCTGCCAGAGCAGAGCTGAGTACAGCGCTTGTCTGCATGTGGGGCTACACTCCAGATTTTCTGTCGGGGTTTATTCCCTTGGCCTTTATCGAACCAACAAATAACCAGAAGGCAGTGATACTATTCATCCATAGCTGGGGGCCTGTTCAAGGGCATCAGGGCTTGTCCATACACAGATGGGCTTGGCATGCCGCATGTCTGGGGAGCAAACCACCTCTGAGTCTCCTGCACTTCTGCTTGATTCCACAAGGTACTCAAGTGGCGTGGGTAGCCACGAGAGGCAATGTATGAAGCTTACCTATGGAGAGACTATGTACTGGTAGGGAAGACTCACGCACTCTGCTCTCTTTTCGCCTAGGCTAGCCAGTGGTGAGAGCTGAAAGAGGAAGGTGACGAGCACACAACACATCATGCCACACTTGATGCATCGTGGGCCATTAAATGCATAAAAAGGATTAGAAAAAAGTAAATCTATATATTTTAATGTTTTATATCAATTTTATTTAAGTTTTCACATGTCCTTCATCATTATCAATACAAAAGGGTAGTACGATTTTGCAATTCACGGGAAACATTTGCCAACTGACTTACAGCAATGCCTGAAATCACATTAGTTATTTTAGCTTTCAACCCAGGGTTTGTTGCATACACAATTGTTTTTACAAGTCCCCATAAAAAAATCTAATGGAGTCAAATCTGACGAACGTGGAGGCCAATAAAATGATCCATCCCTTTCGATCCATTAGTTAGAACATTCCTGAGTTAAAAATATCTTTTTTATTTATCTAACAATTGTTGCAAATTTTGTGGTGAATAATTATCCAAGAGCGGAACTTAAAACTAGGTACATGAAACTTTATAACATTTTTTACACATTATTTCTACCGCAAATAAAAATTAAGTTATAATTTTTTTTAAGTGCACACGGACTTTATGGCCACCCTATATATATATATATATATATATATATATATATATATATATATATATATATATATTTTCTTTTTTCTTGTAATTATAATTTTAGACTTTACATATTTGCATGTTCACTATTATATATTTTTTATCTTCAAATTATTTTAATATTTCCTTATTTTAACCTCTACTTTATTTGATTTGTGATTTGTTATTATCATTTATTTCTGTTATTTATGTCTGTTATTTTTCGACTTTGATCATTCTGTATTTAAATATTTTAAATTTGCTGTATCCTATATATTTTAATTAGTATTGTCATTATTGTGACTAGAGCTATTTTACAAAGTTTTATTTTTTCCTGACAAATGAAGGATATATGTTCACAGGTAAAAACTGTTTTCAATCTTGGCAGACAATTGTTTCGGCTGAAACCCAAGGAAATCGTTTTTAAGAATTTCAACGTATTTAAAAATATTTACAGATATACGTCTTAAACTACGTTTCAAAATACATTTAAAAAGTACGTTTCAAAATACGTTTAAAAAGTACGTTTCAAAATACATCTAAAAATACGTTTAAAAACTATATATATATATATATATATATATATATATATATATATATATATATATATATATATATATATGTAAATATTTCGAAATACGTTGAAATTCTTAAACACAATATCCTTGGTTTTTAGCCGAAACAATTGTCTGTCTAGATTTAATACGGTTTTTACATGTGAACATATATCCTTCATCATTTTTCAGGAAACATAAAACTTTATATATATATATATATATATATATATATATATATATATATATATATATATATATATATATATATATATATATATATATATACGTATATATATACATATATATATATGTGTATATATATGTATATATAGACATATATATATATGTGTATATATATATATATATGTGTATATATATGTATATGTATATATATATATATATGTATATATACATATATATATATGTATATATATACATATATATATATATATGTATATATATACAGAAAAAGGTAAAGCAGGTAAATACAACATCAATATATGCAACAAATTCGGGCTCGCCTGTTTGACATGAAATAAAGTGCCACGGCTCTCTTCCATCGATTTGACGTCGTCCATCTGCTGCCGTACTCGTGCGGTAAGCATTTGTAGGTCAAGTCCGTTTTTCCCACCCAGGGCCGTACTCCTCCCCGCCATCATCTGCTCCATTTTTTCCCGCCGTTACGATATAGTTTGTCATCGCTACCCTCAACCACCACCGTCACCACGCCTGTCGCTTCTTTTTTGTGTGGGTGCGAGCGGCAAGCCGTGGCTGACTGTAATGGCAGGCAGATATCGTGTCACGTGTGAAAGTCTTAAATCACAAAATAACGCCGGCCGGGCCAGGTAAAACATTGAATGGCTTGCATGACTCACGGCTTTGGTGCGAAGAAAAGAAAAGAAAAAAAATGAAAAAACACAGATCAATCGCGAACAGATCCGAGCAGGGGGCAGAAACAGTCGGCGGGGGTGGCTGATAAATGTTCGCTTGGTTTTGTTTAACAGTTTATACAATGAGTGAACCAGTTTTATAATCATGGAATTATCTTAAACGAAGTCGTTTCCTGTAATGCAACCATCACAAGAAAATATTTTTAACAGGGGGGGGGGGGGGGTCAACTCAGATAAATGTTAAGAGTGCGCATATAAATACAATTTAATAAACAAATAAATTAGAATAAATGATGAAACGCTACATAACGTACCTCGCCCCTGTCATAATGCTCTACCTGTATAACAGTCAGACACGTCATAAGATGAAGTATGGCTGCCACATATGATTTATTTACCTCCTTTCCAGGAGGTTAGGCACAAGGCCAGTTTTATCTTACTCCCACAAGGTAAGATGTGACAAAAGGTCGGGTCGGGAAAGTGGGGCTTGAAAAGCCAACGCCCGAGAAAGTAAGCACTCTGGCCATTAAAAGTTGCCTGGGAAGCCCCGTCGGCGTTCCCCAGTAGGGCCGCCTCAGGCAGTAAGCAATAAACTTACTCCTCCCCAAAGAGGGGAGGCAAAGCCTGGGAGGGTGGACCTCCTAGAACTGCACAGGACAAACCCACAGACCGGCGTAAATCAAGCCCCAAAGGCCAAGACAATACCAGTCTATGGGGTGCAGTATCCATCGGAACAGATACTACACTTTCTAATCCTAGAGAGTTTTACAAAGAATGGGTGCACACCGCGACTTCCTGCATTAAAAGAGTAGCCAGATATGAGTACGCGTTTCCTACCTAGACACGGCACACACGGTCCTGGGTTTTTCTGGAACCCACCACGCTTGAAATGGGCTCTTAGCTAGTTGAGTAAATGAGTCCTGTCCCAACTTTATTTTTTCTGGTATAAGAAATCCTCCAAGATGCCCACTCCACTCATGTATTTTGTCCTTCTCCCAGTGCGCTGGCTTTTCAAAATCTCACCTTACCTTGTGGCTCACCTCCTCTGGAGAGAAGGTGAATAAATTGTTAGCTCCTTACATCAAGTGACTTCATGTCTTGTCCGGGGCGATTTCTATTTTAAAAAATACCGATGTCACATCAGATCAAGGCTCTCTCTCTCTCTCTCTCTCTCTCTCTCTCTCTCTCTCTCTCTCTCTCTCTCTCTCTCTCGCTCTCTCTCTCTCTCTCTCTTACCTCGACACAGTACAAAACCGACTTCGCAGTTTAGTGGGGGATGATCTCTTCTCTGACCTCCATAACCTTTCTCATAGAAAAGACATTGCTAGTCTTTGTCTACTCTATCGTCATATTCATGGTAGGTGCTCGACTGAGCTCCAATCTCTGGTTCTCCATCTGTAAAACATTCACAGCAACAACTCGTCTTACTACCACTACTGAAAAGAACTTTCCTTCCTCTGTGTATTTAAAACCGCACGGATATTCCGTGAACATAGTGTTTATGTTCAAGAACTTCTCATCTGTGGAACACATACCACGAGACTGCTTCTCTGTTTACTACAACATAGATGTGTTCAAGTCCAATGTCAACAAATACTTGTCGAATCGTCTTGTCGAGTAATCAAATTCTCCTCATTCCACACATTGTTGTCAATCCTCTCATAGTATTGTTAATCATCCAAGTGACAATCTCATTAATCCTTATCTCGCGTGACCTTTGGGCATTGGTAAGTGGTTACTCATTGATATAACAAATAATTATTAAGTACATCTAACATATAAAGTTATCTTGTGAGATCTTAGAAGTTGGACCTAAATAGCATTTAAACTGACATATCAAACTTTGATTCTGACTAGCAAATTTTAATTTTGCTTTTATTGTTGTACCATGTAATTGACACTATATTAAAATACTTCTCAACAGTTACTTAAAAAATATATAGCTGGACAAATTTTTTCAATTACGACTGAAAAATCAGAATCATCAAGAGGAATAACTTGTATTTCCGATTTAAGAATATAGAAAGAGTTGTCTCCCTGACAACTAAAATGTTATTTCTTTTTCTGTATAAGTGCAAAAAAAAATGCGCAAACAAATAAATTTTTTAATTAAAATAACTTCACTGCATCCCAGGCAGCGCTGCGTAGGTACAGTAAAAATATATACATATATTAGAGAGAGAGAGAGAGAGAGAGAGAGAGAGAGAGAGAGAGAGAGAGAGAGAGAGAGCGAGAGAGAGAGAGAGAGAGGGGGAGGGGGGAACTAAAACAACATGATAGATTTTAGGTAATCATTTTTTTCCAACCTCATTAAGCGAATTCTTCAGACCAAAACTACAATTTCACGAACCAAAAAAAGTATGAAAATCACTCGGGGCGCTTATCATCAGTTTAGGGAGGTAAGTTTGGTCATGTTTAGGCCAGTGTTCAATTCCTTCACTTATTAATTATTTTTTTCCAATTTTCCCTATCTTTTTCTTCCATTGGCACTTTTTAAATTTGAAGTGGTCTGTACTTCACACGTCAATGCGAAGAAATTGGAAAAAGGGCGAACTCATGTCTTCACACACATGTTGCTACTTAGGAGAGTAGAAAGTGGCCATTTTATGTAAGGAGCTAAGAAATACTACTTCAAGATTAAAAACTAGCCTAAGTGTTAGATGGATAGATTTCCGCCCAGACAACAGCAATTCTTCCCCATTTGTCAGAAACATCGCTCATGAAATGCGAGGACTAAAAGACAAAATAAGGGAAGCGAGAGTTACGTGTCTGCCAAAAGTAAATCTAAGCTCTACTTTCTACTCTCCTCACCTTCCATCCACCCCAACTATGGCTTAAATAGTATCGCAGAGGGAATTTTAAAATCAACGTGACGGATTTGTAAAGAAAGGTATGAATAGCCTACAAACCCTCTGCTGATAGAGAGGGTTGCAACAGGTCTGACACATAATTACACCATCTAATATATAAAATGAAGTTAGTCGGTTTTTCGAAGTTTGGCATCGATAGATTTAAGTCTACAAACTAAAATACTTAAATCTATTTTGATAAAAAAGATATGACTCTCTTCTTAGTAAAAAATACCGCGCGATATTTAATGTTGGAAGATACAGTATTTCTATACACCGGTGACACATCAGAGAAAATTATACCCCCTTCAAAAGAGATGAAATATTGATTCAATAATATTCACTTACGGTCAAACAATTCGTACATTAAAATACCAGATTAAAGAATCTCAAAATAAAACATTAATGGCGCCACGGCAAAAAATTTGAGAACAATTTCTATGACCATGAAGCACTCCATAAAAAGGCGCCATCTACATTAGATGGCGCCTTTTTATGGAGTGCTTCATGTTCATAGAAATTCATTATCACCCATTACAACTGAAGACAAACATTAATAAAATAAAACTATTTCGCCATTTACTCTTACAATATTTGTTTTTCTTACTGTTTAGTTTTTCGTTCATTATTATTATTATTATTATTATTATTATTATTATTATTATTATTATTATTATTATTATTATAAATACTAAAAGAAGAAGTATTTGGCGCTAGCGATTAAAGCATTTAATTAAAGATAGATATTCAAAATTTAACATTTAAAGTAGAACATTATTTCAGGACAAAGCGATGTGGCCAAAAGCCTAGCGAGGGTGGGATCCCAACGCCATAAGTGAAAATATTAATGACTATTGATACTTATCCGGCGTTGCCCGGGGGGGGGGGGGAGATAAAATCAATATTTAATTTCAATTTTCCAATACTAAATATTCTATCTGATTTATCATTTATATAATTTACATAACTATCATAAATGTGAAAAAGTTAAACGTATGAAATAGCAATGTTAATTAAAATAAAATCAATAATTGACTTAATCTCCACCCTTTTTTCAATGTTCGGTTTGGGATCAACGTGTAGTATTTGTTCTGTCCTTGTTTGGTGAAGAAGATATCTTTTTAGACCGAGGCAATTTTTTTCTCCCAATTCAGAGTGCCTCTTTTGGGGGGAGCTGAATTTTACCCACATCAAACATCGATTGTGTTCAACTCTGCCCTCGTGAGAAGGCCAGTAAATAGGGATGTTATCTATGTCAGGGAAATGCCAGATCGGGACAGCTAGTTTATTATAAAATAAGATGCTTCCTTTCAATCTGCACGCTTTGCGATGAACAATATATTTGTAACCTTAAGTGTGACAGAACGACTGACGCGCCCTTTTTACGTTGACGGCCATGTTTGAAAGTAGATGAGATTGATAGGCCACATGAGTGATGCAGATGTTTCGATGACCCGCGAAATTGGAGGACCGACTCTCAAGTGCACGATAACGTCTTTTAGATCATGGTTTCATTAGGTTACACATCTTATGGCGGTTAAGTGGTTAACAACGACCCTGTAGGTTTTACACGCTGAAAAGATCAATTGAGGAAAGTTGAGTGCAATTTAAATGGAATTCCTTCATCAGCAAAATTTAGAGGCGGATTACACTTTCTACATTTTGACAATTCAGCAGAAAGCGAGAATTTTGTAGAAAGAAAGACATTATTATCTGTCTTGTTTTTCTTATACTTTTTCTTTATTTTTTCTCTTCTTTTTTTCGTTTTTCTTCTTTTTCCTTCTTTGCATTGTTCTTCATCCTTCTTATTTACTCTTCTTCCTTCTTTTTCTACTTCCATAGTTCTGTATCCTCTTCATTCTTCATTCTTCTTCTTCTTCTTCTTCTTCTTCTTCTTCTTCTTCTTCTACTTCTACTTCTACTTCTTCTTCTTCTTCTTCTTCTTCTTCTTCTATCCATCAATCAATTTCACTTTTCCTTTTATTCTTTGTTTTTCCTTTATTCTTTCTGTCTTTTCATCTCTTTTTACTTATTCCTTTTCATTCTCACTTTTATTTATAGGTTTCGGCATCAATCAATAAATGCGTCAATGTTTAGTTTCGTCTTCCAGTCAGTCCAAATCCGTACAGACCAGCCCGTAATCAGATTTTCTGTTGCACTAATGCCACAGAAAACAGGTTTCCATTGATAGAAATATCGTATACCTAAGTCGACTTAGGTCATACTTATATGCCTGATATTAGGACATTGCCTCGTCGATTTTAGACATGATGATAAGTGACGCCACATTTATGCCGAAGCCAATTATGTAGGTCAAATTTCCTAACCTCACGATCTGTTAGAGCCGCAACGTCTTGTCGGTGTGGATTTGCCTGTAGGCTTTTCTCATGTCAAAATCTATGACTTATCACGTGTAGTGAAGGTGCCCTTGGTAACCTTTTAAAATCGTAAACACAATTTAGCCACTTGTTGAATGTTTTGATCTTTTAAATTATAAATGAAATGTGATGCTTCCAATTTGCATCATCAAAAATTCAATTTGATATTATCAGATATGAGGCAGGTGAACTCTGTGACATTTTTCGATCGTAACAATTGATTTGCGATTGGTGCGACGTTTACGATTGTAAATGAAATTTGACGTTTCAAAATTATTGTTTCAAAAATTCAACTTAAGTTATTCAGAATAATACAGGTGTTTTGAAGCGGTAAAACAAGCAACATCCATCATCAATGATTAACTTGTTTTAAATAAAACTTAATTATTAAGATTAAGACCCATATATTAATATCGAGACGCTGAATATTTCTTACGGACTATAGACGTTTTTTTTTAAATACAACTTTTTTTCAAATACAACCTTTAAAAAAATGCAAAGCTATTAATAAATAAATAAATAATAAAATAATGTACTTAAAGTAAAACATTTAAAAAATACAAAATTATAAAAAATACAAAACTATAAAAAAATAAAAAAAATATATAACATAAAACACTTAATAAAATGTTCTATTACGTCGGAACATTTTATTCCTGTCATTAAAATATATATATATATATATATATATATATATATATATATATATATATATATATATATATATATATATATATGAGAGAGAGAGATACAGAAAGCGCGTGCGAGAGAGAGAGAGAGAGAGAGAGAGAGAGAGAGAGAGAGAGAGAAAGAAAAAGAGAAGAGACATACCGAATAGAATAACTAATTTTGTTTTCATTTTGCTTTTCAAAAGTAACTGGCTTTGCAAACTCACTT